>VZTD01005473.1:267656-282824 GCA_013397725.1 Rhagologus leucostigma | reverse complement strand
AGTCATGGAGGAAGGCGATGCCAAACCAGCTGGGAAGAGGGGCTGAGGGCTGGCATCTCCCTGGGACAGCCTGCCAGACAGTCACGGGCAGCTCTGTGTAGTCCTGGTGCTGCTCTGGGATGGGGCTGGAATCTCCCGCCCCGGAGCCTCAATTCCCATTTCCCAAAGCCCCTCTCCCCTGCCTCGGGCCGCCTGTGAGTCACGGCCGCCTCTGCTCGCGCCCCAGCCCGGCAGGCAAGGGGCTGTGTCAGACGTTCATGAAGAGAAGAATTAAACCCGGCTCATCTATCACACCTGATTTATGGCCCCATCAGCCTGGGACGGTGGGAGGAATTTTTCCCTTTCTCATTCCGCACAGAACACCTTCCCAGGGCTGCTGTGCCGAGCGGGAGATCCCTGCCAGGCTGCCGTTTGCAGCCGTGACAGCATTCACTGGCCCGAGCCCAGGGCCATCAGAGCCCAGCACCCCAAAACTTGAGCAGGGGGCAGGAACCTCGGCTCCAGTGCTCGGCTTCAGCCTCTGCACATGCTGAAGGCTCCTAATTACCCCTCAGCGCAGTTGCCATTTGCCTTTTCCAGCTTTCCTTTGCCGGTGGGACGAGCCTGTGCCGCGGCTCAGCAGTAACGGGACACGGACGGGGAGGGGGTGCACAGGACCACGAATATTCATGGGAATCCATGATACCAAGGGCAGCCTCGGAGGATGGAAGAAGGGTCCCCAGCCAGCTGAAAATGTCTTTTTAATGACCTGGACATGGCGTTTCGAGTCCCTTTGAACGAAAACAAAACGTGACGGCAAAACGGCGGCGATGCGTTTGGCGTCCCCGGTGCCAGCCCTGTCTGTGGGGAGAGCTCGACCCAGCATGTACCAGCCTCTGCCAGGCTCTTCCGACTCCCCCAAAGAGCGCGCCGGGACCCGCCGAGCCGCTTGGAGCATCCCGCTGCCGGCGGTGCAGGACCCCGGCAGGCCGGAGCCCGACCGGGAGCCGCTGGCTGGCCCGTGGGGACACCCGGGCAAAGGGCAGGCAGAGGGGTGCGGGCACCCCCCTGTCCCCCCATCACACTTCCGACTCCAGGCTGGAGACCCGCCGCCAGGACCCGCCGGCGCAGGGACTCGCCACCCCGCGGGCCACCAGCGGGTCCCTTCTCTCCGCTCCCACCGCCCGCAGAAAGGCCAGCTCCCCGCGCCTCCCACAGTCTCTGCAGGCGCTGCCCCAGCGCCCGGACCCCCGGTCAGAGGGGTGCACCCCGGGGTGCTCCCGGGGCGGCGGGGACCCTCGCGAGAGGTGTCCCGCGTAGAGGGGCAGGTTGGCGTAGGAGTTCACGCAGGCGTGGGGCGCGCAGGCCGGCACGGTGGCGGTGGCACGGGGGTTTTGCCGGCAAGCCTCCCGGTAGGACGGNTGACTTTCGGGAAGGCTCCGCGAGAGCAGGATGGAGGCAGGAAGGCGCTGCCCACCTCCCGCTTCTTCTCCGCTGCCGAGAGCAGCCGAGGTAGAGTCCCTGAGCCCCCGTGTACCCCGTCCCTCTGGAGCAAGGGGTTGTTTTGGAGCCGGTCCCCCCGCCCCGACGGCCGCTTGTGCTCCCTGTAGATGTCCGGTGGTGGGAGGTCCCTGGGGGATGTGGGGGGCGGGAGGGGTGCCCCTACATTGTTCCCCACCAGCACCTGCTCCCCATAATCCCCTCCTGGGGAAGTCTTCACCAGGAAGTGGGGGAAACCTGTGAGGGCTTCATCCCCTACACAGCCACCCCGAAACCCCAGGGGGTGTAGCAGGTGGGGGTGCTCGTTTGCCCCTCTCCAGTTCTCCTCCCCGTGCAGACGGGAGTCCACGGGGATGGGCTGGGGCAGCGGCAGCCCCAGAGGAGCACCCTTGGGAGCGTAGGCTCTCCCCAGCCTCTCGGCGGGGTGCGGGCCAGAGGCGGGGCCCCGGTGTGCGCCGGTGCTGTTCTGCACCACGAGCTGGGGTGTCCTCAGGGAGAAGGTGGTCTGGAGGCGCTCGCTGTGGTTGCTCCAGTCCTCGATGGTGCGGGTGGCCTGCTCCAGCGAGCCGCCCACGCTGGCCGTTGTCACCATCTCCTTGGCAGCCTGCAGCATCTTCAGCACGTTGGCCTGGGCTGAGCTGGCAGTGACATCGGGTGTGGGCGCCCGCCCGGGGCTCGACAGGGTCTGAACCCCACTGAAGCAGCTGTAGATGCCCTGTAGGGAGAAATGGGGGTCCCCCAACATCAGCAAGGTCAGTGGGGTCCTGCCCCCTGAGCCCACCCTGAGCTGAGTTCATGCTGCCGAGGCTGAGGTGGCTTCAGAGCACTGATGCCCCGTCCCCAGCATCCCCAGCACTGTCAGGGTGGGTGACACCATCCTCTATCACCCCTTTCCCCAGGGATGCTAATAAGGATGTGGGGTCATTCCCAGGACTGAGCCCTTTCCCCAAAAGCTGGCTTTTTTCACCAAGAGCTCACATCAACGCGAACATCTCCAATCCCTCCCATGTGGGTCAAAGGACAATGCCCACCAAGCCGTGTCCATCCCTGTGACACCGTGTGAAGACATTTGGGCCCCTCGAAAGCCCGTCAGCATCCCTCACCCTGCTGATGGCCAGCAGGAAGTCAAGCTTGTGCGACTTGGGGACGGAATGACGCAGCTTCCAGTAGACAAGGTGCTCCCAGGCGAAGACCAGCAGGCTCAGCCCCATGGCCACCAGCAGCATGTAGAAAACCCCAGCCATGTTGTCAATGTCCAGCTTGCTGCTCATCACCTCGTTCTTCTCATTCTGGCAGATCCCTGACAGCCAAACTGTCTCCAGCTTCTGGGTCTCACCTGGGACACGCACAAAAGTGCAGGGGGTGAAAATCCACCCCTGGGAATCATCTTCCCAAGCACATCCTTGCCCCTCTCCACCCCACTGTGAGTAGAGGAGGAGGAAGACACCCTTGAGCCTCTGGAGCTGTAATCACCTAATGCTTGTTGCTGCCCTTGGCCTGAGCATCCCACCAGTCACTTGTCCCTCTCCAGGGTCCTCTCCTGACTCTGTCCTCCACCCATGTGCCAGCCAGCCATGCTTACTGTCCTCTTCCCAGGCTTCTCCTCAAGACCCTCAAACATTGTGCGCAGCCATCTCCAGGATTTTACAACCCCAGAGGGAATGATGACCACAACATTCAGAGGATTTAATATCCCTTGAAAGGAGCTGGTGAAGTCCCCCAGTGCCATCCTGCCATGAGGATGTGAGCCATGAAGGCTGCACGGGGTTTGAAGACCAAAGCCCTGTCCCCTGGGTTAATCTGCAGGGCAGGGGTGGGGTGAGGATGGGGACGGGGCTAAGGAGGAGCTCACGCAAGCACCCACCGTCTCCCAGGAACTGGAGCAGGGCCAGGTCGATGGCCCGCTTCCAGCGCGAGTCCTTCTGCAGGGCGATGCCGTAGCCCGTGGTGGCAAACACCTTCCCACTGCCAATGGTCACCAGCTTGCAGCCCTCATCCTTGCCCGCCATGTAGTTGAGCACCGCCGCATCGTAGATGAAGGCATCCAGCTTCCTGCCTCACCAACAGGAGGGAGGGTGAGGGGGGTATGAAAGCCTACTTTTGGGGGAGGGCTGTGCCTATTTGGGGGAGCTCTATCCCTTTCAGAAAGCTGTAGCCCATCTGGAGGGGGTTCTATGTGCTCTTGGGGTCCCTGACCCATCCTGGAGAGCTGTAACCACACTTGGAGGGGAAGTACCCAACCTTGGGGGGAGTTGTGTCCCACTTGGGGGAGCCATGCCCCATCTGGGGTGAGCTACGTCCCTTTTGAGGAGAGCTGTATGAAGCTGCACCCCATCTGCAGCAGGTTGTGTCCGGTTTGGGGGTCCTGTACTTCATCCAGGGAAGATGCACAGAGCCATACCCAGTCTGGGAGAGCTGTACCCAGCCTGAGGGGCCCATACCCAACTTGTGGAGGGTTGTACCCCAGCTGAGAAATCCCTTCTCCATCTGGGAGGCCCTGTACCCCATTCCAGGGAGCCATAGTTATTTGGGGGTTCTGTATCCCTTTTGGAGGAGCTCTAAGAACCGCACCGCATCTGGGGGGGCCATACCCCATCTGGGGGAGCCGTACCCCATTTTGAGGCTGGTGAGGGCGTCCTCCACAGAGCGCTGGTTGTACTTCACCATGTGGGTGTGCATGTCGGGGTAGTTGCTGCGGATGTTCCTCTCGGTGCTGCCGTTGGGGACAGTGCCAAAGCGGAAGGGTGGGTACTGCTCCTGCGGCCTCTGGAACTGCAGTGGGGAGCCCCAGGGGTGGCATCACACAGTGCCCGTGTCTTTCCATGTCCCCAGCATGTCCCCTCCCCACAGCCAGCTCCCCACTCATGCACTCATGCCCAGCCAGCTGGCAGTGATGTGTAGCTTCACACACATCACTGCCAGGAACTTCAAAAAGGTTTTTTTTTTTAGGGATTTTTTAGGGTTGCCACCCCAATGATCAGCCCCACCTTCCGGTCACTCAGCCCCGACACAGTGTCAATGTACTGCTCCTGGATCATGAAGGCAGCCAGGTTGGCTGTGTAGCTGGCGAGGAAGATGACAGCGAAGAAGGCCCAGATGAGCACCATGATCTTGCTGGTGGTGCCCTTGGGGTTCTCGATGGGCACTGAGTTGTTGAAGACCAGAGCCCACAGCAGCCACACGGACTTGCCAATGGTGAAGGTGGGGCCTCCTGGCCCTGCAGGGACAGGGAACAGAGGGGACAGTTGTCAGCCCAGCCAGGGGTGTGTCTCCTCTCCCAGCTCCCAGCTCTCACCTCCCCAACTCACTCTTGCCGCTGGTGAGGTTCTGGTTGTAGCCAACAGGGCTGAAATACTCGAACACAAAGACGGTGATGGCCACCACAGTGAGGCACATGACGAACATCATGACCCACACGGCTGGGCTATAAGGCTCTGCAAAGCAAGTGGAACTCTGTGAGCCTCCTGGGACATCCCCTGGTCCTCTGAGGACTCCCAGGAGCCCTCTCTGATGGATGGGGCTCATCCTGAATATTGCCCCTCCTTGGAGAGGAGTCAGAGGCTGGCAGCACCATGGCCAAGCAGCTCCACAGGGAATCAGGAGGGAAGGGGGTTGATGCAGAGCTGGGGGATGCAGCCATGTTTCTCTACCTAGACCAAATCAGGTTCTCATCAGCAGGGAGATGTTTACAAAACGCTGCCTATCTCCAGGGTCACTGCAGGAGGGTTTCCCATGGGATCACTGATTCTCCCCCATGATAGCTTTGCCCACAGGACTGTGCCTGCATCAGGCACGGAACCAGCCCCCCAGCCCTGCTCAGCCCTGGGGAGAGCCCCTCGTGAGTGGGGACAGGCAATGAGCCCCTGCCTGCCCAGGAGGATCTGGGATGGAGCAGCAGGAGCACTGGGGATGCATCCGAACTGTCAGTGTGCGGCCGCCGAGGTCCATTTGTCAGCGCGTCCTTCGCTGTCAGGGAGGAGAGGCCTCCCCTGATGGGGATGCGGCTCATTAGCGCAGAGGCAGGAGACACGGGGACATGAGGACTGCGGACCCCCGCCCTGCCAAACCAGGGCAGGATGCTCTGTCTGTCCCCGGGGCTGGTGAAGGTGACCCTGCTTCTGTGGGAGGTTGGGCTCTGTGGTGTGGGGGGGACAGGATGAGGAAGATGTGCCCAGGCTGGTGGTCCCACCTTCCATGGCATCCTTAGTGACCACCTGCACCCTCCCCACACAAGAACCCAGCTCCAGCTGAGCTGGGACACTGCTGCTGTGCCCTTGCCGAGAGCCTCAAGCCCTGCCCGAGCCGAATTTCCTGACGACCTTGGCCAGCCTCCTCCCCTTCCTAGGCTGCAGCTTTGCTGGTGTAAAACTCATTAACTAAAACTTTTAGCAGCGGCAGTTTCCTGCACTTGGCTTAACCACTGGCTCTGGTGACGGTGGCAGAGATGGATCCCCAAAGCAGAGCTCCAAGCTGGCGAATCCCCCCACTGCATCCTCCCTCCTGCACACAAAAATGAAGGAGAGAAAACCACTGAGCCCAGCCTCAGTCTCCAGCCTCCATCTCCATAATAAAAGGATTAGTCAGGCAGAGAAGGAAGAAGCCCCAAAGCCGACAGCACAATCTCCTTCCCTTATGACTTAGGCTTTTTTTTTCTCTTGAAAGTTATTAAAACTGAACAATATTTCCAATTTGCATTTGTAGGAAGCATGGCATGAACCCTCCAGAAAGACAGGGGGACACAGGGCTCACCCAGGAAAGCAGAGGGAGACACGGTGCCGTTGCTCCGGGCCACCATGACGCTGATGCCCGTCTCCACAAAGGGCACGGAGAAATCCACGATCTCGGAGCGCTCCTCGTTGATGGTGAGGGAGCCAATGGCCATGTCTGCACGCTTGTAGTACACCTGGAAAAGGGGCAGGTGGGCTTGGGACGGGCAGAGGGACAAGTAGAAGGACCCAGACCACTTTCCCCAGGCATTTCCTCATCTCCAGCATTTCCAGCCTTAATTTCTGCTTTTTTAAAAAAAATTATTAACTTCTTAAGTGAGCAGTGGCACAGACACAACCTGCTGTGGGGTTGTAAATGTTCATCTGACTCCTCTTCCAAGGAGGAGCTCATGGCAAGCGGTCCCCTGCCCAGCGTGCCCCCACAGATCTCATCTCCACCAGGAAAGCCCCAGGTTAGGGGTGAGTGGTGCCCTCCAGGAAGAGTCGAAGCGGGGGTCTGAGCCATGCCCACCCCTACCTCACCAATCATGCCGTTCCAGACCCCACGGACGATCTTGCCATGTTTGCCATTGGTCACCAGGTAGAGGTCATAGGAGAACTTCACTGTCTTTGCCAGCTTCTTCAGGATGTCGATGCAGAAACCTTTGCAGCACAGCTTGGTGTAGGGATCCACGAGGCCGTCGCCACTGGAAACACACCGGGAAAGATGGGTTGGACCAAGCAGAGATGCTCTGAGCACCCCGGACACCACATGTCAAGGGAGTGGGGGCCAGAATTGCCGAGCTCCATGTCCCTGCTGACCTCTGGGAGGAGTTGGTCTGCTTGCGGCAGGGCACGGTGTTGCGCACGCAGACCCCTGTGCTGGGGTCCGTGTTCTCCACAATGACGAAGGGTCTCTCCTCCAAGGTGGCCACTGTCAGGTGACGGTTGTCGACCACGGGCTGCATGAAAGAGCCGTAGCGGGGCCACACCGGGTACTTCATGTGGATGATGCCTTTCTCCCACTTGCCCACCTGCCCCCAAGGGAGAGCACATGGTCACCCCAACGAGGGGCTCTGGGGGTCACACGAGATCCCATATCCATCCTCCCACCTTTGGGGCTTATTCCTGGTGAGCCCCATCTCAGCATCCCTTTCCCCACACACCCCTGGACCACGGGGTAAGGTGTTTCATCCTGTGCCCCAAGCTTCACACTTGGGTGAGCACAAACCTGGCCAAACTTTACCCAAAATACTTTCAAACCAGCAAAAACCGCTCCACGCATCTTGTTTCAGGTCTAAGTGTTTGGCTGCTGTTCTCCAGAGGTGGGCATCTGCATTTCTGACTTTTTTTAAATTTATCTGCTAAATTGTAGGGGAAAACTGACAGCTCTTGGCAGAGCTTTGGTGCCCATCATTGCTGCAAACCCCCACCTTGGCACCATGGGTCCTTTTGGGACCAGCCACGGTACTTTTGGGTTTTGCATGGTACAGCCCACCCCAGGGTGGGACCCCAGCCTGTGCATGGCCTCACCCTGCCCAGCCACCCCCCAGTGTGCCCACCCCAGGGGGCCTGGGGGTCCTACCATCTCCCAGAGCCGGTGCTGGTTGAGCGTGATCACCACCATGGTGGGCCTGACCAAGTAGCCACCTTCATTGAAGGAGAAGTCCCTGTGCTCCCACGTCACATTGAGGAGGTGCCTGGTGGGACACAGAGCCTGTAAGCCCCTGGCTGTGCGGCCCTGCACTGTACAGCCCTCCTCCTCCTCCACCTTCAGCCAGGCTGCCACAGGTCCCATGGAGACATGTGGGGCTGAGAGCTGGGGACCAGCTTCAGCCCCCATGCAAGGGGCAGAGGGGAGCTGGAGAAAGCTCTTCCAGCAAGGAGGCACCGAGGATGATGGCCCACTGCAGGGCTGATGATGCGCAGACTGCCACAGCAGCCCCAAGGTGCCACACAGCTATTAAAAACCTCCTGAGACCCCTGGGGGTCCTGAGTCACCAAGAAACATGGGAAAAGGCAAGGGCTGCTCCGGGGAGATGCTCCGGGAGAGTCCCAGCCAAGAGGCATGGACCACCAGCTGTAGCCCTCAGTGAGCATCAACCTCGCTGCCCACCAGCTCCGTGCCCCTCCTCCCCTGCCCTTTCCCTCTCTTTTCTCCACTCCTCCCATTTCCCACCCATCCCAGGGGGTCCCCGAGCCTCACCGGTAGAAGCTTGTGTTGGTGGCGGTGGCCCTGGTGGGGGTCCAGCAGTCCCGCCCCACCTCTGGGAGGTAGCCATGGGCACGGAAGAAGCTGGCTGCCCCCATGGCAATGATGGCCACCCCATCGCGCACCTTCTGCCGCAGGCTCAGCTTCCAGCTCTCTGTCACCACGCTGATGAGGCCAACAGGGAAGGAGGAGGGTGGCACCTCCATGTTTCCCACTGTCATGCTGGGCACAATCCAGATGTATCCTGGCCCCACAAGCCCGGCTTGTTCTGCCATGGAGAAGAGATACTCGGCCTCCTCTCGGGAGCAGTAAACAATGAGGACCTGGGCATCGATCTGGCGCAGGAGCCGCTGCGTCCTGGAGCTGCTCTGCTCCTGGCTCATCTCGAAGGTGAGCACCTCTTGCAGCTCCCAGCCGAAGTAGCTGGCATCCGTGAAGGAGCGGATGACGTCCAGGAAGATGTTGTAGCCTGGGTAGAGGCTGGTGATGACAGCAAAGGAGCCCCAGTCGTATTCCTCCAGCACCTTGAAGATCACCTGGATTTGCTGCTCAATGGAGACACCCAACTGCAGGAAAGCTGATCCGGGCTCCTGCAGGAGGAGAGGGGTCAGAGGCTGCTCTGGCACCATGATCCAGGTCTCTTGCACCTATGCAAGCCTCCTTGAACTTGCCATCATGAAAAGTTCAAGATTGCCATGAACCAGTGCGGTCCATGGGCTGGAGACACCCATGGTGTCTGATCCTCCTCCGAAGAACCTCACCCCATGCAAAGGGTCAACTCCTGCAGCCTCACATCCGTTTCTTAGCTTATTGACCAAAAATTCCTCCATCCTCCAAAGGAGATCAACAGTTGCTCCTTAAACCAGGAGAAGGAGGTGGGCGAGAGCTCTGCCAGGAGCGTAAATCCCATCCTTGCTCCATCTCACTACCTGCAGCCAGAGCCTGTGTGGCTCCTTCCCTCCCGCCCCACCTCCCCGGCCATCTGGCCTCTCATTAGCAAACCTTAATTGATCTGATTCTGTCTTAAATGATTCAGCGAATGGCATTTGCTGAAGGTCACGTGCAAGTAGCAGGGTTTTGCCACCCAGACCCCCTCCACCTCCAGAGAAGTAGTCTGGGCTGAGCCCCAGGGAATGCGAGACAGGAAGGAGGAGACGGATCCCTCCACTGACCCTGAAATACCCAACCCCTGGAGAAAGCTGCAGAAAAACACCTGGACCACAGCAAAGCCATGGATATTTTTCCATTGCTCCGGACTCCATCTGAGCACTCTACACTCACCTGAGTCCACTGCCCCCACCAGAGCCCACTGCACTCACTGCCACCCAGCCAAAATGAGCTCGAGATGGTCCAGGAGCACCAGTGGGTACAGGCAGGGCTGTGGGGGTGCAATCCAGAGGGGTTGGACCCCAAAGCACTATTCAAGAAAAGCACAAAATCTGTGCCCTGAAGAAGGGCAAGATTTCCAACCGTAGGAAAGAGCAAGCACTGAAACCCCTCCAGCACCCAGGCCAGGCAGGGTGGGATGAGCCGCTCTGAGGAGATAACCCAAATCTCCAACGCCCAGCACCCTCCAGCCTGGCTCCAGCTCTCCCTGCCACCAGCACTGCCCAGCACACAGGTGACAGTAACTGACAGGGTCTGATGCCAGCAAGGAGCAGAGAAGACAGAAATCCTGTGTCAGCCGTGGTGCACCTGAGATCGCTTCCACAGCTTGAGCAAGGCTTCTTCATGGTGCCCACACGGCCATTCCAGGGCTGCATCCAGCCCCAGCAGGGAGGGAGGAAGATGAGGTTGGGATAACCCTGCCGCTGCCCCAGTAGCACCGGTGCCACCAACCCAGCACCCCATGATGGGCACAGGAAGCAGCACACCAGGGAAGGTCCTTCCACAGGGCGTTGAGGTCCTCTCCGACATCCCATCGACGGGGCCCCTCCCACCATGTCCCACCACTCCAGCTGGCCACACTGCCACAGCCACTGCCTATTCCTGCCCCTGATCCCAAAGGCTGCAGCCCAGCAGCTCCTCTGCCCTCCAGCATTCCACATCCCTTACCTATCCCTCTCTAGTAATTCCTCATTTCTCTCATCCCCCCTGGAAATACCAAGTGAGTGCCTCACCTTTGGGGTCAGGACCACTGCAGACCCACCACTGATGCTGATGATGGGGACCTGGGTCTGGGAGGAGATGAAGTCAAGGATCTGGGCCACAGCCTCTGTGCCCACGTTGTCTTCAAAGACGATGCCGTGGATCTTGTGGCTGGCGAGGATGTTGCAGATCTGGGTGAGGAGTGTGCTGGGGTTGGTGTTGTTGACGATGACAGTGATGGGGTGGATCTCCAGGGGCATGTCCAGGAAGCTCTGGGGGCTCAGGCGGGAACGGATGTGCAGGGGGTAGGATGTGCCCCCGAACACCACGGCCACGTTGACCACCGGCTCCTCAGGGCCCGGCAGCAGGATGTCCGTGAAGGCAGCCGAGCAGCCCAGCACCATCGACAGTAGCAGAGCGTGCGCCGGCGCTCTGCCCATGTCCACCAGTGCGTCCCTGCCAGCACAGGACACAGCCCCTCGCATCCAGCCGCACACCAGGACCCCCAGCCCCACTCTCCCCAGCCCTCCCCACTGCCCTGGGGCATCACCATTGCGGGTTGACCCCAGGAACGAGGGGACCCTAATCCCTTGGACACTGGATGTGGTGAAGGAATGGCCACAGTGTTGTGCTCACTACCCACTGTACACCTCAGTGCTGTGTCACTTGTCTCCAGTCCTATCAACCATTAACCCGTCACAGACAGTCCCTGCTTCCCACCACCACCCTGTCCCCATCCCATCACCCCCATCTCCCTCCCACTACCCTCCCACCCCATCCAAAAGCCACCACTGCTACACTAGTCCATATCGTGCCTTCAGCCAGGGACAGGGACAGCTGCAAGAGGTGCCAGGAGGGTCTGGCAGTTCCTTGGTGCCTCTCTCTGCAGCAGACAGCCACCTTCAATATTCAAAAGCTTTGCCCTTGAGGGAGGGTTCAGCTGTGCACCCCTCTTACTGAGATTTTGCAAATCACAGTCACTGAAGCAGCTGGTCCCCTGCCTGTCCCACTGTCTGTCTCCCTCCCATCACCCTACCTCAGCCCCTTCTCTGCCACAAAATCCTGACCAGTGCACCTATCTGGCTCCATATCTTGAAGTTTTGCCTCTACACAGCATCCTTCATCTTTCCTCCTCCTTGTCTTTACCCCCAGTGTGTGTCCCCTGCTGGCAGTGCCTGCCCAGATGGGACACCCTTCACACTGTGTCTGTGCCAGCTGCAACCCAAATCCAGGCTCTCAGGGGCTGTTCGGGCACATCCTCCCTGCCAGGCCCCCAGTTCCCTGCTTCCGGTGGGTGCTCACGCTGCAGCAGTTGGGGTGACCGTCCCCTGAAGGGGGACACATCCCTGCCCACAGTGATGCACCCCTCTGCTGGAGCTCACCCCTCAGAGCCCACCAGCAAAACCAACCTGTGGCCAGGGGCATCCAAGCCCCTCTGAGCCCCATTTTCCTCAGGGCTGTCACCCTCGTGCCAAGCTGGGCAGTGGGGAGGGGGACAAGCAGCCCTCCACAGTGGCACCAGCCACGCGCCGGTGTTGCTTCATGCAGCAAGGTGCCAGCTGGTGCTCAGAAACATCACTTGCAATTAAAAGCTGCTGTTGCTTAACGTGTCTCCAAGCACAGCCAGATGCTCCTCTCGCTGAGTCCTGGCTGCTTTTGGGGTCTTGGCTGCCCCAGTGACCTGCACTCCAACACTCCTCCATGCCGCAGTGACGGACACTCCTTCAGCACACTGCGAAATCACTGCCGGCATGTTGGACTCAAAATGCAGGATTTAAACCCAACGGCTGCCGGGCTGGGCACCCTGCAAGCACTGCGTGGTGCAGATTTGAGCATCGGGGCTGTCACTTCCAGAGAGACAGGGAACACAAACCATACATTTCCCTCCTGTACCCCATGGGCACCGGGAAGGCTTGGGCACCTCTCTGGGCACTGATGCTCACCAGGCAGCATCTCTCTCAACCAAATGAGTTTCATCAGGGAATCATCCACCCCCAGCACCCACCATCACCCAAGGGGTTCACCCTACCTGACTGCGTCCCCCACCCCACTCCCATCACAGCTGGTGGAGCCACAGGAGCCACAACGCCAGGGCCCCTTGGCCAGAGAGGGCAGCAGGTGAGTCATGCCATGCTGGCAGCGTCCCATGCTCCGGCACGGCCAGCTCAGTGGCAGGGCAGCCTGCACTGCCTGCTCCTCACTGCGAATTCCCAAGTATTTTTAGTCCTGTGATAAATAATTCATTGGGAATCCGGCATCAGCTACCCGAGCAGAGAGGAAGGGGAGCAACACGCCACCCAAAACAAACAGAACGGCCCTGCCAGCAGCACTGCCCGTCTGAGCTCTCCTCAAGGACATTTAAATATACTCTGGGCCCTTGTGGTGACTGATGGGGTTTGCCTGTGCCAGCCCTGGCATCTCACCTTCTCCAGGCCCTTATCCTCCTTTTCCTCAATCCAGCTCTTGCCCAAGCTCAGGAGCCTCTTCCAGTACCGAGTAATCCAGGCACAGACCAGCAGACACCCCTTGCAATGCCAAGCTCTGTCACCCCCTGCTCCTGGCTGTGACCGGGGACAGGGTTGAGCAATCTGGTTTCCCATGGACCAAGCCACAGGTGGAAAATATCCCCATCCCTCACAGCCAGAACGCAATGGAGCGGCATAGGGGAGGTAGGCAAGGGCTCATCCCATCGTTCAGCCAGTGCTGAGGCAACCAGGGCAACGAATTTCCATCCTTCTCAGGAATCCGATGCCAGCACGCAGAGTCAGGCTGGCTCACCACAGCCTTTGGTGGACATGGAAGAGGATGGAGGGGTTTAAGGCCAGAGAGCCCAAGGCTGGCAAGGGCTCCATGCGCAGGTTGGAGACAGGGCTGCTCCAAAATGGCCGGATTTGGGAGGCAAAGGGCAGCCAGCTCCTCCAGCCCAGCCAGCATCATGCGTTTCCAGCCCATTGTTTCTCATACTGAGCTAGAGGGGTACAGGAAAATTTGGGGTTTTGGGGGGATGACAGATTGCAGGAAAGCGGTGGAGGCTGAGGAGAAACTGAGCCCATCCCTGAGCTACTGCCAGAGCTGCTCTTGGGCTCAGCACAACACTTTGCTGCTTGCTCAGCAGCAAAGCCCCTGCTGACTTCAAAGAAAATCCACATTTTCCAACCCCTCGTAGGAAGCACTGCAGAATTGGTCTCTTGGGAAAAGGCTTTCCTGGAAGGGGGGTTTTCCAGCTGGGTGAAGGGTCAGTGGCCAGTCTGGATCAGGAAGAAGGTGGCCATGGCCAGGAGCCTGGGCAAGGCAATGCCACCTCCTGGCAGCCTCCCCAGGGACCAGAGGACACCACAAAGCTTCTTGGTGGCTTTGGCACTTGTTTTTGTTGCTTTGGGGTAGTTTTGAGCAGGTTAACCCCCTTCCTAGGCACAACTTCCTCTGGTGCACCAAACTCACAGAAACTTCGTGCTAAAGGCACCGATAGAACCCTTACCTCCCACCAGACCCTGAAATGTCATTTTAATGCAACAGGGAAAGTTTGCTCCTAATTTTAAACCTCCTTTTTCACCCTCACTCCCTCCCCTGCTCCAAGAGAGGGAGAGCTCATGCAGATATTTTGACCTCAGGAAATGCAGAAATAAAATTCTGAAATGCAAAATATCATTCAGGAAAGAGAAACCTTATCCTCAAAAAAAAGCCTCCGAGCCCGAAATCAGAGGGAAAACGCAGCCTGCGCCAGGGCATGGGGAACTGCTGCTGATGGACGGAAAGGACAGAGCAAAGCCAAACCTAGCGGGAGCCATGTGGGGAGGAGAGGGGGCACAGAGGACAGCACCGGGATGTGCCAGGGCTTGTCATTGCCCCGATGGGGACACCCCTGTGGAGCAAGGAGACCTCGATGAAGCCCCTCAGAAGGGGAGAAAGCAGCAAAACCTCCTCAAAGACAACTCATCACCATCCTTGTCCCCATGCAGGGGGGATGACTCGGGAGAGAGAAGCACTGGCAGCCCCCGGCAAGCACCGTCTCCTTTCAACCTTCATCCGTCACCACCCGGCATCACTCTCCTCTTCCTCATCACCCTCCCCTTCCTCATCACCCTCCTCTTCCTCGCCCGCACCTCCGACAGCAACAGTTGCGGGCCGGGGGCTGCGGGCCGGGGCGATGGTGAGGGCCCCACACGCGCACGCACCGAAACGCAGCTTAAAAAGGTCGAATATGGATTAACCGAAAATAAACGCCAAGTGTCCTGCCTGCCGCTGGGTTACGCAAGGTGGCGGCGGGGGACACAGGGCTGGTGGCACCCAGGGAGGTCTCCTCAATTTTTCCTGCCTCCCACTCCCCCCAAAGCCCCCCAGAACAGCACCCAGGATTAAGGCTCATTTCCGTCCCATGTCTGGGATGGGGAACAGGAGCTCTGGGGATGCGGGGGGATGCTGAGGTAGGGGAAAACTGACAGGGAAAACCCCCACCCCCAAAAAACAACCGCCTCATCCCTAAAAGTTGCTGGCGGCGGTGGCGGGGCGGCAGCGGAGTCCGTCGGGCCCCGGTTGCCCCCAGCCCGCTCGGTACTTACGGGACCGCCACTGCTCGGTGCCTACATGCCCCGCGGCTCCGGCGGGGCTCGTCCCACAGGGGGCTCGGCTCTTCCAAAGCTTCTCCTCCTGCGGGGCAGCCCCCCGGGGCAGGGTGGGCCCCCG
>VZTD01005473.1:216163-267629 GCA_013397725.1 Rhagologus leucostigma | reverse complement strand
CGGTCGGGAGGAGGGCGGAGGAGGGATGCGGGGATGGAGGCTGGGGGGAGCCCGGGGGCGGTGGAAGGACAGGACGTGTGTCCTCCCGCCTCGCCGCAACTTCGGGGCTGGCCGCCAGCCCCGGTGGAAGGGGGGGGACGGGGGACGGGCAGCCCTCCCTCCAGAAACCGGCCCGCCTCTCCTGGCACCGGGGCCGGCCCCAGTGCCGGAGAGAGAAGAGGGCAAGACCCCCTCCATTCCTTCGCCTCTCTCCTCCATCTCCAGGAGGGAAAACCCATGGCAAAATGGCACGGACTCCCTCTCTGGGCACTGCCCGTCCCCAGCCCCAGGGCGGGTTGGAGGAATGCGGCTGGACTCATTCCCTCCCGCCAGTATCTTCCATCCCTTTGCTGACTGAAGTGGTGGGCACTGGCCAGCTGCCCACCCTGGTGCCCCCCAGACGGTGCAGGACATCCTCAGAGTCCCCATCGGTCACAGGGAGGGGGGTGACACTGAGCAAAGCCCCCGCAGGCAGCAGCATCCTCCAGCTGTCGCCAGGGCCAGTATTAAAGCGTCAGCTGATCCCGCAGCACTGGTTTAGAGCAAGCCAGACTGGGGGACGGAGGGGGATAAAAGGGGGGAGATACAGTAAAGGAAGGGGGAGACATGCAGGGGCCCTGCTGGGGCTCCTTTGTCCCTGGGTTGTGCCCACTCTGCCCCAAAACGAGCCAGTGGCTGCGGGCAAAGGGACTACGGTTCTGGCAGGACCCGGCAGGAGTTAGGGCCCAACTCAGACCCCACTGCGGGGGGCAGATCCTCCCAAACCTCCCCACGTCCCGGCTCAAAGCCACCAAAACACTGGGCATCACCCCGAGAGCACCTGCCCTCTCCAACGGAGCCAGGTACCAGCAGTGCCCATGCCCAGGCACTGCCCTTCTGCCTTCCCCAGGGAGAGATGCCTGGCTCGGGGACAGGGCCACCCAAATGGGTTGTTGGGTGTCTGCCACCCAGGCTGGCACTGCAGCCACCTGCAACAGCATCCTCGTGGCTGCTGGGCTTAGAGAGGCCGTTTCCAGAGAGGTTTCAACTTGCCTAAAAACCTTCTGTCTGTCCTTAGCCATGAGCTGTCTGATGCAGGATCTCCACACACCACCCCTGGTCTCTGAAACAGCCTGACCACCTTCTGCCCAGGTGCTGTGGGTGCCTTTGGGGCACCTCGGGGGTGGAAGAGGTGCCAGAAAAAAATGAGGAAAGGGAAAAATGCATCTAGGGCAACATTTTAATCCCTGTAAAGCAGCACCCACTCTCCCTGCAGGACAGCTCAGCCAAATCTCTGAGGCTGCTGCAGTGTGAGGGCTCAGGGCAGTGGGGGATGCAGGATCTATCCTGTCCTGGACACCTGCTGGCCATGTCCTGTTCTCCCAGCCTCATGATGCCCACCTCTGCCTATTCTGGCAGCATTGTCACTCTCTTGCCCAAAGAGAGATTTAAGGGTTGGCAACAGGTCCTCAATGCCTCAAATTCTTCTCCCAGGAGGACAAAAGGGCCGATCTCGGGTTTAACATTGAAGGAGGCAGCGGCTGCATTTAACCCTTTCTGCTGCCTTCATGATCCAGTGGGACAGGGCCTGGGGGACCAGCTTCCCAGTGATCCGGTCCCTTGGGGCTGGCACAGAAGCGCTGAGCTGTTCCCACGCCTTTGTTGCTCCTCCAGCACCTCAGGGTCTTCATTTATCTTTCTGAGGACTGGATCCCTCAAGAGGGTCTTGGCTCACAAATATTTCTCAGCAGAGCTTCTAGGTGGATTGACGGGGACAACAGCAACCGCACTCCTGGGACAATATCCAGCTCCACCATCACATCCATGACTCCCCAGCATCCCCATCCTGTGGGACATTTAATCCCCATCACAGCCCAATCCCCACACGTGAGACAGAGACAACCCCAAGTCTCGTGCACAACTGGCCACAGCTGGAAGCTGTCTGCAGTGGGGACAAGCAGTGGAGGGCAAAGACTGGTGGTGACACTCTCATGCCAGGCCCCCCAGCCACATCTCCTCTGCACTGGGTCCAGTGGCTCACAGTGAGCAACTGCACTGAGAGCCTAACTCCCAGTTTGCAGTTTTCCTGGCAAAGTCCTTCAATGTCTTAAAAAACCAAACCTAAAACATTTTCCTTCGGGAAAATACAGTGAATTCCCAAATCCAACCTGCTGCTGGGTCTGGCCCACCAGACACAATGCAGCTTCTGGGGGCTGTTCTGCATCATCAAAATAATTTGTTTGTGCATTTAAACACCTAAATTCCTTCTTATATTAAAAAAAAAANAAAAAAAAAAAAGTGTCCTGATGGCCACAAAGGTCCAGGTTGAAACAGAAGCACCAATAGCACCCCAAGATGAAGTTCACAACCCCAGGAAATGCAACTGCACTTTTCCTCTTACTTCCCCAGCCCCTTAGTGCCACTCTCTCAGGGGATGCTGTGCCCACTTTGCCCAGCTTTCTGGGCTGGGTGGTGACAACATGGGCACAAAGTGCCTTTCCCCACCTTCATCCTCCTTCCCACTGCTGTGGTAGTGCCCCAGTGTGTGACCCTCAGCATCCCTGCTGGTCCCTTAACCATGGCACAGTCCCAGCAAAAGGGAGCTCAGCCAGCTTCTCCATCGCCTCGTTACCTTTCCCTGGCATCTCCTCTTGCAGGAGGCACTGTAAGCAGGTTGATAAATGCAAGGCACCGTGCTCCAACAGCTCCTGGTGTGCAGCCACCTCCTGCAAGGAAGAGATTGCTGGCAGCTGGGCCAGGGGAGCAAGGGGAATGTGGAAGGGTTGTGTTGGGACCCTGATGTTTGTCCAGCTTTGCACTGACCCATCCAGGGCAACACCAGAGTCAGAGAAGTGCCCTGGGCTCCATGCAGACTCCTCACAGCCTACGGCAACCCCACTGGCATCCCACATCCTAAACTGGGGTAAAGCCCCACATCCTGCCCCAGCCCCCTCCATTCTGGCTCCCCCGGAACTCCAGCCTTGCAGAGCCCCTGGGAGCCCCCACCTCCAGCATAAACCTGCACCCCAGACCCTACTCAAAGCACCCACTCCAGGGCACATCTCCAGCCAGGAGAGCAGCACACCAAGGCTTTGGTCTCTCCAGCTCTGTGGGGCAAACCCCAGCATCAGCCTCCTGTTCCTAGGAGAAAATCAGCCAAAGGTTTCTAACCCATGTGCATCCTAAACCTCTCCTTGGGGAAGGAGAGGACCTGCGTCTGTGCACTGCCAGCACAAAGCCAGAGCTGTCCCTAGAAAGGCAGGGTGGCATCTGGGTGACACAGCCCTCTTGGGATGTCCCCACAGGCAGCTGCATCCCACTAATGGCATCTGATACCAGATGCCCACAGGTCCCTCTGCCAGAGCTGAGTCTTGCCGGTGACACTTACAACACATGAGATTTGGCCGTGGACCTACACCCATTCCCTGCCCTGCACTTGTCCCAGTCCTGCATCCGTCCCAATCCTTCCTGTTGGCTGCCAACCTCCTGTTCCCAAGAAGTCTGGCTAAAAATTAAGAAGGTCTGAGCCCAGGTGCTCCTATTCCTGGACCCACCTGTCCCTGTCCCGCTGGGTCTCACTTAAGAAGTAAACATAGGAGTAGATAATTTTCCTTCACCCTGTGCCACCTTGAGCTGACAGGGCCACCCCTCCTTCCCTACCTCCCCTGTCTGCTCCAACCCCTAGAGAATTCAGGGCTTCAGTGCTTAAATAATCACCCAGAGCTGGCCGGTGTCTTGGATCCCAGCAGCCATAAAAGCAATCAAGGTAGAGAGTGGAGCAAGGATAAAGGTGGGACAGAAGTCACGGGGATGGTGCTGTGCACTGTGCACGTCTGGCACGGACCCGGCACAGCTCCAATCTGACAGAGCTTCACTCCGCTGCCACCATGTCCTACCCTCACAGTAATTAAGGGAGCAAAAATAAACAGGGATGGTGTCATCCCCGGAGGGATAATTCCTCCCCCTGGGGTGCTGTGTGCGGGCCGGCCTGCCCCAGAGGCCGGGGATAAGGCAGACAAAGCTGCTGGAAATGGAAATTTCCCAGGAAGGGAGGAAATCACTTCTTTCTGGGGCGTAACCAGCCATCACCCGCCAACAACTTCGTTTGCCTCTGTCATATCCCTAAATAACTCCTGGAAACAGCTGCTTGGAGTTTGCATCTCCTACACCTCTGCTCCTCTCTTGACCTTGGCAAGTGGGCTCATGCAGTTCCAATTTCCAGAGTAACTCATCCCAAGCAAAGGGAAAACATCTGGCCTTGCAGCACCACTACCTGACCCTGCACAACCCTTCAACCATGAGCAAGACTTTGGCGAGTGTAGAACGCCGGCAAGGCTGGATCTGTGAGACTGGGAGTGGAAACCATGAGCCTGTGGTGGGTCTGGAGTCAAGGACATGCTTGGGGTCCACTGGGAAAAGGGATGATGTTGTCCCTGGAGTGAAGTGGCTTCCTGGGCACAGTGGGGCTGCTATCCCGCTCCAATGACCCCAGAGCTCGGTACGCCAATGCGTTCTCCATCCCTGCCCGGGGCTGGGGATGGATCTGGAGGGGAAGAGCACATGAGGGATGTGCCCGGGAGAGCAAGCAGCGAGGGTGGGTTGAGGCAGGGGCCGGTGCTGTGCTCAGCAAAGGCGCTGAAGTCAGCACTCTCCGGAGCCATCTGTTCCCGGCGAGGCCCCGGCGCAGACGGACTCGCCCGGGCTCCCGGCAGCGGGTGCCGCAGTTCGGTGATTCATGCGGCGAGGGGCCGGCATAGAGCCGGACACCGCCTCTGCGCCACGCCAGCTCCGGGGATGGGGCTGGAAAATTGTGTATTAGCCACGCTGGGGAAAAGCCTTTTCAACCATTTTTCTGGTCGCGTGAGCTGGCTTTTAAACAGCAACACAGCTCCTCTGTGCCAGGCCAGAGATCCAACTCAAGTTGGTTTTTCCCTTATTCCAGAGCGCAGGAAACCTCCTGCTTCGTGGGCTCTAAATGCTTGTTGGAAAAGGCCAACTTCAGCAGGCAGTCAGCTAGCAAAGCCAGTGAGCTTGTCTTCTGGGAGTGATTGGAAAATGCAGCATCAACAGGAGCTTCTGGGATGTGTCAGACCTGCTACTCCAAGGCAGGAGCCCACAGGCAATGAAGAGCTTGCCTGGACAGTCTTCAGACAGGGAAACTGAGGCACGGCAGTGCAAAGCATCACAAGGAAGTTGCAAAGACCCAAATGAAACCATGCCATCACCCCACAGTGTGACAAGCTTGGCCCCACAGCCAGCCTGGCTGCCTTGCAGAGAAGCACACAGACAGCAAGGAGAGCGTGGAGCAGGGAGCCATGTCCAACCACTCTCCAGGCCATCGCTCACCAGATGCTGACCTCCAGCAGCTTTGTGCAGCCTCATTAAAGCTAAGCTGAGCCATAACTCATCCGAGCAGGGCAATCCACATGCAGAGCTGGCAGCAACGACTTTCAGGCCTCTTTCCAACAGCAGACGGGTGTCAGTCACAGCATCGCCTTCCCAGGCCCTCACCTGCGTCAGAAAACGGCCTTGGAGCTGCTCCTCTGGCAGCTCGGGAGAGCAGAGGGCGAGGGGATGGCTGCCCAGCGAGGCTGCCCTCTCGCACCTCCGCGGTGGGGACACACCTGGAGCAAACACAAGGTTATTCATGCCTAAAAGCAGAACCTGAATGCGAGCGGGAGCCTGCGAGGGCCCACCAGGCTGCCCGGAGTCCCGTCGGGCAGGAAGAGCGCTGGGACACCCCGGCCCGGAGGTGCCAGGTCACCCCCATCCCCTGCCGGCCCCTCCGCTCCCCGGCACGGCCTCCCAGCGCCACCTAACGACACGGCGGCCGGGGACAAGGACCTTCCCGGGCTGGATGCATCCCGCTGCCCCTAGGAGGATGGAGAGCAGGGACCGCGATGGGGAGGCAGGAGAAACCGGGACACGGGGCTGGGGCTTGGGGGCGTAGGCAGCAGAGGAAGGGGAGCTGGAGGTGTTGAATAAGAATTTACATGATTGTAACCATCCTCCCTCTGCCCATGAAGCTCAGTCCCCTGTCCCTGCCCTTCATCATCCCATGGTTTTCCCACAGACCAGCATTTACCCCAGGGCCTTGGCCAAGGTCAGGGTTGAGCAAGGTCACTGAGCTCAGCAAGGACAGACACTCCCGTTAATCTGTTATCACAGCCCAAAAACTACCCTGAAGCACCCTCAGTTTGGGAACAGCCGTGTGCCGGGCTCAGCGCAGGCACAGTGGCCTTTACCTCGGCTACAAAAGCACCCTGGCATCAACATTCAAGGCGATGTGGAAGAACACCCTGGGGAGGAGCCGTCTTCTCTCTTCCCAAAACCTTCAGATTCCATACAGCCACCACAACCCCTTTGCCATCACGTTCCCGGCTGAGCTGTCAACCTGAACTGCTGCTCCCCCTGGTAGGTGCAGCCCCCTTCGCCTCCACACCCCCCTTCCCAAAGCTGTGATTCACCTCAGAACCCAGCATTGATGTAATCTCCTGCTCAAGAGTTCAGCATTAGGACTGCATCAGCCGCGAGACGTAAGGAGAGCCACATCACACAAGCAGCTGTTCCACAAAAGCTTTATTGCTCGTTTGAGTACGAGTTCCCATTATCACATTTCCTGAGTTTCTTAATGAGCTTGCAAATGAGATTTAAATAGAAAAGGATGGGAGAGAAAAAGGGGAAAATAGGGAGAAGTCAGAGATCTCCCTTCCTTGAGTCGAGACAGAGATGAGGTGGGAGAACAGTGCCCTGTGGGCAAGTCCTCTGCCGTGAGAGAGGGCTGGGCTGAGGTGGAGGTTGCTCTAGCTCGATTTACACTCTGCCTCCATCACAGAGCCACTGCCACTGCCACCATTTCCACAGGCCAGGGAGGAGGGGTTGCAATCCTGCAGTGCTCTGGCGGGGAGCACGGGGGAGGGTCAGGGACAGCCAGGGAAGGGGCCCCGCTGACGCTGCCCCTGCGCCATAGATAAAGAGGAGATTACAGCTCACGGCTTGTAATCTGTCTTAAAACCTGACACCGTCACTGTAGGCAATCTGGGCTAAGAGAAGCATTTAATAAGCTTCAAAACACGCAGGCCAGAAAAATAACCCCACCAGTGAAAGGAGAGAAAGAGCTCAAGGCACTGCTTGCACCAGTCAGCACTGGCAGGTACTGATGGACATAGGACCCCTCATGATCTGGAACAAGGCAATTACACGCTTGTTATCCTAATCTACCCCATAAGACAGAACCCAGGCTCTGCTGGGATTTAACTGTGGGAAGCAGAAGGCAAATTAATGCCCTTTTCTGCCTGTGTAGAGCTCACAAGCAGAGAGCACCCAGAGCTGCCTTGCCTTGGGACGTTGCAGGAGCTGCAGCACCTAGGGGCTGCTCCGAGGTTAAGGCAGTGGCAGACAAAGAAGCCAGACTCAAGCAGCAGGTCCATTTTGGCTTCCCTGGAAGGGTTTATTTAAAAAGACAATCATTATTAAAAGATGCTTGCTCTGGCATGAATGACAAGGCAACAAAGCCATTTGGCTTGTGGCTTAAAGGGGAGGCAGCAAGACACAGGGAAGCTTCTCCATGCGACCTGCCATGGCAAAGTGGCTGGCCAGGAGTCCCCCATGTGCACACACACCTCCCCTCACCTGCACTGCATGATTCATTAATGCTCCAAGGACACGACAAGAATCACCCCCAGGAATGGCAGCTGGCTGCAGGGACGTGGGGCCAGCCAGCAGCCTCAGGTCTTGAGATTTTGGGAACCCAGAGTTCATCATTAAGAGAGGCCCCAGTGTCACACACCCCTCTGGAGCCACCACCAGCCCCAGGCACAAGCCCTGTGCTCCCAGGCTCTGCTCATGACCCTCTGGTGTTGCCCCAGGACGGTACCACTGGAGCAGTGCCACGTTCCCACCACTGCTGCCTTAGTGACCGATGATCTGCAGCATCTCCGCAGGATCCACGATCTTCTCCCGGGGTTTGCCAGCAGCTTTGCCTCTTGCCACTTCAGCAGCATCAATCTTCTCCCAGTCCGAGAAGGAAACAGGACGGACCCCTGGGGTGATGGTGAGAGACGGGAGAGAGAACTTAACCAGGTGAGAACAAGTTCAGCCTCACCTCCCCGTTGGCAGGGCCATGGTGTGGCAGCAAAGCTGCCCTTTTCCGACATGGTGTCAGAGCTCAGCCTTGCAAAGGAGAAATAATTTCTAATGCCACAAGGAGAGGGATGGCAGGTTCCAGTCGGCTCGGATCAGTCAGACCTTTGCGAGCCGTAACAACAGCAAGCACAAACCACCTCAGGGGACAAAATGCTTCCAGTTCACTGTTAAACCTCAGACAGTTTAAGAGGCAAAACACACACACACTTTAATTGAATGTCTTTAAACACGGCTACAGCAAATTACTCTCCTGGGCATTTTAATCTTTCCCTTAACTTGCTTGGAAGGATTACTAGGAAAACCACTCAAGAGCAATAGCTCACTGTCTCGGCAGCTGACAGTGACATTTTACCCAAGGTCTGAGCTGCTTTTAATGGCCCTTCCCAGAAAGTGGTCATTAACCTTAGCAATGACACAGGTACTTGAGAGAATTCAAGTCCTGTTCTCCCCGGGCTTTGGAACATCGCAACAGCAGCAAAATCCATTCCCATGGTTCAGATTCTGCTCCCTCACAGATCCAGGAGGAGTCTGGCTGCACTGAACCCTCCTGCTGGCTGCTACCGAGCCTCGCACTGACCTCGGCTGCGCAGGATGCTCTCCACGACCCCAAAGCCTTCTCTGGAGGGAGATATATCCAGCACACCCCCCTGGAGATCCTCCAGCACAGACTGGGCAGTGTCAAAGCTGTCGTTCATGGTGGTGATGATCACGCCCGTGGGTCCTCTCTTCACCCATCCGCTGCAGTACAGACCTGCAAGGGCACATGGGGCAGCCAGGCTCGGGTGAGCATGTGCCCTTGGACCCTTCTGGCTGCAAGTCCTTGCCCTGTTCCCCACCCTGGTGGTGTGAACAGACCTTTAGACAGTGCTGTGGCAGGAATTTGTGTGCCTACAGATCAGCACTAAGCAGCTGCGTGGGCTGTGTCACTTTAGTAACAGCATCCAGTAAAACCCCCCTGTGCTAAATCAGACAACCCTAAAAAGAGATGGAGACTGGCCAGCTCTTAACCCCTGATAGAGGCAGCTCATTTCCTCAGTTTCCACTCTCCAAGGTGTGCAATATCCATGCCATTGGTGAATGAACTTCCCACCCCAAAGCCCCCAACCCACCTGCTGTGCTCAACCTGTTCCATGCAAATCCCTGTGAATACAGACCTGGGACACCCTCCACTCTGCCCGAGCTGTTGGGGATGACCCCACGCTGGCTGTCGAAGGGCACAGCCGGGTCCAGCGGCAGGCTCCGGTAGCCGATGCTGCTGAGCACCAGCCCACACTCCAGCTCCTCCACATCTCCAGTGGGAATGGCTTTGGCAGAGTCACCCAAGCCCTGAGAGAGGGAGGAAAAGGCTGCTGACCACCACAGTCACCACCGCAGAACAGCAGCCCCCTCCAGTCCCTTTGGCATCTTTGACCCCTGGGTATTTGCTAAAGGCCATTCTGCAGCAGCATCAGGGAAAGAGCTTCCTTTGGAAAAACTCTTACCGGTACCAGAAGTTCTTGTTGGTACCAGATTCCCTGAGAGCCTGCCAGAGGCCACTCTAGCCAGACAGGGAACACAGAGCTGTCTTTGGAGAGATTCCCAAGGGATGCAACAGTGTTCTGCTCCATCCCAGCCTCCCAGGGCCACATCAGCCCCCCGGTACCTCCAGGCGGGTCAGGGCCATGCGGATGCCCCTCGCCCTCCTCCCATCAGCACTGGGCAGCACTTCCTGGGGGCTGCGCTGGAACTTCAGTCCCCACGCCCGGGGGGCTGCTGCCCCTGGCTGCACCTCCACTGGCTTCTCCAGGGCTGTTTTGATCATCAGCTCAGTCAGTCGCTTCCTGGGCCTGGCAGCATCTAGGCAAAGAGAGAAATCTTCACAACAAGAATCAGCAAAAGCCCCTTGGGACACAGCACGGGGCCAAGGCCACGTCAGGGCAGTGTCAGTATGTGAGTCTGTCATGTCGGTGGGAGTCCGACACCTTTGAGACGACAAACTGCAAGTCAAAGTGACCAGGGGACCTCCTGAGGCTTGAGGCCAGTGGGACACACAAATCAAAGTCTGCAATTTCCTGTCTTGTTGGTGCTCGGAGGCAGCAGCCTGTGGAGAAGAGCAGGTCTCTGGACACCCTTGAACTCAGTGTTTTCTTTTTAGGTCTACAGGAAGCTCTTAAATCAACAGCCTTGGGATCTCCCCTGCAAGGTTCCCTCAGCCCTCCTGAGTCTCCTGCCCTCATCACTCAGGTTGTAAGCACTGAGGGGCTGCACAAACAGAGATACACAGTGTTCCCTTGTCTTGGTGCCTCCTGCCACTCTGAGGACGTGACACGCCGTGGAAACTGAGCCTTCACAAGCCAGGCATTAAGCACAGGACAAGAGTTTCTCTGATGTACACTCTGAGCACCTCTAGATTACTCCTGGATGCTCGCCTGCCAAGGTGAGTCCCTGTCTGGAGGAGCATGGGACACTTCCTCACCTTTAACAGCATTTTCGAGGCCTGTGAAGTCGGCAGGGTCTAGGACAGCTCTGGCACCAGGCAGGTTTATCATCTCCCGCAGCTCCTGGGAATTGCGGGCAGGAAAATGTTACCTCCAGCAGAGAGAGGACATCCAACAGCCTCAGACCCCCCTCCTCAGCAGTCCAGGCTAGGAGCCAGCAAATGGGTGCAGGAAGGAGGATGCCTGGGATCCACACTCACCCCCAAACCACCTCTCCCCACCAGGTACAGGCAGTTTGGGGCTCAGCTCTGGGAAACAGCAGCACCTCCAGCCTCACCTTGATGGTGAAAGCAACTTGGAGAGGTCCCCTCCTCCCAACCAGCCAGACACGCTTCACCTTGCTGCAGGCAAGAGCTGCCAGGGAGCTGTCAGTGATGTCTGTCTTCTGCAAAACAGAGATGGCAGAGTGGGACGAGGGCATATCTGGAGGGAGCTGGGGGAAGGCACAGCCTCTGAAGGTGAAAAATCAGCAGAAAAGCTGGCTGTGCATGCAGAGAGCCCAGGCGAGGATGGGAAACAAGTCATCTCCCTTTGCACAGAGCTATTTGCACAGCTGGTCCCTCATCACTGAATGTTCTTTCCGAGGCCATAATGCACCAGAGGTAACGAGCCAGCACCCCGTGACTGCCTCGGGGGATCCACCCAGCAGGTTCACCTTGGGGCTAACAGAGCAAAGCCTTCCAGTGAGCTCCATTCTGACGTGCCTGCAGATGCTGTTGGGTGACCTCCCAGCTCAGGATATACAGGCTCTGGATGAAACCTGCTGCAAACCACAGCTCAAATCACCACCTGCCTGCCCCAGGCAGCTCCAGTACAAGCACAAGCATGGCCAGGCCTCAACCTGGCATTGGCACCTCACAGAAATCCTGTGCTCTGTTTCAATCGTGTGTTTATCTAGATTGCAAGATCTTTTCCAGAGAAAATACAATGGGAGGGACACCAGGTAACCAGGATAAACCATTCCTGCCCACCCTGGCGCTCATTCCAGTGCCATGTCTTTTGCAGCACAGCTCCCAGCTGGCTTTAGTCACTGGTTGGCAGTGCCTCCAAGTTTGGGTTTTTTTAATTCAATTTAGATATTAATACAGGAAGTTGTTGCACAGCTGTAGCAAACCTCGTGGCATTTCTCCCAGAGGGAAAGCTTTTGCTGCCAACATCTGGGGCAGCATCTGTATGGAGCAGCTGGTGCACACCAGCTCCCAGCTGTCTGTAGGGATGAGGTCTCCCAGTCTGCCCAGTGCCACCAGCTGAAACCAGGCTGCTGCCCTCAGCTCCAGCAGAAAAAGACAAACCCCAACAGAAGTTTCCAGTTTGGTGGCAGAAGAGGGAAAGTGGCTCCTCTTTTGCTTCTCACGGGAAAGCAAGGGATGACGCTCGATTTCCAACTTTTTGGATGCCAGCAGAGCAATCCAGAGGGCTCTGCAGCATCACCCAAGGCAAGGCCACAGCCTTGGATCACTCCCTACAGACAGTGAATCCATGGGTGCACCCGAGAGGTAGCAGCCTTCCCTGGGGAAAGATCCTGAAGACAGAGGAGTCTGAGGTTTTGGCTGAGATGAGCAGGAGCCAGTAGCCATCCATCACAGAGGGAATTTGGGGCCTGGGCTGCCCTCACGGTGCAGAGCACCCATCACTCACCCTGAGGAGCTGCAGTGGGGACAGGAGGATTCGGGCAATGTCCAGTGCCACATTGCCATGACCCAGAATCAGCGCCGTCTCACAACTCAGGTCAGGCTTTAGCTGTGGGGAGAGACCCAGCTGTGACTGAATCCATGTGGCCTCCATGATGTCCAGCCCTTTAGACCCGCTCCTACCACCTAAAGTCCCTTCCACCCTGCTTTGCCTCAAAAAGAGGTGATGCAGACAGGGAAACTCCACACCAGCCTCCTCCCTAAGCAGACACAGCAACACAGCCGCTCCAGGCACCCCAGACGATCCCTCTTCCCACCCTTCCTGCTCTCCTGGGAGCAGGAGCTGTTCTGGCCAAAAAGCCTCCTTAGGAAGCAGAACATCACCCCTTACAGGTTCCCATCCGGCCCTGCCAAAATATGCTGCCAACGTGCAGAGCCAGCTAATCCGCTCTCACTGATGTGCAAATTGTTCACATTTCTACCATCTAAGAAGGATTTAACATGGCTCCTGCTAATCTTTTCCAATTGCAGGCCTTTCAGGACTTAATCTGGAGCTGAATGCCTGTGTTGAGATGGGAAGGATGGGAGGAAGGGCAGGGAAGCACAGGGCTCTACTCACATCCCGGTTCTCGGGCAGCCCGTTGTACCAGCCCACGAAGGCTCGGGCTGAGTAAACACCGGGGAGGTTCTCCCCTGGGATCCCCAGGACCCGGTTGTCTTCAGCACCATAACTCTGAGGAGGGAGCACACACAGTCAGAGATGTCACCATGAGCAGGGTTTGACACCAAAACACAAATCTCCCCTTCCAGCTGCTGCCAGGGTCACTGCATGGCTATGATATCCCATTCCAAGGGCTGGGATGCTCAGTGGAAGGGCCAAACACAGCCCAAGCACAGGGGCTTCATCCACCTCATCATCCGGGGCTCCAGAGCCAAATTTGACATCCTTGGTCCAAGGCAGAGCACGACAAGCTGAGGACTGAGCAGCAAAAACAAATCCATGGCAGGCTGAAATAAGCATTGGCCAGCACAGGGAGAGGTTTCAGAGACCTACACTTGATGCCAAGCTCCAGCACACGCTCCCTGCGAGGGCTTTGGACAAGCCTTGGAGCATCTGAGCTGTCCCGAGGCTGGGAAGAGCTCCCCACGGTAACAAGGCACCCAGAAACACCTCACCCAAACACTCTTCCCAAGATTCCAGGGGGAATAACCCTGCAGACCTTTCCCAGGACCTCCGGGGCACCAAGGTGGTGGGTACCCACCAACACCACGGCGTGGTACGCCTGCCGCAGCTCCGGCACCGTCACGTCCCTCCCCACGGTGACATTCCCGTAGTAGGCGCAGCGCTCCGAGTGTGCCGTCTGCGTGAAGGTGTTGATCACGTTCTGCAGAGATCACAGACCTGGAGTTACATCCCACAGCCAGGGCCAAGGCCTGCTGCTGACAGGAGATCCCTGTCCCCATCCCCTCCAGCCTTGAGATGCTTCACCGCCTCATCCCAGTCAAGTTATTCTGAGACTCTTATCTACCAACAGCCAGAGATAACTCACAGGGAGATAAGCACAGCTGTGACTTGGCACTCTCTCCACCACCCTTTGTGAAAGGAAATTCCGTACTTTGCATCCACCTGGGGACGACAGGACCTTTCTAGTAAATTCAGCCCCTCAGAATAAACCCCACTGCAGGGGAAAACTTCCCAAAAGTGAGGTTTGCAGCCCACCTGACCCCCTCTGCTGGCATCTCATCTCAACCTCCCCTGAAAGCCACTTCCTCGAGAGAGGATGCAGGGCAGGATGGCATCCAGACCTTTTTCTGAGTGATCAGGGCTACACAGCAAAACCACTGCTCCCACCCCTGCAGCTCCAGATGGACTCAGCCTGGGGACAGGACAGATACCACCGTAACAGCTGGGGCAGTGTCTGCAGTATGTCCAATCCTCCTCTCTCAGCACAAAGGGATCCAGGCATTTTGGTCTTATGATCTCCAGGGATTAGAGGAAACCACTGCAAGATATTGCTGTGTCTGGATCTCCTGTGTCCTACCCTTCCAACCACCTCCCCTCCAGCTCAGATACACCAGACACCCCTGGGTACAGCTCACTGCCAGGCAAAGGAAAATGCTTGGGAAATCTTTGGCTTTGCTTTTCCTTGCCCAGGAGAGCACCTTCAGCCCAACTCCAAGATCCATGATTAGATCTGTGTGTTCCCAGAATGGGTACTGACTGAGGGGCAAACAGCAGCAGCAATGAGCAGGGGAGATCTTGCTGGTACAAAGTGCCCAGGGACAAAGAAACCCATCCATGCTCCTTGGCCTTGCTCTAGGCTAGGCTGACCAGCACCAGGAGCAGCACTTCCCATCACAAGCCCCTGGTTCTGACCCGCTGTCCAGAGCCCTAATGCCAGCTGTCCCATGTCACCCGTCCGTGGCCGCAGCATGGACAAGGAGGAGATCTGGACCTCTCTGGTGTGACAGCTCCATGTCACAGAGAGCCTGAGGCACCGAGAAGGACAGTGACCACCTCAGCTGCACCCACCACTGTCACCACATTCAACCACACAGGCAAGGGCAGGGAGCCAGCACCAACCTTCACCTCGGGGTGGTCTGGGGCCACCCCAAAACGGACGAGCCCAAAGGGAACAGGCAGCTTCTCGTATATGTCCACCAGGGCCCCGCCATGGTGCTGTGGGAGAAGAAAGTCACAGTCAGGGGATGGGGACAGAAAGGTCACAGGAGCCTAGCAACACTCATCTGCCTCTGGGGGAATACGGGGCAGGAGGGTGGGCTGCAGCAAGCCAGAAACAGCCTCTTGCAGACTCTTCCATGAGCAGGATGATGCTGCACCTGTTACTGCCAGCTCAGACCACAAAATGTAGCACAGAGTGACCCCAACCACCATCAAGTCCACCTTGTGGGGCTCCATCTCCCTACCCAGTCCTGAGCTCCTTTTCCACACTAATCTGGTGGGTATTCACTACCCAGGGGGCTGATCAGAGAGCCCCCATTCCAGCTGGGGAGCACCCAATGCAGCACCCTGAGTGCTGGGGGGTCTGCCAGACATCTCCCAGTCCCCAGCAGAGATGCCCATGCCCTGGGCTGAGTCACCTCAGGGTCACAGCTTTAGACAGATGTTTGGCTGCAAGGCTTTTGTTATCTTGTATTTTGAGTCAGCCTCTTCCCGAGATCAAGCAGCCCTGAAATTCGTCCCTGAGGCTTAGTAACAGCTATTTTCCAACACATTCCAGAGACAACACAGCACGGTTTAATGACGGGGTTAAGCTGCTGGATCTCTGTAGGGTGCCAGCAGCCCAGTTCTGCATTCAGGTCTCATTTCTCAACAGACCTCACTGCCCAGAGCACTGAAGTCTGCAGACACAAGGTAAAGCATCACCCATGTGTCTTAATTCTTCTGGGGAAGGAAGAGGGTGGAGAGCAGGTCCTACACATCCACTTTTAACACACCAGTAATGTCATTCCTGCTGGGTGACAACAGCTCCGAGCGAGGCAGATTCCTGCTGATTATTTGATTCCAGAAAAATCACCTGGGATGAACTCGCAGCAACCAACCTAAGTCCTGAATGGACGGCCCAGGCGCAGGGCAGGGATGAAAGCAGCGGTACCTACTCCAAACAAAGAGGCCCCGGAGGACCTTGTGGGGTCTGGGCTGCCCCAAGCAGCCCCATAACAACACAGACCTGGCTGGAGCAGGGCCAGGAGCCCACTAAACCACCCCACAACCTGCTGAGCCAGGCGGCACAGAGATGCCTCCCTCGGTGGGCAGGTCCCTGCCCTCCCCCGCGGCCAGATCCCATCCCGGTACCTTGAGGATGTGCTGAGCCGTGTAGAAGCCGGCGGGGCCGCTGCCCACCACGCAGACCCGAGGCGCCGCGGCAGGCGAGGACAGCCACCGCCGCAGACCTGCAGGGGAGAACGACAGGCAGGGCGTGAAGCCACATGACCTGCCGCCAGCCAGGGCGGCACAGCCCTCCCTGCAGCCCGGCACCCACCCAGCGGGGCTCGGCCCCTCGCGCCGGCCATCGCCGCAGCGGAGCAGAGCGGGGCCGGGCTTTATGTACCGCACCCGGGGAGGCGGAAACGCCCCGAGGTCAGGGACGGCGGCCTTGGCGCTTACGGCCGGGCCGGGGCCGGCGGTGCCGGGGGGCCCGGAGGGGTGTCAACCGCTCCAGAGCGCCAGAACCGAGACCCCCGACCCCGCTCACCGGGGTCCCGAGGGCCCCGCGCCTCTCACTCCCCCAGGGCCGGCGCACGGGCCTGCGGGGCGCGGTTCTCGCAGCCCCTCGGGCCCACAGCCCCAGCTCCCCCGGTAATCCCGGGCCCCCCGGTGCTGGCCCAGGCCCCCCGCACGCGTTTCCCCCCGGGCCGGGTTCCGCAGGTGCCGCCAGGCCCCGCCCCCAGCGGTCCGGCCCCGCCCGTCCTCTCCGCCGACCAATCGTGAGGCGGGACAGCGCCTTGCTTAGCATAAACGCCCCTCCTCCCGCCCCGCCTGGCCCCGCCCCCGCACCGACAGCCAATGGCAGCTCGCCGTTTCCATCGCGGCTGACCGGAACCCAGGCGATACCATAGAGAGGGGGGAAGGAACAGCTCTGTGGTGGCCGTTCGCACCGCCGCTCTCTATGGTGAGACGTCCGCGGTACCCGGTGCGCTCAATTGCGCTGGTGCTGCTAATTGCCTGCGCCCCCCTTTATCGCCCAAAAAACGACCAGCTGCTGAGCTCTACCGGAGGAAACCGAAGCTCAAACTGATTTTAACCATGCGCTGCACAGCCGCCCTGCTCTTGCCAGGAGAAACCCAGAGCATCCTTCGATAGAGGGTTAAACATTAACGCCAGAGAGAGTGGATAAATGGTGCTGACAGCGCTCCTGGCCCAGCGTCCCCACGGTCTCTGCTTTGTTTCCTCCTTAATCCTCATCACTCAGCTCATTTCAAATGCTGGTGCTTACACCTCCCATGCAGGAGCGCCACATCCCAATCTTGGTTCAGCCCCTGCACAATACACCAGCCAGAAGAATCATCTCAGCGGGCCCAGCAGACATTTAAAAGTTGGCCAAATGCCAGAGCACGCAGGCGAGGGCTTGACGGGCCTTTTAAAATGCAATTAAGACCATGAGGAATTTACAGCCAGGAGCTGGTTGTAATATGGGTCATAAAACCCACACGCTTTCTCCTGGTCTCGGAAATGAGTTGATGGCTTTCTGCAAAGGCACACTGAGAATGGCAGCTGGCTCTGTGACTCCTTCTGCACCTGCTCCTTCAGGAGGGTTGTGGCGAGGACCAGGAATTCTGATGGCTCCAAACCCTCGTCCTCAGGTCAGCACAGCAATCATCGACCTCCTGCCCAGAAAGGCAAGGCTGAAGGCTCCAAATATTAGCATAGAGGTCATCCACAGAAGCTTAAATTTGGGGGGTTCCAAGCACAGGAGTGAGAATCCTCCTTTTTCCCAGAATTCTCCCTTTCCCCCCTTAACTTCTGTATCCACCAGTTCTGGCAGGGAATAATCCATCTATTTCCCAAATCACAGGCCGTCTGCTGCTGGCTGAGGGACCTGCAAACGCTTGCCTTTAGATGGCACTGCGTTAAACAACCTCCATAAAATCCAGCTGGGAAAAGGGCTGTTGCTCCAGCCAGTGCTTGGGAACATTTTGGGGCTGATCTCTTTGCAGCAGGAGAGGGCAAAAGAGCATATTGTGTCCACAAACAGGAATACGTGAGGTTGAGATTACCCTGCCTGAACCAAAAGCACCTCTAATGGCCCTCACCCCCTCACTGGAGCTGGGAATGCAGATAATTTGTCACATTTATCTTAATTTATCTCTGATGCTCAACTGAGCAGTTCTGGGAAGGGTCTTTGACCCCTGGGAGCATTCAGGCCATTTAGTCTGGCCAAACCCATCCAGCTGCTCCCCTACCTACAGACCCAGCCTAACCCATGCTCAAAGGACAAGAACTCACCCTTTGGGTGTTTCATAATGTCCTGGATCGATGACCCACATGGGCCTGGACAGAGGTGGCAATGGCACCAGAGCAGTGCATCAGCATCCCCTGGGCCCCAGCCCAGGATAAATCAATAATTCAACATTTCTGATGCCAAAGGGGTCATGCTGGATGGATCCAGGGCCACTTTTCTTTGTCCTGAGTCTGGATCATCTACACAGGGATGCCATGGCCATCCCAGCTCCAGCCTCACATGACAGGGACACTTCTCCAGCACATTTGATGATGTTCCTGGACTTGGTAGAGGAGAAGTGGGGTAAAGCACCAGGGACTGCCTGCTGCAACAATCACCCTGCCACGGGCCAGGACCAGGGCAGAGCATCCCTGTGCCTCAGGACACGTTTTTCTGTGCAGCCTTATAAATCCACATTGTGGGACTGCGGGGGTCCAGCCCTGATGGGAGGACAGTTCAAATCAGGGAGCAAAACCCCAGGCTCAGAGCAAAGCCACACTGGTCCCAGTTTGGCCAGCTGCCCTTTCTGCTGCCAGCTCCCCACTGTGACACCGGGGTGGACTTTGTCATCAGTCTTGCAGGTCTGGGACAGCAGAGCACCCTGGTAAATCCAGACACAGCTTCCCAGAGAGGGTTGGAACTGGCCACGTGAGCATCCCGGCCCCTGGCAGCAGCACAGGCGGCAAAGTTCACCCTCCCTAAACAGGGAAAGTGTCCCAAGCCCTGGACACCTGCCTGCCCCTGGCAGATGATTGCCCTGATAAATCCTTGCCACAGCAATGACCAGGTCTGGGGTCACCTCTGACACCCCAATACAGAAACCCCCCATGGGGTGAGAGTCTTTCCCCAAGTCCTACCCTGGGCACCACAGGATACCAGTGAGACTTCCTCCAGCAACAAAATTCAATGATAAAGGAAATCCACCCCAAAGCGTTAAGGCTGAATTTGCCAAATCTTTGTTCCTAGAAGGGACTGATTTAGCCCAAAGTCAGGCAAAGCACAAGCAGCAGTGACACAACACTCTCCCCACCATCCACCCCTTCCCTGAGACCCCAACCACACAGCTGCAGCTCCATCCTACAGATCCTGGTGCTTCTCAGTTCTGGATGTCCTGGACATGGTGCCGCATCCCCCAGAGATGGGGGGTTTCCTCTCCCCTAGTGTGAAAGCAGAGTGGATAAAACTAAGCCCTGGCTGGCAATAACTGTGGGGGGACCCCTATTTTTCCGTCCCTGGTGTTGCACCACCTGGTTCTCCCCCTGCAGTTGGCTCCGTGCACCGTTTTCTAGCCAAAAGCAAGAGTTCAGGGAGGGATGTTTCCTCTGCCACAGCTTCATGGAGGTGTTGGTCCTGGTAAAACCATCCCTGCTTCATGTCCCTGTGGGAGACAGCCCCCCGAGTGCTGCAGCCCCTGCAGTCCTCACTGGATGCCCACCAGCTCCGTTATGGGGGGAGCATGGACCATCAGCTCCTCGTATCTCTGGAGGAAGAGCCGGAGCCTGGAGCTGTAGGTGTCCTCGTTGTAGGGCAGCTTCTTCTGCTTCAGGTACTGGGAGACGATGGGTTTGATCTGCAAAGGCAAAGGCAGCGTCACCTCTGTGCAGGACGCCCTGGTGTTTGTACACGGTACCTGAAACATGCCTAGAAAACCCATCCCACATGCCCAAAGCTGGGCTGGAGCAGGAAGCACCAGTTGTAATATCTTTGCTGTGAATATTAAGAGGAAGGTGGTTTCCAGTTGCAGCATCAGAGGCGTTCACCCTGGCAAAACGCCTTTGTAGAGCTCTGAATTAGGAGAGATGCCCTAATGAGGCTTCTAATGAGAGCCAGCCACGAATGCTCATTGTTCACAGCCATTGTTACCCCCACGTGCCCACACAGCCAGCTCGGTGATGGGACTGGGAGGTTGCCACAGACTTAATTACGCCCTTCCCTGTAAGACTCCTTTGGGGGAGGTAGGTCCTGCCAGCCCTGTGAGCTTGAGCAAAGGACACTGAAAACAAGGGCACAGCATTAAGCGAGTGGCAATCCTGTGCTGAAGGGCAGTGTACGGACCTGCCTTGGATCCCCACCAGCCGGGGCAGTGCTCAGAGCCCATGTTTTGAACACACCCCGCACCTCAGAGCAGCAAGTAAGGGCACGGCCAAAGTGACAGGAGGTTTGCCTGGATGTTGTCTGAACAAAAAACTGCACAATGCTGGGGATACTTTCCCAGTGGAATAACTGGGAGTATCCTGGACTGCTGGAAGGCTGCTGCAGGCTGGAACTGGGACCAGGAGAAGGAGCAGGGAGCAGAAACACAGGACAAACAGGAATGGGATGGCACGAGGTGGGTTAGGGGCTGTTGCAAAGCAGCGAGTGGTTTCCAACATGGGAAGAAGCAGCACAGACAAGTCTGGCAGCGGGGATGGGAGGTGGTGGATGTCTCGTCCCCATGTCACCTCCCAGCACCCTCAGCCACCCCACAGGGTCGTCTCACCTTCAGGCACATGTTGTCAGAGAGGCTGGGGAAGAGGTGATGCTCCACATGGCAGCTGATGAGCGAGTGGCCGAAGGACCAGTCAAGGAGGGCGTTGCGGGGCAGGTTGAGGACACCCAGGCTCATGAGGTGGATCCGCTTGGGTTTGCGGTCAGCCGCGAACATGGGAAGGCCGATGTGCTGCGGGAGAGGCAGGGTGGGCACCCTGTGGCACCTGCCACCTCCCCAGTCTCTTCCCAGCAGAGCCAATGGCAGCTCTGCCTGTGAGTGGGCACAAAGAGCCACATTCTGGGGTCTCTCTGCCAGCCCCAGAGCTGGGTTTGTCCCTAAAGTCACTCAATCTTGTGTTTGTCTGTCCACGGAGCTACCAAGAAGCTCCCAGGCTCTGTTCCCCCAACACATCCACACTTAGAGCCACCAGCCTCTCCCCATCCCAGGGCCTGTAACACCACCTGAAACACACATTAGGCCTCCCAGTCCTGCCAGCCACTGCAAAGGACGTCCTCACGCCCTTTGCACTCATCTGCCCTGACATTTTCCAAGGGCCACCACTTTCCACCCAGCACCACCAGCCTGATCCTCCCGGTGACAACATCAGCACAAGGGAGGTGACAACTGAACCCACTCGCCTTAAGGTGACACAAGCTCCAGCCAGCAGCATCAGGGCTTTGTCACCAGCACTGTGTGGTGGCTGGCCTGTCTCTAGCACTGTTGGGATACCTTGAAGCTTCAGGTCTCTACCTGGAATATGTTGACATGGATGTAGGGATGGGCCAGGAGGGAGCGAGTGAGCAGCATGCAGAGCAGGGCGGACCACGGCGACTGGAAGCCCGAGACATGGAGCAGGAGCCAGTAATGGCAGTAAAACCCCAGAAACATGCAGCAGAGGGTCCGGAGAGCTGCTTTCCACTCCACATTCCTCAATAAATCTGCACAAGGAAGAGGAGGCCGCACATGGGAGAGGTGTTGATGTTTCCCAACCACCACTGCCGCTCCGGCAGCCAGGCTGCCCACCGTGCCAATAGCCCCACAGCCCAGTCCAGCCCACGAACTCACTTTCCCCATCCTCCAGGTTGGCCAAAACCCTATAGAACTGCTGGGGTTTGGGTCTGAGAGCCTCTCCAGAGCAGTAGGTCCAGCTGTGTATCACCACTCAGGGGATTTGGATGCATCTTCATTTCTTACAATTTGCCAAGTCATTGTCCATGCATTTGGCACTGCCCAGAGCTGGGTCATGCAGCCTGGAGGGCTTTGCTTTCTGGGCTCTTCTCCCTGATTGTTTTCTGGCATGATTATGTTCCTGGAGCCACCACCTTTCCTGCCCAAGCTCTTTGTGTCTGGCCCCCGCCCCCCACACCTCCACCCCATACACAGCCATCAAACACCCCATGCAATGCTCTGATCAACCTGAGACCCACGTGTGACACCCATTATGGCCACAGATTTGAGTTAAAGGAGAATGGATTTGGGGTGCTTCAGGCTCATGCTGGCTTTTGCCAGAGATTTCAACATCCAGCACAAGAAAAGATGAAGGGTTTTCTCAGCATTAGCAGAAAGTAGATGCAGCAGATGTGGTCCCCAGGGCAAGTGCAGCATCTCCAGCATTTCCTGCCGCCCAGTGTCCCACCAGGGGCTGGTGTAGTTAATGTGATGCCTCCAAACAAAGCAGGACCCTTGGGTGGGGTGAGACCTGGGCAGTCACTAGCTCCCCACAACCAGCACCCTGTCCCAAGGCGCCTGGGACACGTACCAAGTGCAACCAGAGGGGTTAGGATGGGCACTGCGAGAGGCGCGATGAACATGTAAATGTAGCGGTTCAGGAAAGGAAGTTTCCAGGTGCTGGAGTCCCCCAGGCCGATGATGTTGGTGTAGCCGTGGTGGATCTTCACATGGTTGTAGGTGGCCTGCTCGACTGTGAAAGCTGAGCAGAGCTGGGAGGGAAGACAGAGGAGAAGTTGTGGTGCCAGGGTTGGGCACTGCCTGGCTTGGGCTTGTGTGGGAGGAACCCAGGGAGATGCTCTGGAACCATAACAAAGCACCATGGGGAGATGCTCTGCACCCCACAGACCCCAAACTAGTCTGGAAATGGACTTTTAACAGTTAAGCACTAGAAACCATTCCCACCATTCCAAACATTCCCCACCACAGCAAGGTGCTGATGGAGTGTTTTTGGGGGCTGCCCCACTCACCTCAATGAAGAAGATAGCCCACACCTTGCCCCAGGACTTGGACTCGGTCAAGGCATTGTGGCTGGCCAGGTGGCTGCCCTTGACGGTCAGGGTGTGATGCACCACACCGAGGATGAGGACACCTGCCAGGAAAGGGATGGCCTGGGCTGACCGCAGGCACAGGAATCCTGTGGAGAAACCAGCTGGGCAGGAGCGTGGCCATGCACGTCCTGCAGCCCTCTGAGCCAGGCTGGAGGTGTTGCTACACCCAAACAAGCCAGCCACGGCCCTAAACCTGTTCTTCAGCTGTAGTTACAGGTATTTAAACCACACAAGTCAGAGTTTGCCTCCTCATCACCCTCATGACTGGACCAGCCACACTCACCCTTGTGCTGAAGGTTTGGCCACTTCCAGCCTTGATGGCAGTGGGTGCTGCAGGTGCCTGATCCCACCCCACAGCTCCGGGATGTGGGATCCCCCTGGCGTCATGATCCTGCCAGGATTTCAGCATCCCCAGGAGTTCAAAAGCAAGGGAAGGTCCTAGCTCTCCAGCCATGCCACCAGAGACCCACGCTCAACCGTTTTCCCCTGCACGCACCACAGCCAGGGCCGTTGCCACCAAAACCACCACGGTTTCCCTGTCCCATGGTGGGACACATCACCCCCTGTCCTGCCCTGTGTACATCTGCCTGGGCACCATCCCCTCAGCCCAGGCTGTGCCCCAGATACCACTGTCCCCTCACCCCAGGCCGTACACCGAGTCATGGGGTGAAGGAGTTATTGTGACTTTGTCACAACCTCAATAGGTGCCAACAGGCTCCCAGCACAAAGCAGTCACGAGGAGGCAGTGGGGACATCCCTGGCCGTGGTTTGGGTGGGCTGAGCCAGGTTACCTGCCGGGAGCAGGAGGAAGCTGCAGGCAAGGATGCTGATGTCCACACCGTGCCGTTCCCACCAGCTGCTGCTCTTCACCACCTTCTGCACCAGCTCCGAGAGCTCAGTCATCAGGGCTTCCTCGTGCTGCCCTGCTCGCTGTGGGGCTCCCCCAGGGGTCACGTTCCCGTCACCCAGTGCTGGTCCCGGCTCCCAGCCCTCTGCCATCACCTCTGTCCTGCTGCCACCAGGTGTTGTCGTGCCCCGGAGTGAGGGGTCCCCCATCCCCCTGAGCCAGGTGGTACCGCTGACCTCACCGTTGACCTGCCGTCCCCTCGGCCTCGCCGGGTCCCCATCCTCCAGCGGCATCTCCCTGCTGAGCAGAGGGGACGCAGGGTGTCACCGCCAGAGGATCAACCCCAGCACCCCGACACACCGCGGACGGGCTTCCCGGCTCCTGCTGCCGCCGAAGGACAAGGGAAGGGCATGGCTGGAAAAAAACAAACAATCCAAGGAGGACGCAGCCAACGGAGACGGCCGGAGAGCCACCCATCCTCCCACCGCACGGACACCCCGGCCACCACAGCCCCCTACTCACGCCAGCCCCGGCTCGGTGGCTCTCCCGGCGCTGGCCATTCCAGGGTGGCCGGGCAGCCCGTGCGGCTCCGCGCAGCAGTGCAGTTGCGATTTGGAGAAGGGAGGAGCAGGGGAGGACTGGGGGAGGGCGAATGCAGATTAGTGATGGCAATAATCCGCCTTCGTGGCCCATTTCGGGGAGCAGCCGTGGCAGCGGGGCTGTGGGGAGGACGCTCGGCGAGGGCACAGGGAAGCGACGGCAGCAGAGGAGGGAAGGAGCGGAAAAAAGATGAGGAGAGGCAGAGGAAATGCGGGAGGAGAAGGAGCCAAGCGCCAGGAATAGCCCTGAGAAACCCAAGCGGAGCACTAAGGACAGGGATAGGGTTTCGCTTCTGCCAGGGAGAGGAAGCAAACGTTGCCTGTCCCACGAGGGAGCCGTTTTGGGGAGAAAATCGGCCTTTTCCACAGCAAGGAGCAGGCTGCGGGAAGGAGGGGCTGCCTGTGCCCGCCTGCCCAAACTGCTGCTGCCGCCGAGCCGCCCAGCACCCTCCGCTGCCGAGGGGGCACCGAGCCCAGGGGCACCCGCCAGGGACCAGGCCACTCCAAATCTGTCCCTAGCAGCTCTGGCACCCAGCTCTGACCCCCGCAGGGTCTCTCTTCTCTTCTGACCTGATCCTGTATGAATTTCCTCCATTTTCCATCACTGCCTCCCAACTCATCACCCAGACACAGGCATCCAAAAGCTTTGGGGATGCCCCTGCACAGACCAGGACCTCCAGAGCCCTATTTCTTTATGAAGGAAAGCTAAAATCACATTGTTCCTCGCTGTGGCACTGGATTTCTTCTTGCTTTTTTATTTCTCCTTGCCAAACCTCAGATCAGCTCAAGTGATCCACCAAAACCTTAACGAACATTGACATCCATCAAATCCCTATGGATCTGCAACAAACAAGGCTGGTTTGCTACACCCATCACTAGGGTATCCCAGCCCCAAACTGGGATGGGCTCAGCACCTCCAGTAACATCACATCACTGCCGCGATTTGCAGGGAAGCAAACTTCACACCCAAATTACACCAAGCCCCAGGGAATTGCCATCATCCTCTGGAAAAAAAAAAATTAGTAACAATTAAAAAATAATCCCAGCTGCTGCAAAAGGGGGAAAGCTGAGAGTGCATCAGAGACCTGCTGAGGTTTCATTTAGGAAAGACCAATTCTAGAGCCAGGGGCACAGAGGAATCACGGCGGTGTGTGAAGCCCAGCCAGCGATTCATTCTGATGAGCAGAATGGCTTTTGTCACCTGCCCACGCTGGGAGAGCACCCATGGGTGCTGCCAGGCCAGGAGAGGCAGGTGTCAGACCCAAAGGCACATCGGGTGGGGCTGCTGAGGCTGCTCCTGAGAGATACAAACCTTCATTGTCACACCCCGGATGTCACCACAAGGGACAGCAGCAGGAGGGTGACAGCCCTGCTCCGGGGGTGCCGTTTGGCAGGGCCAAGGGTGAGCGGTGCTGGAACTGCCATTGCACAGCGGGGCAGAACTGGTTACGTGGTGGCAGCTGAGGAGGAGGAGGGGCTGGAGATCAGCCACACATCCAAGACCAACAGGATCCCACTGCAGCTGGCACAGGGAGAGGCAGGCGCATGGCATCGCTCAGTTCTGTGCTGCCACCAGGACCAGAGACCACCTGGGAGAAGAGAACAAATGGTACAAAACCACACAGGAGAGGCTGAGTTTTGGCTTCTGAGGAAAAGTGCTGAACCCAAAAGAGGTTCTTCCTTCAAGGTACAGCCAAGGTGGGAGTCACAATGCTGACCAGAAACTGTAAGAAGAGTCTGCAGAGCCATAAGGACTGTCAGCAGGTTCAGGATTGCAGCCCTAAATCTGCTGCCTTACAGAGCTCCATTTCCAAAAGAAACTTTTAAACCCCAATTTACATCTGATTTCCCACCACACACAGGCCAAGTCACACAATTCCCTGACTCAGCCGAGATCTTAGGGATCAAAGCAAATGCTGACCCGGCCCTTGCACCGCGGACACAAAGACCTCCAATTTAGCAAGGAAAACACGTGTAAGACTCAGAAATCCTTCAGCACACAGCAGGGCAGCTGGAGGGGATCAATGTAATCCCTGGAGCAGTGAGCTCTGGCCAGCAGCTGCTGACCCTGTGGCTGTCCCTTATCCTGGGCAGCACAAGGGTCCCACAGGCAGCCCCCACTGCCTCCCCAGGCATCTGCCAGCCCGAGGGAGACACGGGAATCAGAACCCAGCCACTGTCCTCGTCTGACTCCCTCTGCCCCTAGAACTGAGCCCCTAGAAAGGCCAAATCTGGCTCCCAGCAAGCTCCTCCCATGTTCCTGCTCCCAAAAGAGGGGAAAACGGGTCATTTTAGCCTGGCACAAGGACACACATGTCAGGCCATCAGGACCCAGCAGCTGCAAGTGCTTCCTTGCTGCGCCCTCCCAGGGTCCCCCCAGCCCGTGGGACAGCACCTGCTGCAGCCCCAGAAGTGCAGTTTCCAGCCCAAATCCAGGAGTTCGGAAAAGCTGCAGTATTCGCACCCCACGGTTGTGGTGAGGAGGCAGAGCTCCCTCAGGAGCCCCTCCCTCCCTACAGCCGCCCACCTTGCACACCCTCCTCCTCCTCTCTGGGGAGGAAGGCTCGGGCTGCAGGGGCTGGCAGTGGGACACCACCAGATCCCTCGGTTGCCTCAGCCAGACATTCCCAAAAACATCACCTCCCCTTCCGCTGCCATGGCTGAGTCTGCAGAGATGCACTTTTTTAATACCGGGTTTTGGGCGGCCCTTCCCCCCACCTCTTTCAGACCAAGCCCTTTTGGGTAATTAACTTAATGAGGGATTAATTACCACCATCCCCTGCCCAGCAGGGAGCCCTTAAGCACCGCCTCTCTTTGTCTTTTGGGGTCTGGCAGAGCTGCGGGGTCCTCAAGAAGGAGAAATTCTCCGGATTCACCACCTCACTCCTCCCCTTTCCCTGAGCCCAGCGGCCGAGCGAAGAGCTCCATCTGCAGGCAAAGCTCTGCCTCCATCACCCCAAAAACAGCTCCCTTCCCCCACATTCGGGCCCTGGCACCCGGGTGGTCGGCATATCCCGAGTTCCGCAGCCGAGCAGCTCCCACAGCTGCTGCCAAGGTGGGAGATTAGCTCCGGTCCCCACTCACCCATCCACCCTGGGGCTGCCCCAAGGCCAGCTGGGGCACCTCAAACCCTCCCTCCCTGGGTCTGTTTAATGAGGAAAGAGCGAAGGACGAGCTCGGGAGCCACGGAGCAGGCACCAGAGGGAGTCAGTGCTCCGTGCAGCAGCTGCTTGGACTGTCGTTTGGCCAAAAGTGCAGGAAATTGAGCTGGTGGGCTCCCAAGGGATGCTTAGCCCTGAGCTGCTGGGCTTCCAAAACGTGAGACCCAGCCTGATCTGTGTGTCCGGGCAACAAGCTCTCAGTGGACGCCAGAGCTGGCACAGCCACCAAGCCCTCGCCCATGGGATGCAAAGTCCCCTTCCAGGCACCAAAACCTTGGATGCTGGGGGGACATAGCCACTGAGACCCATCCCACGGGTTGCAAAGTCCCCTCTTAGGGATCAAGACCTTGGGTGCAGCCACAGCCTCTCTGAGAGCTCCAGTGGTGCTGGCAGGGGGGTGAGATGCCAGACCTATCAAGGGCTGTTTTTTAGTCCACATCCTCCCACCCCTGCAAGACTTGGCAAGGTCATGCTTTTAACCTTAAATAAATACCCTTCCTGGGATGTCTCACTGTTTGCAGGGCCTAAATGGCCACTTCGGGCCACAGAAAACTTCCCGCTTGTGCTCAGCAGCTCCGGGAAGAAGCTGGATCCCGGTGCTGGCTAATCTGGCCGATCTGTTTGCATGGCACAGACCGGACGACGGCGAGACGGGGCGGGCAGAGCCCTGGGTCGTGCACTGGCTGCGGGGGAGGCATTGTGGACAGAAGCCTGGTCTTATCCAGGCTCTGTGTTGGTCCAGCGCTGCCCTGCACTGCCCCGGCACCTCCACATGGAAGTGGCTGAATGGCAAAACCCCACAAAGGATATTGTCCATCCAGAAAGGGATTGGAGGCCCCACACCCTCAGTGTAATTCACATCATCCTTTTCATTGCTGCTATACTTTTCTCATCTATATGACCCGAAGATGGGTGCTGGAGGGGCTGTAGGTGGGGAATTGCTCTGCTAAACCTCAACAATGTTCACCCCAGGGTGAGAATTTACCTGCCAGCAGCAGCCAGGTGTGGAGACATCAACCTAACTCCTCACTCCTGCAAGATGTAGGGGCTACATGGCATTGTAGAGCCTGAAGCCTCCTGGCTCTGGAGTTGGGACAACGGTCCTTCAGGTCCTGGCTAGGCCAGAGTGCTGCTGTGCTGCAGGGATAGACCACGAATATCCCCCCACTTGCAGGGTGGGGACAGACCCGTGGGACTGCCTGACAGAGTGGGATATTTTTCCCCTGCATGGAGTCAAACACATGCCTGGTATCAGCTATGCCATGGGTCCAAACACAACCACCTCCCCTCTTCCCTTTCTCATAGCCACCTACAAACACAAGAATCCCAAAGCTCAAGGATAAACACCATGGGTAATTTCTTTACTTCCCAAGGCTGCATGAGACTCGCAGCAGTGGCTGGTGGAGGGAGATTTATTCAAAGCACATGAAAACGAAACCCAGCACAAAGCCCTGCCCTGAGCCCTTGGACATCCCAGCCCAGGGCTCAAAGCCACAGCATCAAAATCCACCTTTCCCCATGAGCACCCCCAAAGCCCCTGGGGACTCATTGCATATCCACCACCAGCATATCCTGACACCGTACCTAGGCTGTGTTCTGAGTTTTATATATCAGCAGTGAATAAAGCAGTTGTCATCCACCCCTGCTCCAGACCAGCTTAATTTCCAAAGCCTGGCTGGAGGTGTCAACTAATCACAGACTTCCTCCACTTAGCAGCTCAGGGCCAAGGTAATCACTGGTTTGGATGCCTCTGCTCTTGCCCCGACCGAAACTGCTTGCCCCCACCCCTGTGTCCCTGGCGTCACCGCCTGGCCGGGTGTTACCCAACGCAGGTGCACGGTGGAGATGCCGTGGGCTCCGTCCTTCTCCGCTGCCAAAATGCTGAGCCTGTCACCAACAGTGCCACCAAGGGATGGCCGAGTCTTCTCTTCTGCCAGCCCGGCAGCTCTTTTGTAATACTGAAGTTCTGTCGGGTCCTGTCCTGGCAAGGACCAGCCCTGAGGAGGGAACCGGCCATGGCTCCATTGCTAGTCAGCAGCCAGCGACTGGAATGATGCTCCTGGACACAACTCTACACTTCCAGTCCTCAAAAATTAAATATGTTTCTCCTTGTAAACATGGCACTACCCAACCCCAGCCCTCCCAGCTCCCAGGTGCCCTCCTGGTCCCCAACCAGAGCCACTGGGGCTGGCCACACACGTCCCCGCAGGCAGGCACCCAGGCCGGCAGCTTCCTATCAGACGCCCACACAAAATTTTTACCACTCGGTGCAGGCAGTGTAACTCCAGGCTCCATCCTCTGCCCTCTCGAGGAAAGAAGGACATTTCCAACCTCCTCAGTGTGTGGAAGGAGGATGTAGACCCCAGGATGGCATTAGCCGGCACTTGCCAGCTTGGGCTGATCTGTGACCGAGCAAGGACAGTTTGCCAGGGTGGCTGACCATCACTACCCACAGCTGCTTTTGGGGGACAGTTCTCCCTGCCAGCTTCCACTGCTGGCTTCACATGCCAGAAGGGAACGGGCCTGGGAGGGAGTATATGGCTCAAGGCCGAGTGCCTCTTCCTTTCTTCCCCAGCAGTTTTTGAACAGGCTCTGCTGGGGCTGTTGTGTTTGCCCAGTTTAAGAAACCAGAGCTAAGGTGGGCACTGACCAGTACCTGTGTCTTTACTCTGTTCCTCTTCTTTGTGGTATCAGGATACCTTGAATTAATGGAAACCAGGAATTCCTGCAAGACAGAAAGCTCCCTGCTCATTAAGAAGCCCAAATACAGCTTTAATTGGCAAGAGGAGAGATTGCACGATGCAGCCCCTGCACCTGAGATGGGCACTGCCCTCCTCTGGACATGTGTCCATGCTTTTCCCTGGCATGGCAGGTTGGTGCCACCCTGGATGCAAACAGCAATTAGGTGCCGCGGTCCCCAGGCAGGTGCCCGATCCCACGCTGCTCCGGCCGCAGGGTAGGTGAGGGCAGCCAGGGCCATGATGTAACCGGCCGTGCCCGGGAGGCAGTGCTGGAAGGGAGTGAGCCGCCCGGCCGGCCTGGGAATCCAACGTGCTGTGTCACTCATTCAGGCTGGAAAGTTGGTTGGGAGCCAAAGGGCTGCCCAAATCCAGCTGGACTCCAAGAATGCATCCCCACCTCGCCGGTCTCGCGTGGCTGTAACCTATTTTCCCACTTTCGGCTGCTGCGGAGAAATGACAGTTGAGCTGAGGGGATAGGGAGAGGGTCTGTCAGCTCCATCTTCCTGATAGGCTTAGGTTCACATTCAACCAGCACCCAGTGTGTCCACTTCGTCCATTACATCCTTCCCAGTGGGCACAGGCAGCTCACCAGAGCCCTGCTGAACTGGGCACTCACCGAGGGCAGTTTTTGTTTCTTCTTCCAGGCGAGTGCCCAATGCTCCCTGCCATCCAGAGAGATAACTCACATGCTGCTTGGCAGCTATTTCATCAGCACAGCCAGACCCATACAACCAGTTAGCTTGGAAAAACACGATTCTTCTAATGATACCTTTGGAGAAGTGGTGCTCTGGATCCCAGCCGACCAAGGGAATTTCTGGAGGAGCCCTGAGGAGGTTGTGGGTCAGCTCTGGCTGGCACATGGCTTCAAACCCAGCCCTGCCAGCAGCACTGGGCGAAGAAGCTGCCTTCCATCCCCAGTGCCTTAAAAACAGCATTTTTGCAGCCCACTAAGAAAACACAAACACCAGGAAAGCTGTTAATCCTCCAACTGGTTTCCCACGAAAGAAAAGTCTCCCTGGCCCCATTCCTCACACTTTTCCCCTCCCACCATAAGCCATTGCAGATAAATCCAATGTGCTGCTCCTTAATCCCAGCCCGGGGAAGCAGGAGCCACCCTGACCCAAGCAACCTCACCTCACTGGTGCATTTTATTACCGACTTCAGCAAGGTCCTGCTGGGATCAGGGTCAGCGGCAGCCGGAGCTCACTGGCGGGAGGGCAAAGTGGGGCACAGCAAAAGAGGGAGGAGGCCCATGAAAGAAAAATAGGGCTTAGAATAGAAACCAGGTTAGGGCTAAACTGTGGGTGTAGAAGCTGTTGTGGCAGGTAGAGCTGGCTGCCCGGTCAGCCCAGGGGACCAGAGGACCTCTGAGCCATCCTCAGCGTCCTCACCAGATTTCCAGGGTTTTCCATCCTCTGGTTCTGGGAGCTGCTGGGCTTGAGGGCACAGGGAGAGAGGGACTACAGGGATGATGGTGGGTGCAAAATGAACAAGACCTCAGCCCTAAAGCCATTGCTTCATCCTGCAAGGGTTCTTCTAGTCCATTGGGTGGCCACGTGCCTCCAGAGGGTCCGTGTTGCCCCAGGAGTGTCACACCTGGCCAGTGATACATCACAAATGGAGACTCAGAGAGCAGTTCTGCAGAAAAAGTAGGGTTTGTGTTTACCTTTCTTCCTGATTGGGAAGAGAACAATCAACAATGAGCCAAGCTTGGCACAAGGTGAGATAAGACTGGCCTCCTGCAGTGCCTACAGTGGCACCATGAGCGTCATGGGGCCATTGGCACAGCCCAGAGGGTTCCTCTGAAACACACAGAGGGCTCACGAGGTGCCACCAGCACCACGCTGGCACCTGCCAGCCCAGAGAGCCCAAGGGCAGCTGGGTTCGCCGGAAAACACAGAAGGCATCTTGTGGCCACATCCCTGGCTGGCCTGCAGCCAGCTGGAGCCAGGCAGGGAGCTGATAGCAGAATTTACCAAGAGAGGCCAGAGGCAGTTTTGGGAATAGCCCTGCTGCCCAGCCTGAGTCTGCTTCCAAGAAGGCTGTTTCCTTCTGGCATGTGGCAAAGGTGATGCCCTCAGAAAAGTGGGAAATTCGCTGGAAGAGAGGTGACTAAGACTCATGTTTTGTTGGAAAAAGGGGTGAAACCAGGCTCCTTGAAGCTTGTGAGAAATCTCACGTTCAGCCTGCACACGGATTGATGGCTTTTCCCAATCCCATGGGACAACTCGTCACCTAGGAATGCATTCCATCTGCTCCAGAGTGGGAGAAAACCTGCTGTCAGACATAGAAAAAATATCCCCATAAGCTCTGCTTTCCCCTAGCAGTAGGCCTCCCTTTCCTAAAAAGTCCTGTGGTCAACAAAATTACCTTTCCAGAAGACAAGTCCACAGTGATATCATGAGTGGGTTCCAGTGCCCATTCCCTGTCCCATGGAAGTGCAGGGCAGATTGCCCTCAGTCCCTCGGGAAGGCTCTGCTGGTGGCAGGGCTGGTGGGGATCCAGGGTGGGGAGGACATCTGAGAAGAGAGAGTCAGAGCTGCCAGCTTCCCCCCCTTCTTCACATACATAATAATTTTGGGAAAAAAGAGTGTAAAAAGGTGATTCTTTTAACCTTCAGTCCCATCACAGCCTTATCGTGCTGTCAGGGCTGGCACAGTCCTTGGCATCACCTGTCCCTGGGGTGGTGAGAAAGCGAGCTTGTGGTCCCCTTCACAGAAGAAGACACCCATTCCATGTCACTTCCTCCAGGCCCTGGTGTCTGTGGGATGCCTGGGAAGGGCTGGGGACCTGCTCATCCCCCCTGGCATGGAAAGCCACCCAGGAGGCACTGGCTGATCCTCCCTTGGGAAAGGCGGTTTGAGCACGTGGCATCTCTGCCCCGCGGAGCCGAGCAGCCCCAGGCCAGGTGAGTAACACCTTCAGCCGCCTGCCTCGAATACCGAATACCGGGGGCCGATCTCTCACCTGGTGTCGCCAGGGAGGAGCCATGCTGCTCCACTGGCACCGGGGAGTCTATCTTGTCACCTTCAAAATGCCTCCTGGGAAGGGTCAGGGAGCCCTCACTGCCACCCCGGGTTTTCGTGAGGGACACCCAGCACAGGGCAGGGCTGTTCCCATTCCCGTAGGTGTTAGCCTGGAGCTAGAGCAGGGCTCTAGTCACAGACACGCCAGTGCTGCTCCCAGCACCCTGCCTGCACTGGATTGTATAACTTCTTATGTCAGGCAGCGCTGGGCCACGGCTGAGCCAGCTCCTCTCCCAACCCATCCTGGCCTGGCACTGCATCCAGTCCTGGGACACAAAGCTCCGGGGTCTCACTTCCTGGAGATCCGTGCATCTTCTGAGTACCCTGGGGGCCCCTCTGCCCTGCAGCCTTCCTGCAGGGATGCTGGCAGGTGCTGTCACCTGATCCCCTCTGTGACCCAGGGATGCTTGTCCTCCACCTCAGGACCTTTTGGGGCACAGTTTTGCTTCACACAGAGCGGCACTTGCCATTGTCCATGAAAGCAACTGGGGGGGGAAAAAAAAAAAAGGATGTTTTTATGCTTTTCCCAGGTGAGAGGAGAAGGGGCAGGATGTGGCCGGAGCTGCTCCCTGACCAGCAGTGGAGATGAGTCCAGCACATCCCATCACAGTCTGACAGGTGCCCATAAAGCCTCCACCTCCCCAGCCATCCCTGGCCTGCTTTCCAAACCCGACTGGCCCGGTTTCGGGGTACTGGAGGGGTGCCAAAGCACCAAGACAGCGGGGTGAAGGCATTCCCTGGCACTAAAGCAGGCAGGACGCCATGCCAAGAACAGCACCTGCTGCTCACCTCCCCTTCCCACCTCCTGAAATGCGAGCGAAGCCCCTGGGGAGATGCTGTCTGTTGCTGTCAGCGAGTGCCCTCGAGGGCTGTGCAGCACCCATGAAACCACAGCCCGGGTCCATTCCCTGAGCACGAGTGACCGAGCCCATACCCCGCCATCGAGCACCCACTGTCGCCCCTCGGGCATCCCTTGAGAGTGTCCCAGTGCCGCAGAGTTTGGTTTGGAGCCAGGTGCTCTTATGTAAAGAAGGAGGAGAGTGGCGGGGATGAGCCGGGCTTTGTAGGTCAAAAAATGGAAGTGCGGGGCAGTTCGGGGATTGGGCTGGGTCAGCTCATGAGTCAGTGGCAAAGGAGGGACCGGCGCGACGGAGGCTTTATTAGCGGATGAGGGGTGGAGCGAGGCTCCGCAGGCAGGCGAGGAGCCACGCCGAGGTTCGGCATCGACGGAGCGGGGGCTCGTCCTCCCTCCCGCCCGACGCGTCCCCCGGCCCGCGGGCGATGCGGCCCCAGCCCCGCTCCTCCTCCTCCTCGCCGTGCCCCTGAGGGGCCGCCGAGCCGCTCGTCCCCCGCCGCAGCCCCAAACGCCCACGGCGCAGCCAGGAAGGCGGTGATGGAGCAAGGTCAGTGAAACAGGTTTCTCCTCTCGGATCCCTAGAGCAGGCGTCCTTCCTGCGCCGGCTGGGGAGCTGCGGACTTGTTGACAGCGGCTCTCGTTAGCTCGGTTATTGAGCGGGGCCGAGGGTTGGGCTCCCTGCTCCTCCGGAGGTAGCGGCTCCGATGGGGTCATGGATGCCCTGTGCAGCTCCCCATCCCTCCCCAGGTGGGCAGCCGTGCTGCTCAGCCTTCCCTGGCCTCGTGGGACCCCACGGGACCCCCTGCCCTGGGAAGTCTGCTCTGAAACACTAGTGGGGTGAAGGTGCTGAAACAAGGGGTGTTGCTGTGGGAGGTCTGCAGTGCCAGGGATGTGGAAGGGTTTGGGGGTGGCATCGCCGTCTGACTCTGGTGCTGTGACCCGCAGCCATCCTGGGTCAGCCGAGCCACAGTGCCCCACGCTCAGGGCTTGTTTGTGGCTGTGGAGAAGGGCCAGGCTGTGGGTTTATCACCGCAGACACAAAAGGGAGCACCAGGCCGGCTTCCAGAATCCGCCTTCTGCCCTGTTCAGGCCTTTCGGCATTCTGGAATTCCTGCACGTTTCTCTACACTGGTCATCAGCACTGCCCACAGCTGATGGCACTGCACTCCAGGGATGGGGACATGGGGACATGTGAAGCCCAGCTGTCCCAGACATGGGTGTATTTCCAGAACGCAGCCAGAGAGCCCAGGGCAGTGTCCTGAGGGGATAAGCATGGGTGAGGGTCCCAGGCTTTGCTTGGACATGGTCATGCCTGCCCAGTTTTGCTGTTTCCTGGGGTAGAGATAATGGATGAGAACAAAGGGATGTTGTGGCAGACAGATCTGTCGCTGGCGCCTCCTGCGAGGGCAGAGCCTGTCCTTGGGCCGGAGCAGCATCGTGCTGAGCCTGCTGCTACCTCTGCCCAGGCAGCAGCGACTGCAGCCTCAACAGAGAGGAGGTGGGAGGCTTGGAAGTCTATCCGTGCTTGCTTACTGTCTGGGTTTAGGTGGTGTCTGGGCTGGATGCCACCCTGGCAGCACTGCACCTGCTGCTCCAGCCAGTGCAGTTCCGTGAGGGATTGGGTGGCCCAACCTTCACCCAGGTGTCTCCTTTGGTGATGGCTGCGCCTGGTCCCACCAGGGCTTTCTGGTTAGAGCTTGGTGTCCCGCAACAGGAAGATATAATTGTTGTCAAAGCACAGATTGAAAGGTTAAAGCTTAGACAGAGATCAGGAGCAGCAGGAAGGTTGTCTCTGTCAGTCTAAGAAAGTGAGAGATAATGATGAAAGCTGGGATCACCACAGCCCTCAGAGCCACCCCGGAGCTCAGGCTCCGTGAGCAGGGATCCCCGGTGCCACAGGGCAGGCGGTGCCACAGTACGTGTAGTGACAGTCACTGGCCTGGCCCCACACCAGCCCCTCAGTGCCTTTGCCCCCCAGCTTTCTCCTGCCAAAGTGTCCAGAGCAGGATGTACAGGCCACCCATAGCATCAATCCCGCAGTGCAGGTGTTTGCCCCAGGCACAGCATGGTCACAGCTACCAGCACTGCCAAGGAGCCACTGCTGGTATTGTCCCAGCTACTGAGGGTTTCCCACCTGCCACCACCCCTGGGATCCAGGTGTCCCTGCTGAGCTGATCCACCACCCCTGGGATCCAGGTGTCCGTGCTGAGCTGACCCGTTGTTCACGCAGGGGATGTTGTGGTGCTGGGGCTGTGCCTGGCTGCTCAGTGTTCTCACCTCAGCACGTGGAGCACAGAGCCAGCTCCATCACTGGGCTCGAGTCAAGTCCCCCTAAAATAGTTCCCCAGTTTCAGTTTCCCTGCAGCAGTGTTTCCAGGAGCCCATCCTCACTGCTGGTGTCAGGGCTGTGCCAGAGCCTGGGTGTCATGGGGGACCAGGGATGTTCAGCAGCCAGGGACCATGATGTCCTGGGTGATAACCTGGGATGGTGAGGTGGTGTCTGTGCTCCAAGCACACTTTTTCCCAGCAGCACTGTCAGTGCCCAGTGGGATGAATCCAGAGTGGGCCCAGGGCACTGGTGGTCCTTCACACCTTTCTCTGCCCTGGCTCCCCCCTGGGATGCTCAGTGCCATCTACAGGCGTGTCCCTGTGCTCCTTCTTGGGAGCAAGCCAGGATGATGGGTACCAGGACAGTGGGTATCAGGGAGCTCACTCCAGCCCTGAGAAAACTGGTGTCAGAATCCATGGCATTGCTTGATATTTTGCTAATATTATGAATTGCATTAAGTAGAAAATTTATGAATTGCAAATGTAGAAAATTATTTGCCCTGTTAATATCTAAAGCCAGAATTTAAATGAATGGTCCTCAGCTTCTCCCACTTTCCTGGCCCACTCAGCAAGTGTGTCACTGAGAAGACATGCTGAGCTGTGTCCATGCTCCTGCCTTTTGGGGCACTTTGGTTTTGGGAATAGCCATGGAGACTCCCAAAAGCAGTTGCAAGGCCCCTGTGAGGTGCTGCATCCAACCCAGGCCGTATCGGTGCCACATCCATCCCTGTGCTGGGCTGTCAGAGGACACCATGCAAGGTGTGGCAAAGCCAGAGCATGCCGGGCGTGCTCTGCAACAGTCCCCTTGCCCCTCGCCTCCATCCTGGCCATGCACCTTCCTGCAGCCATGCATTACTCAGCTGCTGGGCCAGGATGTGAATCTCTGGTGGGATGGGCAGGAAATAGTTAAGCAAGTGGGGTGAAATGGCCCACGCTGGCCTGGCAGGTCCTGGACTCCAGAGTCACCCTCTGGTGTGGGCACCGTGGCTGTCACCAACTCCAGGCAAGCATGGGGGAGAGGAGCACCAGGCAGGGCTGAGGACAAGATGCTCCAGCCCAAGGAATATGCCTCCCCCTGGTCCTCTCTGCCTGTAGGACCTACCTAGTGTCCTGTGGGACCTACCTGGTGTCCTGTGGTCGATGTCCTTTCTCAGTTCCCATGTCAATCCCACATGGCAAGGCTGAGCACATGTGCCATCCAAGAGCAGCAGCCAATAACCTGGTGCTGCCAGCAGCCTGGGGAAGCAGCCACGTCCCCATGGGCCAGCGATGGTACCCAGCAGCTGAGTGGGAATGCTGCAATGGTGCCTACAAACCCACATCTCCAACACCACCACCGTATGACCTCAGTCACCCCCAAAAACCCCCCTGCTCTCTCCCCACTCCAGACTGTGGTCTGGAGCACCTGAGTGCTATTGAGTGCCAATACATCCCCCCTTGCAGCAGCTGCCTGGGGATAAAGGCAGGACCTGGGAATCAGCATCACTTTTGTGAGCAATGCTCCTTCAGCTGAGGAGCTGGGGATGTCCAGCTCAAGGATGGAGTGTCCATGCCATGGCTGGACCACTGGCATGGCCCGTTGGCTTTCTCCACTCCCTACACACCACCTCCTACTCCGTCAGGAATGAGGAAACACATGTCCAAGCTAAACCCAGGGGACTGATTTTGCTGGGAAGCCCCATTTAACACAGGCACAGGCCAGTTTGGTGTTTGTGGCTTGGGGCGTTACAGGACAACCATCCCCAGGATCACTGGTTCCCTGATGGGGACATGCTGCCATCCACTGCAGGCCCTGCCCTGTGTCTGACTGCTCTGGTGCCACGGGCAGGGACAAGGGACAGTGTTTGCTGGTTGGCAGCACTGGGTTGGGGAAACCTGCTGCCTGGCTGGGTTTCTGTTTGGGAGGGTATTTAAGGGTGTTCTCCAGGGTGTGCCAGCCCTGGCCTCCACCCTGCTTTCACAAGCGCCCTCTCCGAAAGGAGCTTGTTGTTCTCGGTCGTGGAGTGTAATGAGCACCAGGAGCTTTCCCCGTGGAAGCTCCGATGGGCAGAGCAGCCACACAGCCAGCTGAGCTCTGAGAACCTGGGGACAGCCACGTTCCCTCCTCATGCCCAGGGCAAGAGGAGCCTGGCTGCATCATGAGCCCAGTGGGATGCAGCAACCCAGCTGGACAGGGGGGTTGTAATGCAGGAAACATCTCTTTGGCCAGGGCTTTGGACGTTGTGTCCTGCAAGGGCTGTGGCCCCAGACTTTGTGGGACAAACCTGGTTGGAAACCATGGACCAAACCTCAAGACAAGGAACACACATGAGATCCAAATGCAGGTGCTTGTTCTGGGGCTTTTGGTGCCAGTGACAGCTACCCCATGCCCACAGACCACACTCCTCATCCCACAGAGCCCATCTCTTGGGCTCTGCCACACTGCATTGATGCCACAGCTCAGTTTTGGTCTCTCCCTGCGTCATGGAGGTGACCACGTTGATCCCAAGTGGCTTTTTTGGGCTTGGTCTTAGCTATGCAGGGACACATCCCATGGCACTTGGGTACTGTCATGTCACCAAACCTTTCACTGGCTCTTTAAAGAAAGACAAGTTGGGAGAAAGGATCTGTCAGCATCAGCTCAACATCAGCAACTGCTTGGGTGCTCCTAAGCAAAAAGGCAAAAGTTAGGGAGTGTGCACACTCCAGGTGCCTAGAGCTCTGAAATACCCTCCACATCCCAGTGCCCGGCCTGCTAAAGTCTCCAGTAGTGGGTGCCAAGCCAATAGATCCACTTCTCTTTGTTATCTGCTGGGATAAACTGGTCCCCATTGCACTGGAGTGGCACTGGAGTGAGCCATGGCAAGTCACTCCTCTCCTGTGCCCAGCACAGACCCAAAGGAACAATCCATCCCTGGGGAAATTGGGGCTGGGGACTGGTTCATAGTGGGCAGCTGGTGCTCTGGCAGTTATCCAGAGAAGGGGCAAAGGGCTTGGATGAGCTTCACATGTGCATGAGGAAGAGGGTGAATTTAGTGATCACAGCCTCACCAGAAAACTGGCCTGAGGGTGCACATCCTGATGGCAGCAGTGGATCCCAGTGGGCTGTGGGTCCTATCCTGCTCTCCCAGACCCGGTCCCAGCAGAGGGAGCTGTGACATCAGCCAAACCACTGCTCTCCCTGCTGGGACACAGCCCCGGGCTTTGGAAAGGGACCAAAGGAAACAGTGCTGGGGCCGGGGTAGTGCAGCCTTCTTGGAGAACTCGCTGACTCAGCACATCTGATCGTTCACCCTTTTGCCTGGAAACTGAGCCAAGAGTTATGCAGAACTTGTAATTTCAAATATAAATGCACTGTTAGGTCTAAAAAATGCGTAAAAAAACCGAATCAGTTTGTATCTGTGCAGAAAGATCTCAGACCCTCAGTGCAGTGATGGTGTTTAGGGGATGCCGGAGCATCCCTGTGTGCAGTGGCACGAGGCTGGGACCCCACACTTCTCCTGGTGGGGATTCAGCCACTCGGGGAGCAGCAGGGCAGAGAAACACTCGAGTGTTTCTAACTTGCAAAGAGTAATTTTCCTCCCCTACACCCACACACCTAGGGCAAGCATGAGCAGGGAGCAGCACAGCTGCTTCACACCAAACAAATCCCCATCTTCCAAACAGCATAACCATAGCCTCTGCAGCTCCAAAGGGACTAAGTGTGGTCCAGATCCCAGCCTGGCCTGGGATGGGCACAAACAGGTCATTCCTTATCGTTTGCATCCTTGAGATAAAGTGGATAAGCAACGCCAGTAACAACGTGCAGCATTTTTCTGATCTGGCAGTCTGCATCACAGCCTGAACAGGCACTTTGCCAACACCCCATGGCACGGGCTGCTGACTCTCCCTCATGGGAGATATGTCACTGCCCATCCTGCTGCTGCACCCCAGAAACTCCTGCCAGCTAGGAGCCATTCATAGATCACATGTGAAATGGCGCAGTGGAGCTGGGAATGCCACGGTCAGTGAAATGGGTCTGTGGAAACACCTGACACTGCGGTTCAGAGCTGTGCTTTGAGCACTGATGCATCAGGGATGCTCAGAAGGGGCTCTGGGCTGCAGCTCGGTGCTGTGCTCAGTCCTGGGAAATTCCTGGGTTTCAGAGACGAGGTCCTTTGCACACAAACTGCTGCCACAGCTCAGTGCCCTGGAAAGATGGGACAGAAATGTTGCGTCTGTGAAACAGCCATTTGACCACTGGAAGGCAACTACCAACATGTTCAAAGCATCATCTTCATTCTGGATTTTGCCCTCAAGACAGCACAGACCAGACGCACAGACTTGTTGGGCACCAGCTGGCCAAAGTCAGGGCTGGCACGTCTCAAACTGAGACCACAGTAATCAGAACTTCCTTCCAAAAACACAGCACCACACAAGATGATACTTCTCACCAAATGAGAACCAGGAGAGAGAGCAGAATTCGCCAGTCCTCTGCTCCTCAAGCCCAAACCCCAAAACAAGCACTTGCTCAGAGAAGAATGGATTGTAATTATTTATTTTGGGTCCCTTTGAAAATATCACGTTATCTCCTTCCGTTCATGGCTTGGTGTGATCTCACAGCCTGTGACAGCAGCGTCCCAGCCAGCTGTGCAGCTCTTTCCTTCCTCCAGTGAGTGGTTCCTTGAAGGTTGGCAGGTTGGAGCTGCCTGGTCCGATCTCTGTGCCAGGAACCACCCAGGAGCATCGCATAGACAGGGAGCAGAGCAAGGGAGCAGTCCTGTGGGACTGGTGGGGATGGCTGTAGCTTTCAGCTGCCCCAGGAAGGGAGTCTCTGGCTTGTGTTTTCTGGCAACTTAGAACTGGGTTTGTTTCTCGAGCATAAAAAAGAAAAAAAAAATGCTGCTGCTATCTGCAAAGGGAAAGAGAAAAATCTCTCAGCACCCTGAGGATCCAAGAACAAGCTGTACTGAAAGGCTGTAAAAGCAGCACACAGATATCTGAAGGCTGGGAAGCCCAAACAACACAGTGAATTGGGGTGTCAGTGCACGTGGCCTTCCCTTCACCTCTCTGACAGGCACACAGTCCTTTAACCCTACCAACCAAACCCTGGAAACACCATAAAACAGCAACAACTCCAACCCAGATATGCAATCTGCAGAGGCCTGAGTAAGATCTCAAGCATTTGGGGAAGGATTCCCAATGCCACCAGGCACTGCCGTCAGCTGGCTCCCACCGGGAATTGCGGTTGATTTCCTAATGTCTTCAAAAGGTGAAGAGTCAAGACAAGCCTGAGCGTGGTTGAAAATCTCAGCTACAGGGACTGAGAAGCATCAGACCACAGAGCAGTCTGCATTCAAATGGGTTATGAAACAAAACAAGGGCTTCACGTCCTGCCCAGTCACATTAGAGCTGTTGAGTAATGAACTAACACTATTGCCACCTCTCCAAACTCTCATCCTTTCCACACGAGCAGGGGTTTGCCCACACACAGAAGTGCTAAGGTTACCTGGACTCCTACTCTTCCAAGCAGGTTGAAAGCAAGGCCTTACATTATCCACATCTCTACCTGCTGAAGAGTTTAACCTCTCAGACACCCCATCTCCTACTTACAGTTCAGTGTCTACAATGACATCTGGCTTCTCCAGCGTTTGTCGTCTCCTCTGGATGGCATCCACAATCTTTTTCCTGGGGCCCAGTGGGATATTGATGCTCTTCAGGTCATTGTCTGAACACAGCATGAGGGCCTCCAAGTCAATCTTTTCCTTCTTCAGGATGGAGATGAACTCAAACATGTGCAGGGAAGCCAGAAAAGTTTCCAAGGGGCTGGTGTCTGGTTCGTCGTCATCGTCTAAGCCCAGCTCCACCTCATCCCAGGGCAGCTCCTCCGTGTTCCTCTCCTGCAGGCTGTTGGCACTGCCAATGCTGTCGTTGAGACTTGGCGAGCGCTGCAGGCGGCTCCGCAGTTTGACGCCCATCCCATCGGCGCTATCCTCCCCCAGCACACCCCCGTCCTCCCGGCCGATCCCGAAGAGCCCGCTGCTGACGTAGTTGCGCCGGAACACCATGGTGCCCAGCCCGGGGCGGTTGAACAAGGAGTCGTGTCCGGAGTCGGTGCTTACCTCCGAGTGGGCCGAGTCCATGTGCAAACCCGGGTCGCTTATGGCACGGGAGACAGTGTCTTCATCCGTGAGGAACATGTCTCGGATATTGCGGCGAGTCCACTCCTTGGGGCTGGCGTATGTGCCCTGCTTCACAAACATGACGTCGTTGCCCAGCTGTAGACCAGACAGAGACCGCACGCTTTTCCTCCCATCCTCATAGATTTTGAATGTCCCATCCACCTGCTTCTTCTTCTCTAATTTCTTTTGTATTTTCGTCTTTCCCTTGGCTGTGCCGTGGATGGTGGCTTGTGAATATGGCAGGGAAGTCACCATAGACATGTGCTGGAACTTCTTGCTTAAGGTGCTGCTTGAATAGCTGGAAAAGCTCATGGTATCCGAATTATCTGACATCTCCTTTCTGTACCGTTTCTCCATCCTTTCGTGGTGCTTCTTCTGCAGCTTCACGCAGTCCTTAATCCTCCGCTCCGCATCTCGAAAGGCCTTGTCCTTCAGTTTGCTCACCAGCTTGGGGTTGAGGCTGCTCTGCTTGGCAGCAATCGAGTCCAGGTACCGCACACACTCCATGTGCCCCTTCATGGCTGCCATGTCCAGTGGGGTGTGGTAGTCATTGTCCAGGCACCAGATGTTGGCCCCAAAGGAGATGAGGAAGGAGAGGCAGTTCAGGTGGCCATTGGCTGCTGCCAGGTGCAGGGGGGTGTTCCCCCAGATGTCACATTTGTCTGGATCGCCCCTAGGCAGCAAGGAAAACAACTGGTTAGCATGCAGGGATTGATGACAGACTCCAGTGAGATATTCCCAGCTGTGCAGGGGCAAATCAGCACCATGAAGTGTTGGCTCTTTGAAATATCGAGCTACACGCCTCTAGTTCCTGCAACTTAGCTTTAAAGGGGTCTTCTGGAGGGGTGTACTACTGACGTGGAATCATGTGCCCCACATGCAAGTCTGTGGCAATGTGAGTTGAATTTAGGTCTCAAGAAAAATGTGTTCCCACATCAAACTGACTTCTGAAGGAAGGCAAGCCAGGTTCTGAATAGCCCAGAACTGAGGTGCAGGTCTGATTCCAGGTCAGACTTAAGCTTGTTACAAAATTTCAGATCTCAAATATCCCATTAAATTCTAGTCAGATTTTGTCTTCAGATCTTGGCTTCACTCAGACTCGGCGGGGGGGAAGGCATGCCAAAACGCCTCTCTGTAAGCCACATCTGGGGCGGGACACCTTGGGATCCCACCATGAAACATCCATCCTCAGCAATGGTTCTGAAACCCCCCAGCTGCCGTACCTTCCCACCCACCTGTTCCTTGTCACCTGGGGAGATGTGTGGCACAAAGGGGAATGTTGGCAGGAGAGAATAAGAGTGAATTGGCTGTCCTTGGCCTCGGCATTGGGATTTTGTGGGGGATTTTGCTGCACTGTTCTTGGTCTTGATAGCACAGCTGGAAGAATGTCGGTATTAGCACATCCTGAGAATCCAGTTTCAGAGAAAGTGGAGATTAGGTTTCTGCACTCCTCAAGAGCTGGACACTGCCAGTAGCATCTGCAGCCCCTGCCCCAGCAAGCTGCTGGCAGGACACAACCACTTGCCCGCATCTCCTGCCTCCCGTGCCAGGACGAACACAAACCTAGGATTCAGGAGAAGTCTGTCCTCCTGACATTCCTCTGTATTTGTGCTCAGGTGAAACAAGAGAGAGTTCACACCCCTGCTGGCACCAGCCCTCTCCCGAGCCTGTGTGCTAATGATATGCAGCCAGCAGCAGTATCTGTCAACAGGGTGCTCTCCCTCTGTGCACATGGATATGGCAAAGCCTTTTATTAAGGCTGGGCAGCTCCACCACCCTCAGGAGCAATTCCTCGTGGGCAGCAGGGTTCTGGCAGAGCTCTGGTTCAGCACAGCCCCTGCCTGTTCCCACACCACCCTTTCAGTGAGCTCCGGAGGAACCCAGCACTATTCCTCCTCCACACAGACCTCATCTCCAAGCCATGGTGACACCAGGAGTGCAGAAAGCAAATCATAGAATATGGAGAGTTGGAAGTGACCCATCAAGGGTCATCGAGTCCAGCTCCTTAAATGCACACTTGAGACCTTCAGCAAGGGTTACTTAACTCGTTGCTGCTTGAAGTTCTGTGTTGACAAGAGCTGGAAGCAGCAGAGCCCAGAACCTCTCCCAAATCCCATGTGCTCTGAGCTATGGCTTGTCTGATTTCAAAGAAACTGAAAACTTCTCCAGGGAAAGAGCAGGAGATCACAGGAGCAGAGGGACCTCGTTGCCCTGCTGCTTTGCACCTTCATCACTTTGTGCCAATGCACAAACCCCAGAAACAGCCTCATCCAGCACATCCACCCCCACACAAGGACCTCACTGCCTGCTTGGAACACTGTCCGAGGGGCAGCAGAGACAGAGAGTAGCTGCCCAGTCGGTATAATGCCAAGTTTGCAATCCTCAGGCTTTACAGAAGCAATAAAGCCTGTGCAGAGTTTAAGCTGGAGATTATTTGGACCCAAAGTATGAGCTTCCTAACTTCATTCCCTGAAAACTGCTATGAGGATGCACTCAGCTTTCTCTGTGGGACCGTGAACAGTAACTCCATCATAAACGTGTTTTCGCTAAATTTACAGAAACATAGTGACTACAACCTTGAGCTCATTGGCAAATTCAGCAAGTTAGTCAAAAAGTTCAAAACTCTGTAAGGCCAAAAAACCCCACAAACCCTTCAGGACTTCTGAGCCAGAGCCTTTGACATCTCTCATAGAAGGAGAAAAAGGTTTCAAAGATGGGTGATGGGGAGGGGGAAGGCAGGAGATCACAGGGTTGAGGAGCCGTGAAGCCAAGAAAATGAGAGAAAGGAGCTGATAGTACTCTGGCAATGCCGAGTTTCCAGGAGCAGTAACTCCCCAGCCCTTGCCTCTACCCTCGTAGTGACATGTCCAGGCTGGGAAATGCATGGGGAGGATAAATATTTGATGAATTGCAAGAGAGGAGTAAATTATTGATGGAGCTGGATTTAAAGAGCCAGTGAACCTGTTCCACATGGAACTTCTGGTGCTGGTGGAGAGATTCTGGTGTGTGAAGGGCTGTCGGTTTGTTTTGTGTGCTCTGAAAGGTCACTTGTGTGCCTGGCACGCTTGGGCAGGTGAGCCAGGGCACCACGAGGGTCCCAGTGTGTACATGGACTCATGATGTGGGCAGTAACTGAGCAGTGGACTCACTGGGAACAGTCTTGCTCCCTAAACCAAGTGGGTGGATGCTCAATCCATAAAGTACCTTTTGGAGCCTATTCTCAGGTCTCTCTGGTTCAGGGCTAAGCCAGGGAGGTCTTGGGAATTTCATATGTGAAGGTCTACTTTCCTCAGAGAGTGAGGGGAAAGAACATCCAAACCAGCTTTCCCCAGTCATTTCCACTGTCTAGAAACAAGAGTATTAGAGCAAAATTAGATATCTCAGGCCCTCTGCCCTATAAATGTCTGCCACAGGCACTAAAAATGCATCAGAAGGAAAGAAGAACAGTGACTTGCAAAGTAGAGATGTTTGATTCAACTCAGATAATAAACATGAGGCCCTTCCTCTGGCAGGTGTCTGTCTGAGCAAAACTTCACCTCCGGGGTGCTGCACATGAGGAGATGCTGACTGCAGGGTCCACTAAGCGGGAACATATTTTAATAACAGGTGTAAAGTGCAGCACTTCTCAGCTTCAAAGCGTTTTCAAGCACTGAGTCAACTCCTGTAATAATCATTATTAAAACACTGTTAATTGGGCCCCTTAGGTGGACATGTGCATCTCCTGAGTCACTGCGTTTGCACCATGACATGCACGCTCACTCCCTTCCTGCTGGTTTTTCCCCTCTGCTTCTCCCGTAGGATCCCAATTAGCCGGGGAATCCAGTGGCACTTACATATGTTCTTCCCTGGCTGCGTGTGTGAAGTTCCTCTGATAGCAAAGGGCTGGCTCACCCTTGGCTCGTGGGTGTGTGTGAGGAATCGGGCCTCAGACCAGGAGCCAGCTGGGTGCAGAGTGTCTCTGGCTCCCATAAAATGGTTTTGGATAGAGGAAGAGTAAAAAAAAAAAATTTATGGCTTGAGGAACAATCCTCACTACCTTCAGCATAGTCAGTCAGGGCAATGACCCAAGCAAAGCCTAGAAAAGAGCAGAAAAGATGAGGTTTTGGGCCCAGAGCAGAGCTTTGGGTCCTGTATGCCAAATTTTGCCCAGGTGGTGGTAACCCAAGGATTCAGCTGTTCTCCAAGTTCAAATCTCCAAAAATCCAGCAGAGACGCTGTAGATGAGGGTCATGCCAGGGCTCTCTGCCTCTTGTCCCAGCAGAAAGCCGGGCTGGCGGTTCCTATGCCGGGTGACTGTTCGTGCTGGTGCAGTGCCCAGGGCCACGTCTCCTGGCTCAGCACCTTGCCGTGCCCAGGACTCACCCTCACTCCCAGCAGACAGCTCAGGTGCCGGAAGCCACAAAGCTGCAACAGTGCCCCACCCTGCTCCTTCACCTTCCCAGCAGGTCATCGCTCAGGGAAGGTCCCCACCAACACGGCCAGGCTGCCCCGGCTCCCACGTGGCCTCCGGCCCTGTGGCGTGCAGAGGATGCACATCACCTTCACGTGCCTTTGCTGCAACCTCCACTGCAACCCTGCCCTGGCTGGGGTGATGTGATGCCCTCGAGCAGCCTGGCTGATGTCAGGAGCCACCATCACCCCCAAACCACGGCTGAGCCACTTGTCCCCTCAGCCACTGACATTCAAAGTATCAGCACCCCCTGTTCTTGTAAGAAGGGAAACTGAGGACCAGCTCTTCTGGGTGACAAAGCTGAGTGAGGACCTGCAGACACATCCTCACCTCTCCTGCTGTCCACTCCAAGGAAGTCCTGGCTGATCCCAGCAAAGGGTCCCAGACCTGCCTATAACTGGAGCTGGATTGGTGCCTGCCACAGCCACAGCAGTTCCTAATGAACCACACTGAAGAATTACTGTGTCTGAAAAGCTGCAATGCTAAATGCCAGCTCGCCTGCCTCGTCCCAGCCGTCATGTTAATTGAGTTTGTTTTTCTCACTGGAGCCCAGCCAGGAGGAAGAAAAAGGCTTTTTGTTTGGCAAACAAGAAGGATGAGCCACTGCTGATCCTTCCATCCCAAACCCTCTCTCCGTCCATTGCAAAGACGGCACAGAGGCACAGACACATCACCAGCTGGTAAGGGCAGAGCAATAAGCCTGCTTTGTTACCCCTTCCATGTGGGCTGGGGCAACAAGCTTCCCTCAAGGATCTACCAAAGGGTTTCTTTCCCCCTCCCGGTTTCAGCCTGACACCACAATCTGCTGAACATGTATGGATGAGGCTCCTTCACCGATGACAGAGCCTAGATGTGTCCATCAGCTTGGCATGACCATTACAGCCATGATTTTGGCCCCCAGGAGCCCCCTCCCACAGCCCTGCTTTCTCAGGGTTCCTCTGGCCACCCTCACTAGGGCATTTCATAACAGCCTGGCCCCAGCACTCAATGCCCCAGCACGTTTGGGCACTGGTATCACTGCCCAGAACTGGCAAGGAGATGTTGGTGTTTCTTGCTGCCCCAGGATTCCCCCATCACCCTCTGTGCTTTGAACCATGCAACCCAGCTGGAGGCTCACCAGCCCCCTCAGACCCTGAAGGTGCCTCCCACCCCATCCCTGTATGGAGCCAGCCCAGCCCCAAAGCCTCCACTCCCCCAGACACTGCTTCATGCCATAGTCCCACACTCCCCTGCCTTGTAGTGCAGGGCTCTCTGAACCAAAGGAGAAATATTTTGGCAGCAGAGGCCAGAGAGCAATTCCCTGACGTTTTGGGATCCTCAGGGGTCCTCCCTCTTGCCTCACAGTTGTTATTGTGCAGGTGTAATAGTAACCTATATAACACAGCATTAAGTTTCATCTCTGAACAAGGCTTAAATACTGTGGCACATCATCCTGGGCACTGGCAGAAAATTACAGGGTCTGCCCTCAGGCTCTCCTGGGTCTTGCACAATTGCACCTCTCTGGAACTCTTGTCCCCAGGCTGGGGCTTTCCTGCCTCTTGCAGACCCAAAGCCAGCTCCAAGGAGCAGGGATGTGCCTGCCTCCATGCCAAGCACTTTGCAGGTCTCTCTGTGGCCCTGGGCAAGGATCTGACACATGGAGATGAAGGCACGAATGCGAACGCATCCTGCAGTCCCACAGCCGCACTCCTTGCTCCACCATCCATCATGTAAAGGGCACTGGGCTTTTGCCAGGCTATTTTCCTTGTCAGGAACAAATGTATATTAGGTTGTTAATTAAACAGCAGCCAGGCTGCACTTGAACACGATTTGAGCCCACAAGGACCTTTTAAGCCAATGTAATTTATAAAAGCAGCCCTTGGACTTTGTGGAGAGGAAGGAACTGCTGGCTTGGATGGGGCTTGGCAGGGCAGGCAGGGGTGCTGCAGGGTGCCCTGTGATGGAGATGAGCAGTATGAGGAGATACAGTGATATAAAGAGATTATATTATATTATATATTAAAGTCCGAAAGGCTTTGCCTTTCTGAGGGGGCATTCATCCACCACTTGGGCCTTCCACATTGACTTTTTGGCCATCAAAGAGTCTTTTGAACCATTTTTAACTTCAGGGTCTCATCCCCTGAGCATTCCTCCCATGTCTCTCTGGCCCTGACTAGCAATTCCTGTCCTGACAGGAGTTCTGGGCAGGTTTTTGCTGGGCACAGTCTTTCCAGGGCGGTACACAGGGAGTCACAGAGCCCCCATCCAGGGAAGTATCACGGGGCTCTCAGCCCAGGTCCATCTCAGGACGCTCCACGTGGAGCACTGTCTTGCTCTCTCCCTTCCAGATTCGGAAATAATCTTTTCCTGAACACACTCCTACTGCATCAGGTGCTCAAGGACTTCTCAAAGCCACTCTGTACACAGCCTTTCTGACCCTAGGATCTGAAAGGAAATGATTTACAATGAAAGGACAACAGTGGATGGAGGAGCTCTGCCTGTGAGCACAGCTGGGCTACTGGCTGAAGGTTTTGCACAAGCAAACCAGAGTATCAGGAGATGGCAAGAGCCCAGGAACAGGTACAGTGGAGGTGTGGCTGGACAGGTACAAGAGCTGCTAGCACAGCGCAGGATGGACCAAAAATCCCTGCATGGGAGCTGACAGCCCCACCAAGCCCAACATGGAGAAGCAAAGCCCTTCCAGGGAGGTGTGATATCCATCCAGGCTGCCGACCTCAGCACCATCCCTCCATATTAGCAAGGCATAAATCAAAATCAGCACCACCAATCTCTCAACACAAGGAAGAAGCCACTCCAGCTTGGACGGCTTCAGATGAGGTGCTCAGAAAAGCTACTGGAGTGGAAGGAAGCACTGGGATGTGTCTTTGGGGGGTTGGTAAGAACTAAAGAGTCACAGACTGCCCCAGAAGGAACTAGGAATGGCAGATCTTGCTTTAGCACAGACCTTGTGTGGTTCCCCCAACACCAAGGTGTAAATCCCTCCAGTCTGACAAGTCCCCTAAATCCCACTCCCACCTCTCCACCACATCCACATTTAGGGAGCCAGAAACTCTTAAGATTTGGCAGCCCAGGGTGAGGTACAGAGAGGCAGACCGGTATGGAGCAGGCCCTGTGGGGGAGACTGGGCTTAAAGAAATCTGCTCTTGGAAAACCCGAATTTCCCAGGCTCCAAGCGTACGACAAGCTGCCCAGAGGTCGCATGCTGAGACCTTACTTCGGGTAAAACAGACAAGTGCCACCCACTGCCAGCTGGCACTGCACACATCCCTCTGTGAGCATTCTTGGGACAGAGGGAGCAGTTATTCTCTCTGCCCCCTCACTTAAAAGGGCTTTTTTCATGTCAGCAACAGAATGTGTTTGTCTTTACAGGACCTGTAAAAGATCACAAAGCACTTGGAAAGGGGAACTCATCCCTACCCAGGGTGCTGCAAGCAGGGCTGGGGGCAGGCAGGAGCACTTATAGGGTCAGAGGAGCTGGGAAAACACAGAGCAGTTATCAGGAGTGTTGGATTAGATTCAAAGCACCACAAGCAGAGAAAAGTAACAGCAGGGAGGACAGGAGTAGGGATCTTATGGACAGAAGCCATGATTTTGTGGGGCACACTGACCTGCGAGCAGGGAAGGGGGAAGAAGGGGGTCCCAGCTACTCGATTCCCCAGACCAGCACCGTGCCCTGGCCAACACTCACCCTCTGCTGACAATGAGGCGCAGAGCGTCCAGGTTGCCGTGGTAGGCGGCCCACAGGGTCGGGGTCATGCCATCCTCGTCCGGCGAGTTCAGGTCCTTCTTGGTGGCTTCCTTTAGCAGGTCCAGGTAGCCGTCCCGGGCGGCTCGGTGGTACTGGTCATTCATGGTGTGAAGGGGTCCCCGGGCCAGCACATGGGTGCCCCAGGGGGTTCAGAGCATGGGCACGGACGGGGCAGGGGCAGCTGCCAGGAGGGCCCCGCTCGCCTCGCCCAGCTCCGCGTACCAGGACACCTGAGAAGTCCTGACCGGGAAGGCAGGAGTTGTTCCAAGCCCAGCCAGCCAGGCTCCACAGCGCTTCCCCTGGGTCCTAAGCATCCTCCGGCCCCGGCTCCTTGTAACACGCACCAGCTCCACGGCACATTAAAAGCTCCAGTTAAGCAGCATCGCTCTGTCGGGGGCTCAGCACGGGGTCACACAGCGACAATTCGCCAGGTTTACGTGTCCCCAAAGCACAGCAGGCTGTCAGAAAGGCTCCTGGGTTGTATCCTGCTCAATATGCCTCTATTCCCTAGCTACCCCGTCTCAAGGAAGGGGCAGCAGTAGCCAGAGGAGGAAGAGTGGGTCAGTGGAGCACGAGCTGCCACGGCC
>VZTD01005473.1:138232-215981 GCA_013397725.1 Rhagologus leucostigma | reverse complement strand
TATATTTATATTTATATTTATATTTATATTTATATTTATATTTATATTTATATTTATATTTATATTTATATTTAATCTCCCTAGTGTCACTAGGAAGACAACAGCAGACCCAGTCACCATCCCTGTCCCCCATCTACCCTGCCTATACCCACAGAATTCTGCTTTCCAAGGAATTGCACACCAAACTGCACAGTGGGAATCTGATAAACCAAGGAAACTCATAAAGGCTGGAAAATTTCCCTTCCTCGCCTCTTTTCCCTCTCTTGGAGACCAAAAAAACCCCAANACCGGGAAGGCAGGAGTTGTTCCAAGCCCAGCCAGCCAGGCTCCACAGCGCTTCCCCTGGGTCCTAAGCATCCTCCGGCCCCGGCTCCTTGTAACACGCACCAGCTCCACGGCACATTAAAAGCTCCAGTTAAGCAGCATCGCTCTGTCGGGGGCTCAGCACGGGGTCACACAGCGACAATTCGCCAGGTTTACGTGTCCCCAAAGCACAGCAGGCTGTCAGAAAGGCTCCTGGGTTGTATCCTGCTCAATATGCCTCTATTCCCTAGCTACCCCGTCTCAAGGAAGGGGCAGCAGTAGCCAGAGGAGGAAGAGTGGGTCAGTGGAGCACGAGCTGCCACGGCCTCCACTCACAGCCCTGTGATGGATAATCCTGCTCTGTGCAGAGCTGGCTGAGAGCAGTTTGGTGACTGATTTCAAAGTAATACCAGGGCTATTCACAGCTCATCTTTTCCCATTNAAACTGCACAGTGGGAATCTGATAAACCAAGGAAACTCATAAAGGCTGGAAAATTTCCCTTCCTCGCCTCTTTTCCCTCTCTTGGAGACCAAAAAAACCCCAAACCCTGTGCGTAACTCAGTACTTCACTGCGATGTGCAGAGGGTGCAGTGTCCGGCCTCTGGTGTCTTTTATGCTGACACAGAATTCCCTGCTGGGTGAGACCCTCGGGCAGCTGCACAGCCCCAGGCAATGTCTCCAGCACAGCATTCCCGGGTCCCGGGCACCCTCTGCTGTCGGAAAAGATGGAGCCAAGCCTGGATGTTGATCGAAGCACGAAGCTGTCCCAATACATTACACCCAAGGGTGAATCGGTGGATTGTATCCCCTGGGACATGCTGACGTGGAGGAGGAATTTCCTGCTCCTCTCTTGTGCGTTTTACCTGTCATGTCCTGACTCTGGGAATGGATCCAGATCTCCAGGGCCGGATCCTGTGTGTGTCACTATGGCCCTGGGACAGGCACACGGTTTGTAGAGGGTGAAGGCAGAGCCATCAGATGGTTGAGAAATGGGAGGAAAGTGGAAAAATGGGGAAAGACTGTAAGACAGCATCAGGGAGGCTTGGAAGGCAATGAGCAGAGAGGAACTTAAACAGTGAGAAAGGCAGCTTATTTTTGTAAGGAAAAAAAAATGCCCCAAGACAGGAGGGTGGCCCTAAAGCAGCGCCAGGTGCACCCACGCAAGATGCAGTGATTAATCCCTGAGTGACTGACACGGCGTCACCGTCCCAGCTGCCCGGGGACACCTGGAAGTGCATCAGAGCCAGGGTCTGCTCCCTGCGAGGTTTGCTCACCTCAACAGGTGCATTTGCACTTGCTCAGCCTCCCTGGGCAAGTCCTGATGGGATGTAGTAGCCACGGAGGTATTTGTTGCTGGGATCCTTGCAGGTGAAAAGCAGTAATTCATTACCGACGTTATCTAATGATTCTTGTATTGTTAGTAATTAAGTTTGTTGCGCCTACGGTGTCTGCCAGGGGGACTGGGAGCACTGCCCGAGGCAGTGAACACTCTTTCCTCTGTTGCTGGCTGGTAAAGACAAAAGAGGGAGGATAAACCAGTGCGTTTAGCCCGAGGGGCCTCTGAACCTCTGGCCTCTGCAAAGCATCGTTATCAGTTCGGGTTTACTTCAGGGAGGCCTGGGCTTCCCCTGGGAAAGGCTGCAGACTGAGAAGAGATCAACCACTCACCCCAAAAGGAATCCCTATGGATCAGGAGAGGCCAGGCAGGGCAGACCCGGTGCTGCTGGTGGCAGCCGGCTGGTGGCAGCACGGGAGGGACACACGGAGCTCTCCCTGGGCTGTACAGTGGATCCTGAGCTCTCCTTCCCCATCCCACACAATTCAGTTTGGTGCTGTCCCTGCGCTGCAAGAAGGACACGGTGAGCGGGCAGGAACGGGACTGAGAAAACACACAGCAAATGGCCCCAGCTCCGTGCTTGCCCTGAAGGGGGAAAGCAGCAGAGACATCTCCAAAAGAGGCATTTCAAGGACTAAAACTTGTCCCCATCCACCCAGAGCTGCCGTGGGGCTTCTATAGCTCTCCCACAAAACATACAGCTGGGTGAAAGGGAACTTGAGCAGAAAATGTCCCCTTAACAGACAAATGTTTGTATCGTATCTGTCCTGTGGTTTGTGACATGGTTACTCCTTGGAAGGAGAGGAGTTAAGGTCCTGAGGTCCAGAGAACGGTGATCCCACCCTGAAAAATCAAAGGCAGTGCGTCAGCAAGGGAGAACACAAATTCCGGTCCCTAAATCCTACCCTTCTCTAATGCTAAACCTTCCTCGTTGATGACACCATGGGTGGGACAGGATTGCGTTATCCTTGGCACTGAACAGGTACAAATGCAAATTTCTTCCTTTTCCTCAAGAACCTCCGAGGCATGGAGCAGGCTGATTTGAATAGCAGAGGGTGGGGCACAATGTTTATTGTGCTCCAGTAAGCGGAAAACCAAGCACAAAATCATTGCCAAAGATAAGTTCATCACCTAAACCATCTCCTCTCAAGAGAAGAGACCTCATGCATGTAGGGAGATGGATTTGGTGGGGTGGCTTTGCTCTGTGGTGACCATGACCCTGTGACCGAGTGGTCCATGCCATGCTTAACAGTGTTGTCAACTCATGTTCTCACTAGGTAAATAACCCTTATCTCCTCATCTCTCTCTAGCTTCCCCAAAATCAGCTGCTGCACAAAATGGGTCACATGAGTTTCTCTGAGAAGGCCACAAAGCCCCGCTGTCAGCTCCAGACATGGTATAAATCACAGAGACGTCTCAACGGGTATAAATTCTTCAACTGACCAAGCTGCAGCAACAGGGAAACTTCTCAGCCTGGCAGGAGCAGAGACTTGGATCCCAGGCAGCAAAACAGGTTGGTGGAATGGCTTTGTTTGGATGGTTAATTTGCTTTGTTTCAGGCTTTTCACTGAGAATCAATGAAATCCCAAACTTGGCACAGGCAAGGGGCTTTAGAGGACATGACAGGTAGTTCACACCCTTCCTGCAGGAGCTGCTACAAACTATGATGGGATGGTCCAAAGATTCCCGGGGGTTTCTTATCTTGTGGTGGCCTGTTCTTCAGCAAGGAAGTATAACAATTTCTCGGAATGTTTAGTGTTTGACATTTAGAAAGCGAACCACACTGCCTGTTTGCCCCAGGATATTTGATCCCGTGAATGCTTTTTGGTGCTTTTCCAAATCTTGCATCGATAAACACATAAATGTTGTGTGACCAATTAGACACACCTCATTAAGCTGACCTGGGATCTCCCCGAGCAAGAGCATCTTAAGCAAAAAAAGCCTCCAGGGAACCAGGAAAGGAAAGTTTGAAAATGAGCTCATCCCTCTTCTTGAACTCCCTGTCTCAGCCTTCCCTGTTCCTGTGATACATCCCATCCTCCTCGTCACGTGTCCTGCTTTGGCTCAGTCCTGGGCTGTTCCAAATGCACCTCTCACTCATGGGCCTCTCTTCCCAACAGCACTGACCCTCAGGCAGAGCCTTGGTTGAACCATGACCGAGGAGCCTGAGCGGAAGGACAGCGAGCTCGGACACCCCCACTCCAGCATGGGCTGCGGACACAAGGATGACAAAGCCAGCCTGGCTTCGAGCCAGATAGCATCTTTCAGCCACCAGCCCCCCTCCACTCCTGCCTCCAAGGAAGTGTGGAAAAAGGGCGGCCGCATGTTCTCCATCCTGCTGGCCGTGCACTTGGCCCTGCTGGCCTGCACACTGGTGAGCAGCGGGGCTTTCGAGAAGATCGCCGTGCACGACTATGACGTCTTCTTCCTGCTGACTGTCATGATGCTCATTGTCATCATCTGGATCATCTTCTACCTCGCCGGCACCTCCCGGTGCCCGGGTGCCATCCTCGGCAAGGACTCCCATGCCGGGCCCATCTGGCTGAGAGGTAGGTGCCGGGGCTGGAGGGGAGATGCGGGATGGACAGTTCATGGGAGCATCAGTTATTACAAGGGAAGCAGCAAAGATCTGGGCACAGCCTCTTCTTGCTGATGGACTGGGGCATGGCACCATGCCCTGCTTCAGGTCAGCTCCTGGTCCCTCCACTGGGTTCACTGCCAGGTCTCCCTGTATCCACAAAGGCTCTTGGTAACTTACACCAGGATCCCTCCCACTGCCTTTGCAAGAGCTGTTAGCCCCAGCATACCAGGCTGTTTGAAAATCACTTCCAGCCAAAATCATTGTATGATTTTGTTGCTGCCAAGATAATTTGGGTGCTGGGGGAGGAAAAACAGCAGTAGAAGCAAAGCCTCTTCATGACAACAGTTCCTCTTCTTCCTCTCATCCATTTGCATTAGCCCATGTGTGCACACATCTGTCCAACCACAGATATTTTTGTTCCCCGACAGGAGGCCTGATCCTATTTGCCATTTTCAGCCTTGTCATGGATGTGTTCAAAATAGGATATTACTCGAGCTTCTACAGCTGCCTGTCTGCAATCAAAATCATCTACCCCATTGTGCAGGCAATATTTGTGGTTGTCCAGGTGAGATGGTGCTGCTCTGTCTTGGGGAGGGGTAGAGAGACACAGGCACTAGTGGAAGGAGATCTGATCTCTTGGATTTAATTCAACTGCCCCCACAGCAAATGCAAGGGCTTAACTCAGCCCCCACCCAGCCCACATCTTCTCCTTCCAACCACGACAGCTTCCATCTATGCAACTCAACTCACTCTAAGGCATTGATTTAAACTTGTTCCCATCCTGGTGACATTTTTGTCACAAACTCTGAGAAACCCCCAGCCAGCCATGCCTCCTTTCTGATGAAGAACAGAGGAGAAGGACAGTCAAGGCAGGGACTGCCTTGCAGTTTGAGGTCCCAAACAGAGGACCCCCTGCTCTGGGACAATGCCAAGGAGGGAAGAGGTCAGAGAGGGACAATTTAGACAGAACAAGGAGTGGCCATGGGCAGAGCAATGGCAGTGGGAGCAAAGAAAGAACATCCAGCAGAGGGCCAGTATTCTGAACGAGGCTGAGCCCAGACGGACCCAAGCAAAAGAAGCTCCAGCTTGCTCTCTGCTCTGCAGGGAGATCCCTCCTTTGGAAGGATGTGCTTTGCTTTCTTGTTTGGCTGGAAATAACAACTCCTTTTCTTTCCTCTGCAGACATATTTCCTGTGGGTCTCTGCCAAAGACTGCATCCACGTGCACCTGAACGTTACCAGGTGAGCGCTGCTGCTCCTTGAATCCCTCTGGCCCAGCAGACCTGGGTCCCCACGAGCCCTCTGTACTCTCTCACACAGCTAAGATGGAACCAGGGGGATAATCCCTTAATGCTGTCCAAAACTAAACCTGCTCAGTCTCCAGCTAAACTTAGATCCCAGCTCAAGCAGCTGTGGTTAATGACCTGTGGATCTATCAGGGTTGGGATTAAATTCAAGAATACAAGCATTACTCAAAGCAGATAGTATTAAATAAATAATTATCATTAAATAATTATTCATAGTTGACTTTTTCTTCCCTGGGGAAGATAACTATGCAGTGGGCAAGCCTCAGGCTAAAATAAGATCTTGTCCACTTTTGCAAAACTGAATCTACTGGAGACCAGTTCAGATCTATTGATTTATTCACTACTGAGAAGCTCTTTCAAAAGCAACAGTGGGAATCAGGCCTTGCTAATTTTCATGAGCATGGACAAAAAATAGGAAGAGAGTGAGGGCAGCAAAGAAAGGATCAAGATTTCTAGCCTGGACCTCTGGAGTCCTTGCACCACTTCAGGCAGATGCCACAGTCCCTTTGAGCACACCTAAACCATGCGTGGGAGAAACATGGCCTAGAGCCACTGCTTTAATGTCACAAACCTTCTTCTCTTCCTGCAGGTGTGGCTTGATGCTAACGCTGACTACAAACCTGGCGGTGTGGATGTCAGCTGTGACAGACGAGTCTGTCCACAAGGCACATTCAAAGCTGAAGAAAAACATGACGGAGGAAATCTTCAGGTGGCTCCTGAAAGGTAATCTGCCCCTCTGCAAAGCCATCTGGCCCAGGGAGGGATCCCATCAGGTAGAAATTGTTCAGCAAGTCAGGTTTCATCCCTTTCCAGAAGGTCTGTTTAGAGCTGGAGGTTCCTTTGGCAGGGCTGGTTTGTTAAAAGCCAAGTCTGGATGTTCATTTCTTAACCTCTATGAGAGAGGAGTCAGAGAGGTGGAAGACTGTAAAAATGGGATGGAAATGAAGAAGGAAAGGAAAAAGAAAGATTTAACTTGGCAGTTAACTTTTTAAGAAAGAACCTGGGCACCAGAAAGCTGAGGGTGAAGCATTCTTGTTTTCAAAGTGGTCACATATTCTTTTGTCATTTATCTTGATTTTCACTGACCCCAAGCATCCAGTTCTTCAGGGAGAAGTGTTGGCTCCTTGTTTTAATACCTCTGCATCTGTCTGGTTTTGTCTTGGTTTAGTGGGAATGAGAAGCAGCTCAGTTGAAGAATGCAATTGCAACAGCCAAATCTGCCAGATCTTCAAAAATGGCTACTTTTGGCTGTACCCCTTTAACATTGAGTACAGTCTCTTTGCCTCTGCCATGGTCTATGTCATGTGGAAGAATGTTGGACGCTTCATAGACCACCACTCCCACCACATTCAGCGCCTGAAGTTCAGGCTCTTCCGAAGGACCTTCTTTGTAGGCATCATGTTGGGCCTCATCATCCTCGTGAGTGGCCTGGGAGTCCTCATCCTGTACGAGGTGCAGGTAAATTCCAGCACTGAATCCAGCAAGAAGACCCAAGCACTCACCATGTACTACATCTTCAACATTGTTTGTCTGAGCCTGATGTCTCTTGTCTGCATTGGTGGCTCCGTCATCTACCGGTTTGACAAGAGGGACATGGACCGGCACAAGAACCCCACCAGGACCCTGGACGTGGCCCTGCTGATGGGGGCAGCCTTGGGGCAATATGCCATTTCCTACTACTCCATTGTGGCCATCGTGGCCAGCACACCAAGGGACACTATCAGCGCGCTCAACCTCACCTATGCCCTCCTAATGATCGCCCAGCACACCTTCCAGAACATCTTCATCATCGAGGGCCTCCACCGGCAGCCCCCCAAGGAGGACTACAAGCACGAGTCTCACCAGAAGGAACTCTATGGGCTCACCTTTGTAAACATCAATGCAGTGTCCCTGCGGGTGCCCGACACGGGCAGCACCTTGGCCGTCGGCGCGGCATCTGGCACAGAAGCCATGCACGCTTCTGACCTCGTGAGGTCCCTCACCGCTCCCAAGAAGATGAACTGGAGGAGGAAATTCTTGAGGGAGATCTCCATGTTCCTGCTGCTGAGCAATATCATAGTGAGTACATGCAGGGAGAAGAGTTTGTGGGGGAAGGAGAGGGGTACAAGCACAAGGGAGAAGGGTCTGTGAAGGAAAGGGTGTGGCCTACGGAAAACAGTCCTTTCTGTGCCTCCGCTGTACAGAAAATACATTAATTATATTTATAAATGCAGAGTTGTGATTCTCTTGTTGCCTAAAAAAAAAAAGAGCAACTGCCCTGAAGTTAAGACATTTCAGGCTACATTAATAGACCTGTCACTTATCACCAGAATATCAGACACAAGGGGTGGGTGCAAGAGAAGAATCAGTTTCAGTATTTTTATTGTGTATTAGTGGATGTGTAGGATAGCTTATTAAAAGCAATAAATTACATTAAACCATTCCCTTTACCTCCCAAAGAAAGAATGTAAAGTGACAAATATCTGGGGTGAAGTCTGGGTTTTCTTGAGAAATGGCAGCACATCTCTTCTCAAAACCCATGGGCTAGGAAGTTGCTCCTTTCCTGGGCTGCAGGTCCCTGATGTACCACATAGCTTTCTCACTGCGGTGCTGTGCTCCTGTTTCCTCCCACAGCTCTGGATCATGCCAGCGTTCGGTGCCCGGCCCCAGTTTGACAATGACACAGAACTGAACTTCTATGGCGATTCCATGTGGCCGGCCATCGTGGACATTTGCCTGCCCTTTGGGATCTTCTACCGAATGCATGCTGTGGCCAGTTTGCTGGAGGTCTACATCATGTCCTAAAGAGCTCCCTTGCAAGGAAGATGAGATCCTCCTCAAGCAATCCACCTTCTTCCTACCCCAGGGCTGGGAGGCTGCCCAGATGTCCCCAGGGGTCTCCAGCACTGCCTGAATCACGTCCCCTTGCAGTGTTGGGGCATTTATGAACTGTCAGTGAAGATCATCGAAACATAGTTCAGATTTTATTTTTGCTACTTGTGTGGGTGTGTCTGTGTGTGTCTGAAGTTCTTAAAGCTTAAAAGAGAACAGATTAAAAAAAAGGAATGTGTCTAGGGTGGGATCATGGTGATTACCCTTGGTTCATGCAGAGACTCACCTTCCTTGTAAAGCCTGTTCACTCCGTGCCACTCGTGGACTCTCCAGAGGGTCCTCAGCACCCTTGGGCAGTCGAAGCCTCCCTGCACACAGAGAGCTGGAGAGTGCAAGGGGCTGACACAGGCCTGGAAGGACAGAAAGGGAAACCACTTCATCTCCTGGTACGGCCAGTCGGAAATCACTCCCCTGCAGAGATGTGAAAAACAAACTGGTGACCACCGAAGGCTTTGGGAAATGTTTTGATCTTTCCGCTCTGTATTGCCCGTGTGTATGGGCCCTCTCGACCCTTCCCTGTGCCAACCCCGCCTTCCTCTCCAGGGAGGCATCACTGCATCCTCCTCTTCCCAAGGAGGGAGAGCTGTGCGTATGGTCCTGGGCTAGCCCTGATGTGGGATTGCTCTAGCACACTTTTTTCTCAGCTTTCCTGAATCAGGGCTCAAGAATCATAAAGATGATGTGGGCAATACAGTCTGGGGGATAATAAAGAGATTTTTCTTTTTTCTTTTTTCTTTTTTTTAATACATAATGATTTTTTTAAAAATAGATGAACATTTTTGTATGCAAAGTTATTTATTGATTTTCACTGTAACTGAACTCCTAAAGGGACCCTATGACACAGAAATCAATGCAATGCCATGGCCAATTTGATCTCCAGTGCCCTGAAGGGATGCTGGTGCTGCACCCTCAAGCCCTGCGTGTGCTTTGAGGCTTAGAGCACAGCCCTACACCCAGACTCTGGGGCCCTGACTCAGGCTGCTGGGTGCCTGCAGCTCTCCATGAACCACTGAATGATTGAGGGGGCTTTCAGAGCAGGAGTCCTGGGCTGCAGGAGGTAGAAATGGGCCCCTCTGTTGTACTCAGCATCCAAGCAGAGCCTCAGAAAGCCCTTGCTGCCAGGACAGGAGGGTGCACGTCAAACTGGCACAGCTGAGCTCTGTCTGCATCCTGAGAAATAGGGGTTTAACCATTCCAATAAAGGGTTTATTGTTCCATCAGGGTTTATCGTTCCAATAAAAAACACCGCAGAGGTGGCAGAAATCATCAAGCCTTTTCCTATGGACATGTGCACATCTGCCAAAGAAAAAATAATAAATGGAAATCATGGTACTTGAAATGGAGTGATGCAATTTTCCACCCCACAGCCCAGGCTGACGTGTTTCCAACCACCTTCCCTTCCAAGCCCAGATCACCAAACCAGCAGGGACCAATGCCTCTGGCTGCTCTGACACAAGTGTTCCTGTCTGCCAGCAGCCTTTCTCTGATCTGGGTAGAACATGGGGGAAACCCCAATTTCCCTTGCCCTCAGAGGGCTGCACTGAGCCAGCATCTCCAGCTGGGTCAGTCCTTCCCCTCACCAGCCTGGGAGTCATTCCCAGCCCCACCGACCCTGCAAAGGCCTGGTTCTATTTTTACCATTGCTCTGGTAAAGATAAAATCTTTCTCTAGAAACCTTACCTTTCCTGAAACAAAAGCCTCATTATTCTGTGGCTCCTGCAGTTGAAATTAAGTCAGAAAAGAGACGCAAACAGTGCACAGACGTCAGTCCTACGTACAGCTCCACACATTGTTTGAGCCCAAGCTGCTGAGCACACGCAGGGGCAGAAAACACTTTTAATCACCCAGTCTGTTCCCAGGGGGCACACTAGGTTTCCTCCTCCATGCTCTTGCTGGTGCTTGCTCCCAGGTTCCCAGGAATGGGTGCACTGGGTCAAGCAGGGCACACTTTGAACTGCTCTTTTCTCCTGGACAGCAACTGTAGGGGCACTTCTGGGGCCAAATAAACTCAGGATGGGTGTCAGGAGAAGCCCCCAACAGCCCAAGCAGCACTGATACAGGCAATAATCCCAAATCAACCACTCCAGGGTGGTGGGTCAGCTGGAACCACAACATCCAACCACCTGTTGGGATAAACCAAAATGCTCTGGGGATGGCAGAGGCTCCACAAGGATCCCTGGCTAACCTGAGGTATCTCCAGGCTGCAAGCACAGGGATGGCAGGGGCTTCCAACCGAGGGCTGAATTATTCTTCTGCCCTCCAGCCACAAACACATATCTTGGGAGAAGCAGTAGACTGGGTAAGAGCTAGTGAACCGCAGCTATATACGAAAAAAAGCAGTATATACATTCAGGGGGTGTATATATATATAGCCAGAGGGAAAGTGAGCACAAATCCAAAAAAGAAAAAAAAGAAAAAGGCCTAAAGATCCAAACCCTAAGAAAACCCCACTGTAAACCCTCTTGTGTGCTCAAGGATCATCTACTAGAAGGTATCAGCTCATGGTCAGTTACTGTGCAAAGGGGTGTGCTCCAAGGTTGATGGAGAATCATCCAAACGTCCCTGGGCAACTCCTTGGCACATCCAGTCTCCCAGGCATGTCACCCAAACCCAGGCACGCCCTGGAGCAGCACTACCACCTCCTAAGTGCACAGATCCATGCCTTTCCCTGGGATTCCCCTCTGGCAGGTGATGCAGCTGACTGCTGCTGGCTGCTCTATCACTGCCCCTTTCCCCTCAGGTCTGGGACACAGCCCCTCACAGCCTGGTTAAAGAGCAGGACACAGCCCCTCACAGCCTGGTTAAAGAGCGGGACACAGCTCCTCACAGCCCAGTTAAAGAGCGGGATGCATCTTCCTGATGGTGAGTTTGGTGAAAGGGGAGGACACCACAAACACAGAGTACCTGAGTTACATGAAGGGATCACACTTGGCCCTTTCTACACACATCCTCGTGACAGATCCCTGCAGAAAAGCACTTCTGGTAACTCCATCTTCCACGCCTGGAAGGAGGGAAACTGAGGCACGGGAGCTGGGTGAGCAGACAGCCTGTGTCAGAGCAGAGGACAAGGCTGGGCCCCAAGGCCCCCAGCAGCATCCTGCCGACTGTTCCTGCCAGAGCCTTACAGAGCAGAGATCCCATCCTGTAGGGTTGTATTTCTCCACTCCTGTGCTTACCAAATTGCCTGCCTTTCCACGTGGGTCCCCCCTTCCCCGCCCCTAGCCCTAACCACTCCCTCGGGTTTCTCCCATTGGTTCTGTTACCCCCTCTGCCCATGTACCACCCCTGTGCCCTGTGACCATTGGTCCATGTGCTCTCTCCGCCCCCCTCTTCCCCGGATAAGCCGAGGCTGCATGCCATGTGCCTTGCTCTCTTGTATTCTGCTCTGCCTTGGGCCACCAGCCTCTACCTGGGGGAATCATGCTCTGTGCTGGCTCTCTGCCTTTGGGAGCCACCATGAAATAAGGACCCTCTGCAGTCCCTATGCTGAGAGCATTCTCGCCTCCTTTATCGCCACCGTGTTGCGGGGCCTACAGCCAGCCAGAGCATGCGAGGGGCAGCCTGGAAAGGCACGGGAAGCGGAACAGCCGCTCTCCCCGAGCAAGCCTCACTGCGTTCTCCGAGAAGGCTGTGGCATGCCCTGCCATCTACACACCACAACACCATCCCCATTCAGGGATGGAGAACCAGGACAGAGATGTGCCTCAGGGTGACTGTTTAAATAGCAGTCACTGCAAATGAAGAGCTACAGGAAAGCAAAGGGCTGCCCTGGGCCTCACCGTGTCTTGCCAGGGGCTTTCAGATTCGCCCACTTTGGTATAAAATCCACCTTGACCTCCCAGGGATCTGAGCACCTGCTGTGCTGCAGGGGTTTGGTGGAACTCTTGAGCCCCACAAATAAAAATCACTCCCCAGGGGATGGCAGGGTTAAGAGCTCAGCACTGGTTGAGCTCGGGAGCTCCAGTCCCAGGACTTGAGACAATGTGTGAGTGTCAAAAAGGTGTCAGTTCAGACCCTGGCCTGAAGGACATGGTGCCAGAGCCAGCAAGGGAGAGCAGCAAAAGAGGGAAGAGATGAAGAGCAGGAGATCAGAAAACACTGCTCAGAAAAGAGCAGGGAAGACCATAGCCAGGGTCAGGCCTGAGGCATCATCCCACCCCTATCTGGGTTTTGCATCCCCTCCTCTGCTTCTTAATCATCTGTTATTTGAGGGCGAGATTTTTTTTATTAGGGAAAAAAAACAAAACAAAACACCATTTATCTGGGTGATTTGCTCTGAGGTGTGTCTGAGACGGAAGGAATCCAAGTTAATTATTATCTGTCAGTGCAGCAGATGGAAAGTGGATGGATTGAGAAGGTCACACGGCTGGCGATGAGGGATGGGATTGCAGCACAAGGTGCCTGTGAGCAGGATCTGCTCCAGTGCTGTGCTGAGAACCAGGTCAGGAGGTGGTGGCAGAGGAGGCACTTCCCAGTGGTCCTTAGCAGCGAGGAGCAGCTCAGTGCTGGCAAGAGCTCAAAAGGACCTGTACCAAGAGCCAGCAGGGAAAATAGAGACACACTCTTAAGTGGAGCCAGGCCATACCCCCAGAACCCATCAGAGGGGACGAAGGAACAGAGCTGGGCTGATGGGGACGAAGGAACAGAGCTGGGCAGTGCAGCACAGCTCACCCTCACCCACAGTGGATGAAGCTGCTCTTTGCAGTCACTCCAGACGTCTCTCACTCCCAGCCCCAAGGAGACACCACTGCCACGGTTATCAGTGCCAAAGGAAGGGCGTGGGCCAGCCAGGGAGATGTGAGGAGCCCGGTGTTCCTCAGGTGGCCTTTGGGCAAACACAACGGCTGGGCACGGACCTCCTTCCTCCCGGGCCCTGTTTACAGACCTGCTGGGCCCGGCCTGGCTGTTATCACTGCTAAGTGCACAGATAGCACCATTAATAAGCACACTGCTGATAGCAGAGGGGCAAACATCGCTCCTAACGTTTACAAGCTTTCTCCCAACCTCTGAGTGAAGGCAGCTTCTCCAGGGCAGTGATTTCTGTGATCGATCCAGTGAGCTGGACTCACGTTCTCCTTTCCTGCCCCTCTCCTGCACACTTGCTTACTTAATGACTTAGTTAAACTTGTGTCAATACATTCCAGTAAAACACCTGCTCTTCTTCAAATTTAAGACCAAATAAGGAGGATTAACCAGTCTCCCAGGTCTTTACAACTCCTCTGGGTTCAATTTCAGCTCCAAAGCCAAGATAGGGCAAGTCAGACTAGGAAGGATGCCTCATCTTTGCTACACAGATGCATAGTCCCATTGACAAAACTACTGGAGCACAGCAGGCACTAACATTTTATTTCAGATCCATCTTTGAAGGAAAAACCTCCAATTTCAGCCAAACTTTAGGATACATTCCGACTCATGGCCTCCATTTCCCACTTCTCTACGGCCACCCCAATTTAGGATCATAGCACTGAAAAAGAGCAGGTTTGTTAATGCCTTGCACGGAAATAGTTGGCTTTGGCCAACAAAGAGGCCACCAAATGGCTCTTGGGATATTCCATTTCCCTGCTGATCTCTGGAACAGAGTCTGGAAAAGAGCGAGGCCCCTGAAAGAGCTCAGTTGCACTCAGGGGATCTCAAAACGTGAAAGCAAGGAGCAAGGACACCCAGGAAGGTTGTCCAGACAGGGTGGAGATGCTGATGCTTTGGGGGAAGGCAGAACAAATCCAGCCATGGGTATCCATGAACACCTGCCCAGACTGGAGCACCTGGGCTCCCCCCACAGCAGTGCAAGGGTTGGCAGACATTAAACATGACCCTTTTGCTGGCAGACATCAAACAATGACTGCACCAGCACATACTGGGTGTTCTCACCCAGGAGAAATGGGCCCCTTTCACTCTTGTTTTCCATCCCTTTCGTCACATCCCCACACACGATAACCTCTGCTCCCCCACCCACTCCTACCCCTAATCAGCTTCTTGGGAATTATTTCATGGCTCTGAACTCCCAGCTCACATGTTTGCCAGCTGTAAGGACTTCAGGGCTTGGGGGTTCTTCCTGGGACACACGAATAAGTCCTCTCGTTCCAAGGAGAGGTCCATCCTCTCCTGATGGACCCCCTAAACTCACCAACTCAGAAACACTGAACCCCTGCTGCCAGCCACAAAACCTGGGGCATCATCTCTCCACACAGTCCCAAGGCAGAATCAATTTGCCCTGCAAAAGGAGAGAGATCAAGAACAGCTTGGACCTAAAGCTTGCCCCACAAGCCTGTGGGGTTGGCACACGTGGGTCTCATTATGAAGTCAGCATTAGTAGGTTGTAGTTATCACCCCCAAAGACAGCACCTTTCTGCCAAAAAGAAACTGGTGTCATCCCTGCACCAGTGCAGGGGTGGACTGCAAGCTTTACCTTTTGGGTCAGATTTGTGCCCTGGATAAAAGCACAAAGAAATGGTACATGTGAGAAAAAAAAATCTTAGAATCTACCGAAAAACAAGGGAGTGGGGAACTCAAGTGGATTTTGGCCAAGGCAGTGTGGGTAAGCACTCCCAGCGCAAGCCTGTGCCAGGAGATTAGCTCTACACCTGCCTGAGCCATGGCACAAATTAGTCACCACCGCTCGTGGTTTTACCAGTTGGCACATCCTGCGCTGAGCCCGTTGGCATGGGGCAACCCAGCAGGTGAATAAAGGAGCTGCTCCCCATTGGCTGCCCGTGGCAGATCTGAGAGCTTCCCACTGAGTAATTAATGTAATGACAATAATAGACACAAAGTAAATAAGGTGGAAAAAAAATAAATCAATGGGCTGGGAGCAGAGGCCGCATTTAGTGAGGAGCAGCCCTGACGGCTCCTGTCTGCACCTTGGACTGTCAGAGTCTTCTGTGTATCCTGGTGGCATTCCAGCCACTGGTTTAAGATCGGCTGTATCCGAGGCTGTGCCGGCTCCTCAGGCAGCAGGAGGCTGCAGGCAGGTAAGGGCTGTGCTCCCCACAGCACAGCTACGGGGTTGAGGGCTTGGGTCCCTCTGTGTGCAGCCCTGCTGGGCACTTGGGTACCTTCTGGTGCAGCCTGAATGGGCTTCCTGCTGATTTTATGGCCTCTGAGCCCCCTTTGGAGTAGGGGAATTATAGCCCCAGAAGAGGGGAGGAAGTTTGCCCCTCTGCTACTAAGTTAGGGGAATTTTGGAGACAAATGGGGAAGATTTTAGGATCAATCTCTGCTAAGAGAAGTGCCAAAGATCTCAGGGCTTGGGGGTTCATTCTGGGCGACAAAAATTAATCTTCTCCTTCCATAGAGAGGTCCATCCTCTCCTGATGGACCCTCTAAACTTACCAACTCAGAGAGAAATGCTGAATCCCTGCTGCCAGCCACAAAACTCAGGGGATCAGCTCACCTCAGAGTCCCAGGGGCAAGGGCAGACTGGGTACCTCTGTGCACATGCAAAAGAAAAGGGAAACACTAAATTTCAATCCCTCCTCAAACAATTTCTCCCCAAGACTATCACAGAACATTTCAGGTTTCCCCCCGTCTCTAACACATCTCAGGGGGCTTTTCTTTCATTCCAGCCACCCTTCCCTACAGCCAGAGCCACTCCCTGGAATGAAAGCATCCTTCCATGTACCAAATCTATAGAGGCTGATCTTGCCTGATGGCTTTATGTGAGCAAGATTTCCCTCTCAAGAGCAATATAGTCCTACCAAGATTTTACCAAAAGCTGGATGGAAAAGCTCCCAGGCTCTGAATGTCTAACTGGGCCAATCCCTCCAGCTCCTCTGTGTCAGTGTCCTCACAGCCTTGTGCTACAAGAAGAAAAAGAAAGAAAAACAGGTACTAATTGTGTCTCAGTCTCAGCCCGCCTGGGTGGGAGTTTGGATCGTCTCCCAGCAGCTTATTCCAAACTTTACAGACCCTTTGTTTATTCTCTCCAGCTCTCCCACAGTTTGTGTGACCATTCAAGGAACCTGTAACTCTCAGAGCCCAAAAACAAAAGGCAGAGGCTGGACCCATCAACTGAAAATCAAACAGCTCTGAATTTCAGAGCAGGTCTGAGCTTGCTCTTTATTTCCACCAAATCCTTACAGCAACAAAGGGAAAGGAAAAAACCTGAACCCAGGGCTGGAGAAGCTGTGAAAGGTGAGGGTGGGAACTGTTTGAGCACCTCTGGTCCCAGCAGCTCCAAGCACTGGTGCGGCAGGGCAGAGACATCAGAAACCCACTTTAATGCCAGTGTCTCTGGACAGGTTTCCCCAGTGCCCTGCAATGACTCTGTCCACTGGGAAATTTTTAATGCCTAACCTGGGCTAAAAACCAATCTCCTTTTCCCCTTCATCCAGCTTCTGGAGAAGGAAGGGGAAGCTGCAAAGCAAGGAAGGGAGGTCACCACACAAGTGGCCTTCACAGCAGAGCAATCTCCCATCTCAGCACATCCCCCTTTTAAACCTCGCCTCTTTTCAATGCAGCAAGTGACCCCCAGGCAGATGAGCCATGTCTGACAAGAAAGTCTCCAGGCCCTGCCATCACTGCAAGAGCAGGTCAGCGTCAGCCCCAACAGACACCTCCAAGATCCACTATGAGAAGTTCTGGCTGTACCGTCACTGTTCTTCGGTGCAGCAGAGGGATCGGCAAGCTCAGAAGGCTGGGCAGCTCTTCTCGGGGCTGCTGGCCATGAACGTGGTGTTTCTGGGCAGTGCTTTCATCAGCAGCATGATCTTCAACCAGGTGGCCATCACTCTGGCAGATGTCTGGATCCTGCTCTCCATCCTCAAGGTCTTGTGCCTGTTCTGGATTATTTACTACCTGCTGGGCACCAGCCGGCAGCCACACGCGGTGCTCTACCGGGACTCCCATGCCGGAGCCATCTGGATTAGGGGTAAGTTCTGCTTTTATTTCTTCTCTCATGCCTTCTTCCAAAGGCTTGGAAGGCAAAGAAATTCTTCCCCTGTTACCAGAAGAGCTAGGATATGCAGCTAGGGCATTGGGAATCTCCCAGTTCCTGTCAGGCTGATGGGCACAGTGGGTGCCACAGAGAGGAACCAGAGAAGCCAGGAAAGCCTGAAACTCGGCTTCCCTTCAGCCTCCAGTCCAACTTCGCTCTCTGGTCTCTTCACAAAGAGCAATCCAGGCATAACCCGCTTCCAAGCCAGCAACTGAGCACTATGGGAAAGACAGGAAAGGTTTTAGGCAGGAGCACTTTGAAAAGTGAGAGGAGAATCACCGTGTTTACTCTCCAAGAGCACCAGTGGCCCTATGTCGCCATCATCCTTGTTTAACATCACTGCAGCCTTGTTGCCAGGGAAGGATTCTTACCCAGTGAGTCACATCCCAGTGACACCCAGGCTTTCCGGGGAGATTTTCCCTTCAGTATTTGCCCCACTTTGAGAAATTACCCTTCTCCCAGCAGCCCTGCCTCTGGTCTATTACGGAGTTTTTAATTAGGCACTCTCTTGTTAAATAAGCATGGAGAATCAATTGAAGGAAGCTGCAAGGTACCTGAGTACCTGAAGCTGTAGAGACACGTCCAAGGCAAAAGGAAGAAACACTCAAAGGGTCCCAGCTCCTGCAGATCGGGCTGCTACAAGCCTCAGCTGACCTGTGTTCATCTCAGGTTTCCTCCACAAGGCAGAAAGCATCACCCACCATTAACTTACCCCTGTCATTCCACATTGCACAGAAAAGCCCCAAAACCCCGTTCCCACCTTGTATCCAAGCACAAGAAAATACCTTGCATTTTCCTAACACCTTTAACGAGTCAAAGCACACAATCAGGTTCAGGGATAAGGCTCTCCTTTGTCCTCTTCTCCTAAAATCATGAGAATTCCAGGAGAAAGACTGCCAGCTCCATACAAATCCAAGAAGCAAACGCCTCCTGTCCCCAGCCAAGCTCAGATGCTCCACAGACATGTCTGTGTTTATTTACTGGTTCTTTGCTGTTTGTCCAGGGTCAGTGCTGCTGTTTGGCATGTGCAGCATCCTCCTGAATGTGTTTCAGATTGGCTACAGCACAATCCTCATCCACTGCAAATCCAGGGTGGAAATTGTGTTCCCCAGCATTGGAATCCTTTTTATTTGCACCCAGGTACTGCACGTTACCCTTCTGGAAGCTTGTTTATTCTCTCTGTCCCATTCCTGGGAGCCCCACGGTTGGGGGGAAGCTGGGGGATGTGGGAAAGTGAATGAACATGGGGCATTCTCCTGAGCATTGAAGGCATTAAAGCATCACACACCACTTCAAATGCTACCTGCACTCCCCGTGTGCCACGCTGAGAGACAGGGGAGAAAGATTAAAAAATTACCCTAGAAATACCTGACATACCATAGGATCCAGAGGAATTTGATTTGAAGCAAAGTAAGGAGAGAGGAGAAGAAATTTCAGGTTTTGCCAGAGATGTCTTTGCACCAGTCCGAGCCTCAGCCCTTCTTTGTATTTGCCAAACCATCCGCCCAACAAAATCCTTTGTACATAAAGGTAACTCACACCATTTTTACCTTGTTATGCAATACCAGCCCTCTTCTTTACAGACCCAAAGCCATATTTGAAAAGTAAACTAATTCCCACCTCAGCAGCAAACACCCACATGAACAGAACAGAGGAACACAGAGCTCCAGGATGTGCATTCAGTGCAGTCACACATAAAAGCTGCCCTTACCCAAGGATGCCAGCACCTGCCTCAGCACTGGAGTGCAGATGCACACACGTCCCTGCATCCTTGCACAGAGGCAGGTTTGCTCCTGCTTGGGCCTGTACCTTCTTGTCTACCTGTCCCTTTCCACCATGTGTGCAGCCAGCTGCCAACTTCACCTTGCTCATGTTGTTATTGTTCTCCACTTGCAGGCTTACTTTCTGTGGCATCACTCTAAGGACTGCATTCAAGTCCAGCACAACTTCACCAGGTAAAAAAAGAGGAGAAAAAATGCCTTCTACTGGTCTAAAGAAACTTTTCCTTTCTGCCTGTGATGCCCGTTATGATTCCTGCTAGGACTGTGTTCATCTGATCCTACACAGACCCTATATTCTGGGTCACACTAGAACCAAGCTATGCCTTGTTCAGACCCATCCTCCCTCCACTGACCTGGGCTCACCAGCTCCCTTCAGTTTTCCTTTGCGCCTTGAACTGCTGCAGAGCTTGTTCCTTCCTCCCAAACATCTTCCTGCCGGCTGTGGCAGGGACCAGCTCACAGACTGGAGGATGAGAGAGGGTGGTCTCCCCATTTGTATCACTGGGAGATGTCTCAGCCTAGGCCAGTTTCACCAGGCACTGCCTGTCCTGCTCCTTTGGAAATGGCAAGTGGGAATGTGCTCAGCTGTGTTTGTGGAAAGCCACACCCCATGAGCCTCGGGCAGAGCAGACACGAACACCCCACGTGTGCTCAAATCTGTGCGTGGGCCAGCGAGAGGGGAAGGACACTCTGGCCGTGAACCATCTCCACACATTGTACAAGTCCTGTGTCTCCTCCCAGGTGTGGGCTGATGCTGACCATAGCCACCAACCTCCTCCTCTGGCTCCTGGCCGTGACCAACGATACCCTGCACGTGGAGATCGAGTCTCAGCTGCGTGAGGTGGAGCGGCGATTTGCAGGCAAGGCTCCTTCTTTGCATCCCCATTGGTGTTAGGCTGACACAGGTGACTCCTAGGGAAACAACATTTAACAGAACCACAGAATCACAGAATATGCTGAGTTAGGTGGGACCCACAAGGATCATCAAGTCCAGTTCCTGGCCCTGTACAAGACCATCCCCAAGAATTCCACCATGTGCTCCAGAGTATTGTCCAAACCCTTCCTGAAGTCTGTCGGGCTTGGTGCTGGTGCACTTCTCTGGGGAGCCTCTGGGTCTCAGTGATTCAGGTATCTCCAGTTCTCCCAAAAGCTGCAACTTCCCTATTACTGGAGGCTGTCTCGAGGAACTGGGCTGCAAGGGGGGAACATCTTCACCTGGAGGGAGGGGATCTGCTATGAAACCCTGAAACTGAGGGCTAGGAAAGGAAAAGCCCACCATAAATTAGCATTTTTGCTTATTTTTACCTATTAACTGCAAGCACAAGATTGCCAGACTAGAAGAGGCTCATGTAATTGCTGAGCTCTTTTTTCTGAGGATATAGAGGAAGAAAAGGGGAATCTAATATTCCAGGGGTAGAGATAGAGAAGGCCTTGCTGTGAAGGAAGAGGTGTCTCTCATCCATGTTGACCATGGATGTTGACCATGGATGGGAAAAGACATTTGCTAAACTGTATTATTCTGAATCCTCACATCCTACTGAGCAGCAGACATTTAACTTCCTGCTGATCCCGTTTCCGAGGCACAGACACACATGTTGTGCCTGCACATGAGAAACTCCCAAAGACAGCCGCGAAATCCAGGCCATCTCCCTCTTAATTGTCGCCTTCCTCTTCTCATGCTCCAGGCAACGAGACTACCTTGTGCACATGCCCAAACACGACCATCTGCAAAGTCTTCCAGAAGGGCTACATCCTGCTCTACCCCTTCAACACCGAGTACTGCCTAGTCTGCTGCTCCGTGCTCTACGTCATGTGGAAGAATGTGGGGAGACGCATCAGCCACCACCACGTCCCGCACACCAAGCCCAAATTCAAGCTCCAGGGGGTGGTCTTTGGGCCACTGCTGGGCACCGCTGCTGTAATCATCGGGGCCTGTGTCTTCATGATGTACCAGATCCAGGCCACCAGCTTGGCCCCCAGCCGACAGGTTTTTGTGATTTATTATTCCTACTACATTGTGCTCCTGCCCCTGATGAGTGTGGGCGCCGTGATCGGGACAATCATCCACGCCTTGGAAAAAAAGGAGCTGGACACGCTGAAGAACCCAACCCGCAGCCTGGACGTGGTCCTGCTGATGGGGGCAGCCCTCGGCCAAATCGGCATGTCCTACTTCTCCATTGTGGCCCTGGTAGCCACTGACCCCAGGGACCTGCTGAACAGCCTCATCCTGTCCTACTCTATCCTCCTCATCTTTCAGAACATCACCCAAAACGTTTTTGTCATCGACGGGCTCCACCGGCAGCGCGTTGTAGCAGCAACTGAGGCAAAACACGCTGGACATGCCGGGCAGCACACGGTGGCTGCAGAGCTGCCTGGGGAAGAGGAGACCACGCTGAGCAGCAAACAGGAGCACAGCCAGACACCTCCTGGCAAGGAGGAAGACACTAAAGAGCAGAATAGTGAAGCCTGCAGCCAGAGACGGGTGAGCGTGCTGGAGGTGGGACAGGAGATCCGGAAAGCTTCCCTGTCCTATATCTATACGTACTCTCACCTGAGCTGGAAGAGAAGAGTATTGAGGGAGATCTCGTTCTTCTTGGTTTTGTGCAACATCATAGTAAGTATTATGCTCTCTGCTCCGTCACAGCCTGGCTGAGCCACTGTGCCCTGTGACACAGACATGATCTCCTTGTCTTTCCTTGTATTCCAGACAAAAAACCTTTGCCCACCAAGTTTCAACCTACTGGTGAGGCAAGACCGGTTTTGCTGTTAATACCCCACTCTGATAATTAGAAAGTCTCTCTTTTACCCTCAGAGTCAAATATTACTGGGTTTCATGGGTGCAGACAGCTGGTAAATCCTTACTCGCCAAGATTTTAGCCTCTGAAAAAAAGCCCATTAGGCTCATTAAGGGTGTTTCATGAGAAAGGTGGAGAAATGTGAGGCACCAGCATTAAGTCTCTGTAAACATGTGTCTCCAGGCTTGAAACTCACCCAAAAAAGTACACTGTGGTCTGGGATCTTGAATCAACTCTGCAGCCTTTATCCAGTGAGAACATATTGCCCAAGAAAACAGTGAAATCCTGTAGAAAGATGAAGCAGGCTGGGACAGAATGAGGCTGTCATTAGGTTTCCAAGGATTCAACATGATTTGAATTATAGCAAGGAGACAACAGTGTTAACTATGGGATTTTCTTTCTCCTCCCTGGCAAGGAGACTACTATGATACTCCTGAAATATTCCTACAACCACTTGAGCCAGTGTTGAGATTAGGGTGCAGGTAGAGGACAGTTTCTCATCCTCTGACTTGTGTTTCTTTCCCTCACATCTCTCCAGCTGTGGGTCATGCCCACATTTGGGGCTCACCCCGTCTTCGAGAATGGAATGGAAAGGTCATTTTACGGCTACTCCACCTGGTTTGTGATCGTGAACTTTGGGCTCCCCTTGGGTGTGTTCTACCGCATGCACTCGGTCGGGGGGCTCCTGGAGGTCTATGTCACAGCCTGAGCCAAGCTGGACCCCTACCCCAGAGGCTGGGGAGAATCAGTGATGCTGAACAAAGATGCAGTAAGCAGCAGATATGCACATGGAAGCTTCTAAGATTTTTCCCCCCCGGCTTCTGCTTGGACTTCTCCTTGTACAACATCACCATGAGTTTCAGAAGAGGTTGTTTCATATTATCCTTTTCCACCATAGAGAATAGACTCAAAGCCCATAAACAAACTCCCACTGCTCTCAGGAACCATGCATGCAGTCAGCAGTCTGCCAGTGGATGCTGTTTGGCAGCAAGTGGGACTTCACCCACTTCTGCTGAGATCTTCCAGATAAAAGAATGCAAGAGCAGCCTTTAGCAAAAGCAATGAAGACTGGCCTGCACCAGTTCAGAAAATCAAAAGCAATCAAAAAATAAAAGCTTTAACATGACCTTGCCTCACTGAGAATAAACACTACTTCTCCCTACAGGCGCTTCCAGAGCCTCAAGTGGGAATCACTAGGGAAGCACTGTGGGTGATCTTTACTCAGCACGGATGATGTTATCACTGGTGTGGACTAGCTAAGGTCCCATCCTTGCACACAGGGCTAGTTCAAAAGCAAGCCACTGCCACATCCATTGTGAATCCCTCCCCACCCCAACACTTTGGCCCTTGCTGCTGCCTTGCACATCCACAAACCTTTCCCAAGGTCACCATGCACAAGGAAAGGCAGCTGCAGAGTGAGGTGCCTGATCAAAGACCTGTTAGGATGTGTTCCATAGGGATGCCTGCTCTGAAGGCACATGGGAGAGCAAGGGGCTTGTGCCTATGGGTCCCAAATCCAGAGCCTGATGAATGGAAATAAAGAGACTGAATTTTTACCAGTGTCTTGTGAAATCTCTGGGTCTGCTCTGCACTCAACGGGCTCGAAGTCAACTCACTTAAACCGCTCTTGCATTCACAGGTTGGATGGGGCTCTGAGCAACCTGGCCTAGGGGAAGGAATTCCTGCCCATGGCAGATGAGCTTTATGGTCCCTTCCAACCCAAACCATTCTGGGATTCTATGAGATTTAAGAGCAGGCCTGCTCTATAATCAATCCCAATCTGTCATGACCCTTACCCAAGCATGGTACAAAAGGCATTCTCATTATTGCTTCTGTTCCTCTGTAAATCAATCCCAGGATCAGTGTGGGTTTAAGATTAGAGCCTATTTCTGGGGGTTTTTTTGTGATTCCCTAGAAAAGCAAACTCTCCCAAGACAGTAACAGTGAGGATTCAGCATTCGGGCAGTGATAGCACCTTTCTGTGGAACTTTAAGTGAGACTGATTGCACAAGCATGAACTTTGCCCAATAAGTGTTTGTATTTGGGCCCACGTCAACAGAAATATGTCATGAGAAATAACAGCTGGATAAATTAGGCTCCAATAAAGTTAATTATTATTCTCATGTCAGTGTTTGTACCACAGGATCCACAGGACATACATGCTAAGGTCTGACCTCAAACCTTCTTCCCAGTGATTGACAGCATGGGGACAAGGAAGGATGGCACTTCATGGGCAAACCATGACCTGGATTTTATCCAGTTTAATGGATGAAACACTGCTTTAAGTTACTGAGCTTCCACAGAGCAGGTGACTTTGGAATGAACACTGAATACATGACTGAAGACATGATCAGCATGGACAGGAATGAAGCCCACCAGCTCCAATTTTCACCTATAGCCACCACAGATCAGATAAACGGTCAAGGCCCTCCATGTCCTTTCCTAACAACCCCGAGGGCCAGGGTGCCTGTTCTACAGGTCTCAACTGCACAAAAGTTTTAGCACATGATTCACTAACTCAGGAGACTGGATCCTGTTTGATCTTTGATGATACTATAAACACAGAAACAGCCAAACCCACACAATTCAGGCTCGTTTTCCAGAGTCAAATCTTCATTTCTGATTATAAAAAAAATAACCACTGCAGAGGAAGCCAGCCCATGGTCTCCTAGTGGCACAAATCACCTCAACATAAGACAAACAAGATTATAAACCTCTCTCTGGGTTAAAAAAAAAAAACAAAAAGGACCCAAGTGCATGTTTCAGTTAATCTTTATCTTCCCCTCCATAAGTAAGCAAAGAGTTTACAGTGCAAGTTGATTTCCACAGAACAAGGATCAGACTCCAAACATCAAGAAACAAACAAAAAGGCTTCCGAAGGAACTCACAAAGAAACAAAGCAGAAAAGAGAGGATGGAAGAGATCATGAGAACCAGCAGATCCATGGGAGGGAAGAGGCAAAGCACATGGGACACGAGAGGCCCCGTTCCAGCTGTGAGGTGCGAGTGCCATACAATCAGAGTCTGGCCCCACCAAATCACATTCTTATACATGAGAGATTCTCCAAGTGAAACAGAGCCCTCACCCTGTTTACACCTGAACAGAGGTGGGGTCAGGATGGGAGTAGTGCTGGGTGGCAAAGTGGGTTAGAGATGGGAGGCAGGTGGGGGAATAACCTCTCGCTATTTCACGTATTTCTTATCCTTCAGAAAACCATTCCAGTTTTATTTCACTTTCTACTGGCCTGGGACTCCATCCTCTTTCAGTGCCCAGAGGAGGAAACCACCTGACTACAGGCCAGTGGGAGCCAGCAGCACACTGGAGCAGCTCTCTGGGAGAAGATGGTCATGCTGTCACTGCAGCTGCAAAGCTTAGGCCAAGGTTACAAGTCACAGACTTGTGTCACACTGTCCCTGTACTTCAATGTGACAGACCTGTTTCCATGCAGTGATGCCACTGGGTCTAACCTGTGGCAAACAGCTCATGGCCAGCAATCCTCCCAAGAGCCTGAATAAAACAGCACCAAGGACTACATTTTGCTGGAGAGGGAAAGGTCTCAGTTCATGACAGGACTCCTCACATTTCATTGTCTGAAGACCACATGGGTCTAAGACAACAGCCCCTCCCAGCAGAACATAAAATTTGACTCAAACCCCAGGGTGTCTCCACTCACCAATGTGTAACCCCACGATGCTGAACCAAGCCAGCAACAGCCGATCTCCCACCAATTCCCATTCTGGCTTCCCAGATTTTACACGTGCTTGGGACCCAATACATTCAAGATCTAATAACTTCGTCAATAGCAAAATGCCCTGAAGAATTAAACTTTGCCTCAGCACTCTCCACTCCCTACTGACATGGAGATGCTTTTCCTCCTACAACTTCCAAATTCCTCCTACAACTTCCCTGAGTGCCTCCCTCAAACCCTTGCCCTAACAGTAGTGTGCAAAAGATCCTTCTGCTCCCTGCATTGCATCAGCCTGCCAGGCAAAGATGGAAGGATATGGTTCCTTTCAAACCCAGGTGACTGTGTCCTTTCAGACAGTGGGAGAAGACTTAAAAGAGTTTAACAGTCAGGCCTCTTCACCTTGCTCTCACTGAGTCAGTCCCTTCCTCCTTGTGTGCTCACACGGATTAAACAGGGCTTTCAAAAGTGAGACAGGCTCCTTTGCAACAGCCCACCATGAAGGACAGGCTGCTGGGCCTGGAAGCCAAGGAAAAACTTCTGAGCCACACCAACAAAACTTCTCAAGCAGCTTTCCAGGAAAGGACCAGAGAGACTGAGAACCAAGACAAAAAGTTTTCCTTCAACATCTTCTCCTTTCATTTAGGTGGAAAAGACTTCCCTATATGCAACTGAGACACCAGGGAGACACCTGCAGCCAGAAGGGGTGCCCTGGAAACTTTATGGAGCTACATGGAAGTAACTGCAGTTTCCAAACCCTGTCTCCTGCAGGAATAGCAGCTTCTCCCTTGCACCCAATGTACAGCTAGTCTTTTTCAATTAAATGCTTACTCTGACCAGGGCAAGGACAGGGTCAGATTGGTTTCCAAACCACATCCAGAAGCAAAAGAGTAATAGAGGAGCTAAGAACAGTCTGATTTCTAGTGCAACCACAACAATGGACAATCCCTTAGATATCTTTAACTCAAGGTTCACGGTGAAGGGTGAGGAAGGAGATGTGAGCTGGGGGGAGGGATGTCCAAGCAGGTCCCGATTAAAGCTTTAAATGACAGGGAGGTAAATGAAGTGATTGTCCTTTTGGTCTCTCAGCTGGACGTGAAATGCAGGAATAGCTGTGATGAAGCAGCACACCACAGTCTTTAGATCCAGTGTATTCCCCTCAGTAGAGGTAAGTGCTCTCTTTAGACCCGTTGAATTTCAAACAGCTTCACATCTGTGTCATACCAGATCGGGGGATCCACATTCCTGAGAGAGAAAGACAAGAGCCACTTTACTCCCTGTGGCCAGGTACATGGAATTCCAATCTCACAGCCAAGATTACAGGAGCTGGCTGCACAGTGTGCCTTCAGCTTTGTATAAAAGGAAATCACTGGCTGAGAGACAATGCACGCACCTCACTGGGATGACAGTATCTACAACATCCCACAAAGCCAGAGCTTTGCATGAAATCTCTGCACCAGATCCTCTGGGCAGCTTTTCTATTCCCTGCTGCTGCCAGTTCCCAAACAAGCAGTACTCCCAGAACAACCCCCTTCCTGTCACCCACTCAAACTTTTGGAGCAGCTGATTCACCCCAGTCTCTTCCAAGGGAACAACATCTTTCTATCCTGTAAATATGCGATAACCCAGGGCCGGCTGAGCGCATGCAATTCTCTCTATAGGCCTCCCAAAAGTTTGGAAAAGACCAAGTCAGGCTGCACCCAGCTGGTTTACCTTAAATAAATAACTCCCCACATGTAGGTGCGGAACCACATGGCAGTGCCCGAGTTTGCCTGGTACTTGCGGATGAGGATGGGGTGAGGCACTGGGAGCAGCCCCACCAAGGTGCCATGCTGCAGGAACTTGAGGATCTCTGACTCATCCGTGAGACCCCTGCCAAGACACAGACCAGGAACATCCTTAGCACGTCCCACAGATGCCTCCAAAACGGCTGCAGCACAAAGGATCAGCCTAAACAAACACAGACACGGAGCCGGAGCCGTGGCCAAGAAGAACACACCCCCTCCCCTCTGTAAACAGAGTGGAGAAGGGATCAGTCAAACAAGACGTTTGGCAAGGAAAGTAACAACTCTGCTGAGCCCAGGATGCTTTCAGTTAAACTTTACAAGGTTTCCCTTAGGAGACCTCCAAATACAAACTCTGGCAACCTCATATTGCTCCTTAAAACACCACATAGCCCTTCCTCTCCAAAAATCTCCTTACTTGTCAATGCAGATCTTCTCCACCTGAGGGACCAGCACCTGTAAGAGCCGCATGATTGTCTGCAGGGGAAGCTTTGACTTCCAAGACATCACCTGTAGGTAGGAAAGCAACAGGGACATCAGTGCACTGCATTAGCAGGTTTTTACAGCTGTCTCTACAATCTCTGCAACAATTGAAGTTTACAAAGATCACAAAGCTGGTGGGTGAACTGAGTGCACAAGAGCAATACAATAAATCCTGGAGCATTAGAATTATGAGGCACACAATGAGACCAGTGGGGCATTGGTTTGAAACAGGTAAAACAAAATATTTCTTTGCAGATGTCAGTAAAAGTTCTGGAGCTTTGACCTCAAGTGCCTGTGAGGAAATGCTGCTCTGGGACAGTCTCTGATGGCAGGGGAAGGGGTGGGGATGTGAGGCATTTCTGCCACAACTCTTCCTCATTATTGATGTCCTCTTCAGAGGAAATGCCCTTCAGATTCAGATGCCCTTACCCAGTCAGGAGTTGGAGTCCACTGTCCACTGGAGGATGCACTAGAGAGACGCCTTCGATCCCGCCGGGAATGTGATGCCTCCTATCAATAAACATTATTTTTAACAAATAAAAACAAACAAATGCAAATCACACTTAAGAGTAAGAAATACAATCCATTTTCTGCTGATATTCTCCCCAGATTTTCTAGACGAGTACTGGGAAAGACATCTCAGCCTGTCCCTAGAACATGTCAAACCCACCAGACCTTCATTCACCAAACCCATGTGCTCTGACCCAGTGAGTGGCAATATTTGATGAAGTTGGAGGGCCCTGTGGAAGGTCACAACTCCAGTCACCATTGTTGATACTCTCTTGGAACAATCCACAGTGGCAGAGTTAAAACAGGACTGACAAGAGACTGTTCAGGTACGCTTCTTTCTTTTGGCACAGGGATTAAATAGCTAAAGGCCACAGATTTTCCAGCCTCTGTCTACTGAGTATCTCTGGGATTTTTGGTGTCCATCCTGGAATATCTCAGAAAGCATTTTTCCAAGGGTAGGCTCTCAGCAACTCCTACCTAACAACTCTTGCCTCTTGAGGAATGACACACTCAACCTGGCTTTCCACACTCATGGTGGGAAGGAAGGAAATAACTCTCTAAAATCACTGTCGATCTCTGCACAAGGTGAAAAAAGGCTTTTTCCTTTAGCAATGCACCCTGACCATTCACTGCTACAGCCTAGAGCTGACTTTTCTACAAAACAAATGAGCGCAGCACTTCCTTCCAACAGCCATCCTGCACCTCCACATGCACGGACTCATTCACTCATCACCTTCACAACCAGAAACAGCTAGCTTGGGGTAGAGCTGTGCCAGTGCTTTTCTGGCTGGGGAACAGCTTAAGCCAGCTGCTGGACATAGGTGGAATGACCCATGATTATGTTTCATGGGCTGCTAGAAGAAGAAAACCTTTCTTCTGCAAGTTCTCAGTCAAGATTTCATTTAATGACAACATAATTAATTGTGTGCTTAAGACGTCTCCCTGGCCATGGGCCTTCACCTGGCACCAGGCAAGGCCAGGAAGGGTAAATAAAATTGGTCCTGGGGTATTTGGGAATTCTGTACATTCCAATTTATTCAAAGCCACTCTGAGGGCAGCACCTCAGCACCTTCATGGGAACACATTGTTCACAGCACCAGCTAGCTAAAAGATTCTGGTAGAGCTCTCCATCCCAAGGGAGAGGAAAAAGAAGCAGCAGTAAGAACCTGAGTTGAAAACCTCAGGATCAGGAGGTTTCACGGCCTCTCCCAGCAATTCTGCACTCGCTGCTCTGTCAGAGTCTTCACGTTGCAGAAAGCTCACTCAAGTGGCCCAGCTCTTGCGTCATAGCACAAACATGAAACACCCAAGATGATGCAACAGCCCTTCTGAACCACGTTGTGTCCCAGCGCTCTGCACGTGTGCACACTGCCTTTAGTGCGATGTCTTTCTTCAATGGGCCAACAGACCTCTTCTACTTAACCCCTCATTTTTGTTCACTTCACAGCTAGACCTTCCCTGCACACCAGTGTCTGGCCTTACCCCACTCCAGGGCTCCCCATCACTCAGGGCTGCGGGTGGGTTTCCCTCTGGTGACAACTGGGAAGCCTCGGGCTCCAATGAACGCATGGTCCCATCCTCTGACACCTGGGACTTCTCCGTGAGCTTGTCAATCCCTTTTGTGTTCAAAAGATGAAAAGCTCAGAAACACAAGTTAATTCAATATGTTTAAAAGCAGAGGGTTCTTCTCTGCCCCACTATGCACAGACACCCTGTGTCTCTGCTGATATTGGAAAAGCTCTCCTTTCAACAGGAGAAGCAAGATTTAGCCTTTATTTCACAACCCCGAAGGAGTTTTTCTCTTGAAAAATGCTCCCTGAGGAGGAACACGGGTTCACATAGATAGAGTTAACCTGAGGCAATAGGTCAAGATTAGGACAAATGGTCATGTGGACACAGTCTGAGAGGACAGAAACTGAAGGCAGTTTGTTTGTGATCAGCTTGGGCCAACTGATCTGAAACTCAAGACTGAAAGGCAGTGAAGTTATTCACAAATGTAAACTCTTAATCTCTCCACACCCAGTGAAAGGGTGAGTCCACACCGTATCTCACAGAGAAAACAAACCTCTCTCCTGTCCCAAAGGTAAACTAAAGCTCACCTGGAGTAGCCACCAGACTGGTCTTCAGCGTCCCTGGTTCAGCAGGGGCAGCAGGACGTGACCCTTCCATGGAAACCCCGTCCTGGGAGTTGGTGCGAGAAATGGGTTCAGGGGTTTTCTTCTTGCGCTGCAGCCCCTTCTGGATGGACTGGGAGTCCGTGGGCAGGTTGGCCAGCTGGTGAAAGACATTCCGCTTGCGGATAACAGCATAGACCAAATTGGAGTTCCCTGGGAATCACAGCAAAAAAACGAGCAGAGAAGTAAGGCTCAAAGAGCTCTGCCAACCCAGCACAGCGCGCTGAGTACACAAAGCATGACTGCTCCCACCCACAGAGGCAGTGCCACAGGGAAGAAAGAGCAGAGCTCAATATCCTCTTATCTGTTACTAAGCAGTACAAAAAATTCAGTGAAATCCTTCCTAGGCTGGAAAGCTGACAAGAAATGGCTTGGTGAGGGATATTCAAACAGCTGAGAACAAAAAGGACAATTTAAACCACACATTAGCATCTATTTTGGAAGAAAAGGTTACTAGCCAAGGTTCAACATTTTTCCATCTTCAAAAGAACTCACAAAACAAATCAGGGCATTTAATTTGAGGAGACACAGGCTTGAAATAGCAAAGCCAAAAGGCCAGAATTCTTATTGCCTGCAAGATGTCACAGAACAGAATGAAACCATCATCTAATATAAAACACAAATTACACCCACAAAGGCTGGTTTTGGATTTGGCAATTGCCACATGCAAGATTCCCATCAGGGAAGCAGAGTGGCCATTCTTGATTTGCAAGTTTAAAGCGAAACACTAAATTTTGACCAGGTTTAGGGACCTTACTTTATTATTTCTTTGAGGTGAAAGACTGTCATGCTATTAAGAGAGAAAGCAAAAGGCATTTCCTGGAAAGTAGCACATGTCAGATTTCTCTGGATGAGGCAGTTTGGTCTTCAGCCCCCAATGATCCGCCAAAGCAGAACTGAGAGGCACTTGAAAGTTGTTTTGTCCCGTCCCATACACTGCTGAACAACGTGAGCAGTTTCACAGCAACATCCAGCCAGTCACAACTTATGTGTTACACACTCACTTTCTGTCTCTTCTCCCCTCTATGCATCTCACCTTCTGCAGGAGGGCTCAGGTTATGCTGATAATTAGCTGCCATCTCACTTTGCTCTAACCAAATTTGCCTGGGCCAGGACCCAATGCTGATTATCTACTAACCCAACTTCTCAGTCCTGTGTAGCTGATTTCTACACTTCTCATCTCCTCAGGCTTTCTCTGAACTTCCATCTCACATTCTCTTGGACTAAACTAGTGCAAACCCACTAAATAAAGCAGTCTCTTACCATCAAACTGGTACTGAATGATGTTGTTGAAAACTTCCAGCAAGAAGAAAACAAGATGGTGGTTCTGGACAGCAGAGAATAGGAACCAGGTGGTGGAAAAAGCCTCCAAGAGATGCAGTAACTTGTTAGCAGCCACCATGGAGAGAGATTTCAGGTATGGAGACACTGTGGAAGGCAAACAAATGAAAACTAGAGAAAGAACCAAGGTGTATTTATTCTCAAAAACACATCACTAAAAATGTTGCTTTCATGACTTTCCCACCCTTGCACTTCTGAGAAAGCCTCATGGAATAGCTGAGCCAAACAGGGTTCCACAGAAACGTTTCCAAACACAAAGGAAATGAAACAGAGATATTGCCTAGTAAAAGGAGGCATTGCTGCTTTTAGAGGGTTTTGTTTAGTCTTACACTACTAATAACAGCACCTCTGATGTGCCTCCTGAAAAGCTTCACAACTAGAGCCACGTGGGCACTCACTAAGTCCAAGGGAAGCACCGCCACCGTGAGGAGATGGCACTCCCTGCTGGAAAGGGACAGCACCGCTAACCACCCTCACCAGGCCTGCTGGCAAATGTCCTGCTGCCACCCCAGGGGAGCTCCAGGACTCTGCTGTCCCCTCCTCTGCCCCATCTGACCATGCAGGCAGATCTGATCTGCACTGGCCTCTCCAGCACAGGCTGGAAGGGATGAGTTTCCAGCAGCAGGCACTGGCCAGTGTTAGGGGACACAGGTAGGGGCACAGGGAGAGGGGAGTGAGAGCACTGTGGGCTGTGATTTCACCCCACACAGTGCTCACCGTTCACAACGATGGTGAGCAGGCAGTCGAAGAGGGGCTGCAGCCGCTGGTGCCCGCTGGTGATGATCTTGTGAAAGACCTGTGGAAGGAAGGAGCTCTTGAGCAAGGCAGCACCTTACTGAAAGCACCCTCTCAACCAAAACCAGTGCCACCCCCACAGTAATCGCTTCCTGACACCATTCCTTCCTAGGCAGGGCCCTGCACACTCCACAATTACCCAGGTGGGGAAGGCTGCTCTCACTGCAGACTCGAGCTCCAGGAGTACAAGCTTTCATTTACAAGGAATCCTTTGGGAACATGATTAGGGCCCTACAACACCGCAAACAGAAACTATGAGCTGTTCCACAATGTTCAGGCAGCCTGGGAGAAAACTAAACCACCAGGAAGTAAGAGACACCTTCACCTCCAATGGACTTTGAACCCTTATGATAGCTGCTTGAAATGCCACAGAACTAATCATTTTACATTTTATTTTAGTGCAAACTTCTAACTCAAATGTTTGTCCTATTTTTAACTATATCCTCAGACATGGAAAGATTCAAGTGCCTTGTAACCAGTTCAGACATCCGCAATCTTGGCCTTCCCACCTTTAGCGGGCATGTCTCTAGAGAAGTCCTGAGCATAATTAAAACAAAGAGATGATCTGAGATTAATGGAATGCAAGAGCAAAACACTTAGCATCAAGAGCAGTTATGGTGGGCAGGTTTCTTCCTACTCCTTCTAATGGGAATCTTCTTTTGGAGATTTATCAGAAGCTGCTGAGAGATTCTTCTCTGGCAAATGAGAACACGACAGAAGGGAAGCACCTGAGGCTGGTATCGCAAAGCACACAGCTGCTCATAGGCAGTGTTGTGGGCAGACTGAAAGGTCAATGAAACTTGCAGCAACCCAAAGCTGTAGGGCTGTGCTTGGTATCACTGTTGTCCCCACTGACAGATGTGCTTCACACACCTCTGGTTGCCTGGGACAGAGCCAGATCTCTTGCCTTCCCTACCTACAATCAAGTCTGGTAGAGGGCATGCACCCATCCCCCTCATGCCAGTCCCAGAGTCCTCTGAACAGCAGTCCAGCACCATCAGGAGTCCTGTTTTTCAGGATCATATCATGCAGATGGAATTGCACCCCATGCATATGCACCCTGCCAGACATATCACCTCAGGTTAACAGTGTGCACCCCACACACTTACTAGCTATTCAGTGGGCTTCCAGTCAGGGAGGGCAAGTATATTGAAGGAGGACAATTATTTGTAGAGCTAGGAGGGTTCAAGAAGTGCTGGAGCTGTACTCACTATGATGAGCAGATCTGCATGTGTCCCTGTGAAGACAGGGATGTCCATAGGCACTCGTACAGAATACGGCTTGTTCAGTCGCACCCCAAAGTTACGCTCCCCACTGAGGAGCAGGAGGATAAAGACCCCAATGTGCATCAAGCCCACTCGTGCTGCAAGGAGAGAAAAAAAACAACAGAAAAACATGTCACAGTGAGGCCAGTGGAATTCTGAAAACAGGGGCAGTGAGGAGAGAGGAAAAACACTATGGGACTGATAAAAAACTGCACAGACTAAGCCAGCCTGATAAGGGACACACAGAGCTCCCTCCATTGTCAGTACCAGAGCCCTTCCCAAGCACATCTGTGTTAAGTCTTATCAGTGTTAAGTCTCGGATGCTTTTCTTCATTACATTCTTAATGTAAACCCATCATCATAGGGAATATCTGACCACTACACAATGATGGAGTTATGCCTGATTTACTCCCATGGCAAGAGCAGACTGCTCATTTTTCCCTCTTCACTAGATCAGGGACACAATTTTCAACATGAGGACTCAAAACGTTAACACATGCTAAGGAAGGATCTCCCTTCCCTGTGTCGCAGGATAGATTGTGTCCTGCTTCTAGCCTCTTACAAACATTAAAACCCAATTAACTGGACAACTCCACTCCATGTCTGTAGAAGCTCAGGAACATGCACTCAAGATGCTGTCAAGTGGTAGGGAAGAAGCATCTCAAAAACATTCTAGCTCAACTGTCAAGCACAAATCATCCCAAATACTGAAAATTACCAACTTACACTGGTCTGCTCTGGCATCATTGAGAAAATACAAGATTGGGACAAGAATGTCCAGAACATCACTGCTCTTCAGCACAAAGAAGAGGAATTTCTGGAAGAAAGGGGAGGATTTCAGACAGTCATAAGCATATACCCTGCACCATCCACAGGACTCAGGACAGGCAGTCTCAAGCTAATCATTCTCTCAAGAAAATTAGAAAGGCTGGTATATGCACTACCTCATCAACTCCAGTGTTATTTGTACAGTTATTATAATACCTGCTGCAGAACTTGCTTCCAGCACGGACCTTCAGGAGCTGCAGCCCCTCTCCCAGGCTGTCCCTACAGCCAGACCCCCAGCCCCTGCATCAGGGAGCAGTGCTGCTGACCACAGCACCCCAAACCCACTGCCAGCTACCCACCACAGCCCTTCACCAGGGCTTGGTCCAGCCAGAGCCACAACAGCCAAGCTGGGGTGAAGCTCAGCAAGAAGCAGATCCACACCTTGTTGAAGTCACAGAGTTTCCAGAAGAGGACAAGGAGTTCCTGATGGAATTGTATCTTCTTGGCAGAGTTTGGCAGGTAGGTCTGGACCAGCGGGTTTGATAACAAGCGAGCCACTCCTTTCAGGATGAACTGGAAATCCTGCCAATAGCCCAGGAAAAATACTGTGGTGGGCCCCGGGCTAATGCAATCAGCATGAAATCAGACACAGAACAGTGTAGGATGGAAGCGTGTTACCTCCTCGCGGTGTATCCTTGAGAGGTAATTCACAAACAGATTGTCTGGTCCAGGAGGCTGCATTCAAAGAAAAGGAGGGAAATGCTTAGTGGCAACAAGGTGAATTCAGGAAGTCAAAGTGTAACCACCAAGGTCTTTCACTTCAGCTTTCTGCTCTGAATGATCCAGCTTTAAATGCAAGGAGAGAGAGAACTGCATGGAAGAGTAAAGTCAGGGGCTTTTCACTTACATGCTCCTGATTCAAGTCAGTGACCAAAATCTAGTATTTTGGTCACGTATAGGTCTTTAGTAACTACAGGACTGAAGCAGGATTGGGCCAGAGAGAGCAGACTGCAAGGGGAGGAGCAGTGCTGAGTCCTACAGCTCAACATTCAGTACAAGCTGGTGTGAGAGGACCCCAGTGAGTTCAGGAGAGCAGCAAATACAGATTCTAGTGTCACTCACATCCACATCATCCATGGCTGTGCCAGTGGTTGTGCCATCCACAGTGGGACTTGAACTGGTGGAGCTGTCATAGTCCAAGGTGACGATCAGCACTTGGGCCGCCTCCTCCACCAGCGGCTCACGGTAGTCAGAGAAAAGCAGGTGATTGTAAGGAATCCCATAACCCACGGGGTCGTAGGCACAGACGATATTCAGGAGTGAGGTGAAGAGTGGGAGTGCATGTCTGAGGAGGAGAAAATGCTCTCAGAAGGCAGCAGCAGGAAACAAAAGGCACTGCCTTGGAGAGGGACAGGCATATCTCTCCCCAAGAGTCTGAGGCCATGACAAAACACAATCATCTTCTCTAACCTGTGACGGCAGTCCATGACTGAGCAGCCCAGACCCAAGAGCCAACACTCCAGCTCCCAGCTGGGGTCCTGGACTACAGCTGAGAGGGAAGGGGAGGTGAAAAAGGCCACGTGGCCTCCCAGAGGAATCCTGTGCAGAATGTGACAACGGGAAAGGACCTCAAAGCTCTCTAGCCTCTGGAAAGACAAAACTATACGTCTTCAGCCTCCAGCCAGGTTTGTGCTCCCCTACGGAGAGCGAGTGCCACCTGCGGAGCTCAAAGTCCCCGAGGTACAATGTCACTAGAGGGCGGCATTCATCCGCCACCAACACCACAACCCCTTCCCAAGGGTCTACAGCAGGGAACGGGATCTGCCATTTCCAACAGAGCAGGGATCAGTCCTGCAGCAAACTCCAGTGGACACCGTGCTCAGACTCTCCTTTTGCTGCTGGGGAACACTTCTCACTAAGCAGAAATACTAATGGGGTGTACATGAGACAGGGACAAAGTAAAAGAACAGCCCCTGGATGTTGGAGGTAACAAGTCCAGTGGTTCCCCATTACGAACACACTCCATGGAAGAGATTTGAAGGTATTTCTCCCCCTGGCACCCAGGCCTCCACCCTTCACCCTCACCTGTTCTCTGTAGAGCAGAAAAACTGTACCCAGGGGTTGGTGTTGCTGCTGTCTGAAGAGGGAGGCAGGTACATGGCCTCAGAGAAACAGGTCAGCAGCAGCTTCAGCAGCTCTGTCCTGGAAGGAGAAGTAAAGGCCTGGAGCCATTCAGGGGCAGGGACTCAGGGCACAGGAGGCACAATCACCACCACAACAACACATAAGGAAGGCTCAGTCTCACCTAGAAAGTCCTTCCCAGAGAGAGCTAAGCCCATTTCATTTCCTAAGCCATACTGCTGTCACTGGCACAAAGCTCAGCAGAATTGCTGCCTTAGAAAAAAGAAATCCACTACAGAGCTCCTCGGCATTTCCAGAACAGCAGCATTTACCCAGTTCCTGCTGCAGACAGTCTGACTCCTGTATTATACTACAAGAAGCTATTCAAAAGGTCAGCTGGGTTTTTTTCTGTGTTGCCAGTCCTGTTAGCTCATAAAGGAGCAAGCAGAAAGCTCCTTGGGAATCATGGATACTCGAGGAGGCAAAGAGGGCTCAACTCCCCCAGATCTCCCTCTCCTCAGCCCAGTTTCTTTCCATTCTGCCTTTGCAGAAGCTCTTACCTATTCAAGTCATGGATGTAGTTGGGCTGTGGAGAATGAGCAAAACCCACTCCTGCCTCCCAGATGTACTCACAGCTGTCAATGGAGTGGATATCTTCTGCTGTGTCCTGTGGGAGAGATAAGAGGTTGAATCACAGAAGGCAGGAGCCAGAATTGGCAGCACTGGTGGTATCCAAGGCAGTTCAGCCCCTCTCTCTAGAAGAAACCAGCAGAGAAGCATCCAGACAGTTGAACTGTACAGAAGCTCCCCAAGCCTGAAAAAGCAGGTGCTGATATCTTCAAAGTGTTCAGCCTTTGCAAGTAAGGGATAAAACACAGAGATACGAGCACTGTGCACAATGGAGGGAGCCCACATTTCTAGCCATAATTTTAGGGCTGACTTCAGTGAGAATATGGGTCAGTCCTGTGTCTCCTTTGCCCATTCTCTCACAATTCTTCCTCTTTACTCAGTGGTACTTCAGCAAACATCCACCACGACCTGTATCTCTGTGGCCACATGCTGCTCTGCCATGAACATGAGGTGGTGGTACCCATCTCTCTGCTCTTAAGCTGCAGTCAGACCAAGCCCAGAGAGGGAAAGTCAGCTCAGCAAAGACTACAGAGGCTGCAGGCAGCAGACAGGCAGCCAGCAGCAAGGAACATAAATCATTCACAATCTCAGTGTCTAATTCTAGTTGCCCAGAACCCTGAAAAACCAGTCTGGCTGCTGCCAAGGGAAAAATCACAGGTGCAGGTGGTGGCGTGAGGCTCTCCCAGGAAAACCCGTTGTCACCCTGACTTGTGCAATCTATCCCAAGTGATAGCACTAGACAGCAAGTCCACCTCTTTCAGCCCCACTTACTCATAGTACATGGGTAGCTCTGATCCAGCCTTGCCCCTTCAGCCCCAGGTAACACACTTCAACTCTCTTTCTACTACTCAGAAACCCCAAGCAATCAATTTAGTACTCAGATTTGTCAAGGAATTTTGCAGCCATCAAATACACCATGGTTTAGCATGCTCATTTTTAGTTTATGTCAGATCTACCCCAAAAAGGAGGGCTGTTTTTTTGTTTATAGACTGAACCTACAAAAAACACGAGAGTCACTGGCAGGGAGAGAGAAGGAGGGAGATGCACCACAATCTGTTCTCTGTTCTTAGCACACCTGGTAGGAGATCCCTGCTTCAGGAAACTCCTCTGAAGTACAGACAAGTCACCATAAGGATCAGAACATATTTAAATGTCTTTGCTGCCATGATACAAAGAGGGAGAAGAGGTGGAAAGACACAACAGAGACCATCTACTCGTTCAGATCACAGCACAAGTCAGCAGGCAAACAGCTGCTTCCTGCCCTGGACTGCACCAAACTGCCAGAGAAAGGAACAAGGTGCTAAAGGTCTCTGCTCTGCTGGCAACAACAGAAGAGCGACTGTTTGCCAGCACAACCACCTTTTCCTGAGGGGTGAGCTGTAGTGTGGGGGTAGTTGCCAGCCACTCCATTTGAGACTCATCCTCAGAATAACTGTTTTAGAAGGCATGAACACCATACAATGAACCCAAGATGATGATCCATATTACTCACTGTGAGCTCAAGCTGAGCAACTCCGTATTTTCCTGCCTGCAGGCTTGCAGGAAGCTGCCGGGGTTTCCCAGGGTCTCCCCCACCACGCAGCTAATCTGCCTCGATGCAGATAATCTCATGATTCAACTTTCAACTCACCACCGTGCTCCTCCGGTGGCTCTGCACAGTGAAGTCAGGACAGAAGAGCAGATCCGTGACAGCGAGGAGCAATGACTCGGCCAGTGGCCGGGCATTTTCATCATCTTCATCTCCCTGAAGTGACAAACAGAAGAGCATTGTCAGTTCAGGGTGACCAAAGAGAACACAGTAACACCAGTATGACACAGCACAAGAAGATACACTGCCCAAAAACACACAGGGAGGTAAGACATTACACAGGAACAGGAGGGAACAGGAGGGAACAGGAGGGAACAGGAGGGAACAGGAGGGAACAGGAGGGAACAAAGGAACAAAAAACCCAGACAGTACAGGAAAGAAATTTCTCCCCGGACGGTGATGACTAAACAGGAACAAGCTCTTTAATGACAGCAAACTGAGCAGACAAAGGCCTGGAGATGTCAGGGAAAAAGAAGAGTAGCACTGGGTACACCTTGCCATGTGGCTTGGCTTCTTGAAGACAAAAAGAAAGCGAAGCATTGACAGAGAAGAGGGTTTTACATTCATGAAGGAAGGTGATTCGGATGGTGCACAGAGACAGCAATACGGACAAGCCAACCAGCAGCAATAAGGTGTAAAACCCCTCGAAGTTCTGCACGGGCTGCCCAGAACTGGAGGTAACAGAACAGGGAGAGGCTGTGTGCATCAGGCAAGGGGCTGCCCCAGCCTGCCACAGCAGAGCGAGCATGACAGCAGAGAGGACTGTGCCATCTCCAGTGTTCAAAGCAATCTCTCCAAGCACGCATGGCTACTCCTCTGCAGCCGTTGCCACGGGAAACCTTGCCAGATCCTGCCTGTCAAAGAGCATCCTGCTTGGAAGGCCTTCCCACCACACACTGGTGCTGGAGGGAAAGGCAGAGAGCAGGAATGGCAGGAGCTTATCTACCTCAGCCAGGCCTCTGTCAGCCTGAGCACAACACACAGCTCTTCAATCACAGCAGGCAGCTTTGGAGATAATGGTCTGTGTGGCTCTGAATCTGTCTCGGTGACAGCAGGGAGGATACCACAAACAGAGCCCAGATGTAAGGAGAGGCACAGAGAGGATGGATGGAGCCAGCAAAGGTGCTTTGACTTGTGCTCACAGTCAGAGGTGAAATGACAAGCATTAGGGTCCAAAGGAATTTCTTTTCCAAGAGTGATCTTTGCTAAGAGTATCTCGACTGCCAGAAAAAATGTCCCCGCAGGCTTCAGGTACCACCACATCCAAAATGGTGACACACAACAAACCCATAGATCTCAACACGATATAGACTCCCACAGAGGAGGAAGGATCCATGGCTCCATGGAGCTCTGCCATCCATCACTTCATCATGAAGCAAGTGAAGGATAATCACAGAGATATTTACTAAGAGTCCAGGCATAACCTCATCTTCAGTTCCCAGACAGAAATCAGCCACCAGACAGCAAAGCTGTTGCCTCTAGATTAGATGTGATCCCAGCTTCCCTAACATCTGGGGCTGTATTTGTTATCCCAGCCTTATAGGTTAAATGCACATGGTTAAATGACTGAGCACACTGAATCACAACAGCTCCACCCACATTCAGGAGGATTCCCCAGCACAGCACACATGGATTGGGCTGGATCACCTTGGGATGACCTCACCACTCTGAGGCTGAGAAATTCTCTTCTAGGTGCTGAACAAAGTGGAAAAACAGGAGTAACAGCAGCCTGGCTGGATCAGAGCACTAGGCACCCCTGCACATTCCTTCCCAAAACAAGGTCCTCCATTGTTAAGCCTCTCCAGCACTCCCTGGCTGCTGCAGGGATGAAAGGATGGACAACCACCACACTCCCAACACACAAATCACAAAGCAGGACTAGCAAAGACTTCCCTTTTCACCACCCAGAACTTCCTTTTGACATGCCCTCAGGCAAAGCAGATTAGAGGTGACAGGCAGAGACAGCACAAGGCAGCAGTTTATACTGTACCAACCACTGCCAACCCTTCATAACTGTCCCCAAAGACACTGCAGTGCACTTAGACTCAGGAGACCCACATTCTTCAGTACAACCACACTGACCTGCAGATCAGAAACTCATAGGAGAGGGCTCTCACAGAGCAGCTGCTGAGGGAGCAAGCAGGCAAATACATACTCCTGGCATAACTCGGCTGTGTTCTCAGTGCTGCTATCCCTATTTGCAGAAGATCCTAAAGCACTTTCACCCCATTCCTCTGAGAGATGCAAAAGAGCACTATTGTGCTTGCTCTCCAGACAGAGAAATGTGGAGAGGCTGAGATACTCCCTGGGGTTATGCACATCACTGACAGAGCCAGAAACAGAACCACTCTTTAACCACTCTTGCTCAGTTGTGGGCTTCATCTCCCAGGTTAGACCCCTGGCTAAAACTGTATCACTCAGCTCATCAGCAGGGTATTGAGTCATGATGCCAAGAGCTTCTCTGGCACTGTTCACTTTCAATGTGACATTGTAAAACCAGTGGAAACGACACCCTGTTGCTTTGACTTAAAACTTCAATCAACTGTAATTAATGGAACAAGGACATTTCAGTCAAAGAAAGTCATACAGCCTTCAGTACAGCTCTCATATTCATTAAGATTCACACCTCCAGTTGTACTGGAGAAGCCTTCCCTCACATATGTGCTCTCCTACAGCTACATACACAAGTGAAGCATTCAGAAGATGCAGCAAGAAGCAAAGGAAGGGAAAGAATTTAGAAAGTGCCACCTAATTTCTGACCACATAGAAATAACTGGAATAAAGCTGCCCCCAAATATTCATAGTGTCTCCTCACTGCAGCCTCCCCATCACCCTCCAGAAAGAAGAGTAAGTGACAAGAGACAGACCCCTCCTCGGCCAGCCCCAGGGACAGTTGACCAGAAGAAACCTCTCCAGTCCGGGTCCTCGAAGATGTAAGGCAGGATACGGGTGAGGAGCCGACAGCAGTTCAAGACAATTTGTCTCTCCTTCTCTGTGTGGCAGCCACTCTCTGCTCCCTGCACCAGCTTCTCCACAGCCTGAAGGAAACAAAACCAAGGAAGGCAGCATTAGCCTGGGCACAAGTTAGCAAGAGCTAGGCAGGTCTGTCCTGCTAGTGACACCCTCACACAGAGTTGTAAGCAGTTCTTGGGAGTCCCATTTTCTCTCAGTTTAATGGCAGTGTTGCTGTTTGAAACTCTGCAAAAAACAGGGTTAATGATTTTAAACAGATCTTCTTGAATTTCTGCTGTTCCTCTGCAAAAGACCTCAAATGCCAGGGCTAATCCATGCAGCACACGTGTGGTGCCACGTGAGACAGACAGCCAAAGCACCAGAAGGCTCCTTCCAGCACTGCTCCATAACACCACACACTGAAAAGGGCAGACGAGATTAATCAGCTGCAGCAAGTACCCGAGATGCAGGCAGCAAGGACCAAGGCAGCAGCACTGTGCTGCACCGTGTGAGGCGCTGGCAAGGGATGATCACACAGAAACACAGTCTGACAGTTCTGTCTGTACTGGTGTGATTACAGCAGGGACCTCTCCTGACTCACGAGGTGGGAGCTAGGCTGCTGCTTGTGTTAAGTGTAGGGATACAGCCTCCAGCAGTGTCTGTAAACGTCCTGCTGCAGAACAGGGTGGTAGCCCGGGTTTCCCCACTGCCCCTGTGAACAGGACTGCTGCTCTGAAAAGAGCTTCTGGGCTGAGACTCTGCAGCACATCCAGTGGCTGCTACAACTGCCAGTGGAGGGTCACTGGGCTTTTCCAGAATAGTTGTGGGTCTCACCAGGCAGCAACCACAGCCCCAGGAGGCAGTGACAGGAGGTTTTACCCACAGACAGAAAAAAGCAGTTTCTTCCCCTCACAGCTGCACCCACTTGCTCTTACTCCCTTATCCCAAGGGGAAACAGAGGGGAAATGAAAGCCAAAACATTTAACAAGAATTTACATTGCTGCTTTTTAATTCATGAGGTCATGTGCCCCTGCTTATTTTCATGGCAGACTGCCTGGGTCACTGACTCTGCCAGCCTGCGTCACTGCATTAACGGGTATTTAAGTCCTGTTTGTCCTGGCCTGTCACACACTAACTGAGCTGAACCATTTCTTCAGGCACATTTATGACTGTACAGCCCTGAGTCTACAGCCATGACTGTAAATGACATTTCTCCACGAACACACAGCATTGCTAAGTCCAGTGGCACACTGCACATGGCACAGGTCAGGGTCCTCAGACTGGCAAAAGCACTGATGGAGTCTTGCAGGCCCCCATGACACTGATATCCCAAGATCTACTGCTCATGGATAAACAGCCCCGCAGTCACGTCTCCCAACACACCTGTTTCCAGCAGGGAGAACAGACAATATTTTAGTCTTGGTTTTGGGAGAAAGAAGACACAGAGTCAAAGGGGTTACAGATCTCCTAAGCCCTTCTCAACTCCCAAACTGCTCACTGCCAGAAGCCAATACCAGGAAAAAAACATTGCATTTTTCCTCATGTTTGTATTTTTTCTCAAGTATCATCCACTACATGCACCTGCCTACAATTCACAGTCAGAGGTACCTTCACTATGATTCAGTAAGTCTCATCTATATATTGTAGAGGAGGAAAGAAAAACAGGATGGCAGCAACTATTTAAAACTGGAAAAATGCCATTCCAAATGTTTTCAACTACAAATTCAAGGCTACTCTTGGCATGGCTCAAATCAGGAGCATTGTTAACACCTGCACTTTGCCAGGCAGAATGAGTCTCAGGCTGTTGCTCACCAGCTTGACAATTTGCCAAACCTGGCAGGGTAGGAAATGCTGTTCAATGTCCCTGTGCTCCATACAAGGACATGACAACACCAGAAGCAGCATCAGGAATGTTCTGTTATCACAGCAGAAGGAAGAAAAGTCTTAAGATCTTCCTTGAACTTCATCCAGGCACTTGTGCAGTGACAGTCTGCACATCCCTCTGGGATCTCAGCTTGAAGCCAGACTGGTGCATGGTGAGGTACAGTTAGGTGCAGACAAGGAATGGGATGTTCCAGCCTCACCGCAAATATGCAGCCTTACTACAAAGTTCCCTGAGCAAGAAGTAGTTTATAGAGCAGGCAAGACCCAAGAAGACAGAGAGAAACACAGGAAGGGGACAAGAGGAAAAAGGCTCCAAACTGATCAAACGCCAGCTGTGGTCTGCACTAACCCATGAGAGGAAGGGTTGAGAATTACCCTCAGGAGGAGACAGGGACAAGCAAGCACATTGTATGGTACAAGGTACCTGTTATTCCTTGGAAACCACAGTGCTATTGATCCAGGGACACCCCTGTTAGCACAGCTCCAAGGAATAAAACAGCATCAAACTTACCTTGTAACACAAAGTTGCCAAATTTGAAGGCGATTCTTCTCTCACCGCTCGGATCTCTGCGGCTGGTACAAGGGCAAAGACATCCTGCACTGAAGTGGCTGTGTCTGCCCAGAACTGGTCCCAAAAGGCATCATCCGTGGCCTCGACAGGCTGTGGAGAGACAAATGTGGTTACAGATGCAGAACTACCATTCCATAAGATCCAATCATCAGTAATTATGCCTGGCTTGGGGATGGGATGAGGCAAGCAGAGGTTCAATAAAACATATTAGCACTGGTTTTATACCTCAGCCTCTGTTTCCAGGGCTCTGGATGATTTATCTCCCAAACTGAACATTCCCTCAGACACACAGGAGGCTTCGTGTTTGTCTGCAACTACTGCAAGTAATCCAAAATCTTCATGACTGCATGTGGGCTAGGCTGTCCTTGTGCACTCTGCCACCTTCAGAGCAAGCCAAGGAAGCCCTGAGTGTGCACTAGAATTACTTCTGTTGTATCCAAAGTCTCAAGGAAGCAATCAGGGACATCTCACATTAGGGCACGAACAGTCCCACGGAACTGACAGACCCACCTCAAAGCACTTACAGATAAAACGCAATTGATCTTTCTGAATCAAATATTTATAGAGAACTGGACTCGGTGCAGCCAGTCGCTGCCAAGGCTTTGTTCTTAAAAAGCACTAAGTGTGCCATTCAAAGAGGAGATGGAAGAAAGAGACCAAAGAAAACAATCCATTTCAAACCTGTGGTCTCAGAAGCCCAGCCCCTATCCCGGCCCCGGGAACACACCTCTTTCCATTATGTTTTCTCCTAATACTTGCCAAGAGACAGGCACTGCCCAAACACGGCTGGGAGTGCTCATCCCGGCCAAGGGTCCAGCTACAGAGGTGGGATAAATCCGTGACTGTTTATGACAAGCAGTGTGAAAGAGATGGATCCACGATTTCAGTCAGAAGAAGGAAATGTGAGCTTTCCCAGGAGTTTCACCAGCCATGATGTGGGCACACTTGGCAGATGAGAAGAGCTGCTCACCTGAGCACCCCCAGCCCTTGGCATGGGGCGAGGAAGAGCCTCCTGCCTGCAACCAGCACCGGCTCCAAAGCAAACAGCAGCGCTCGCTAAGGGCAGTAATCAGCACCGTGGGTGGGTCTTCCATGTCAGATAGGAAAGGGGCAAAAATATGACTGCATGTTTCATTTAAACAACTCCTGCCCACTCCCAGATCTGCTGTAGAAAGCAGAAAACTTGCCCAGCTCTATGCTGTGTCTAAATGCAGCTCAGATGCCACTTGTGGGAGAACAGGTCATTGAGAGCTCTGACACAGAGAAGTGCTGCATTGCCCCCTTTGCTGTCACCTCCTGAACTAACAGCCCAGCCCACGGGCACATGATGTGTCACCACCACCAAAGGCCAAAAAGTGAGAGGGGCCGGCTACCCCAGACCCCAATAACCGGTACAGCAGGTTACTGTCTTGCAGCTCTTTGCCTTAATGCTTCAGTGCTGCTGGTCCTGGTCCTTCCAGTCATGCAATGAACTGTGGTGTTGTATTTCCCCACCCCTTACTAAATTGCCTGCCTTTCCCACATTGTCCCCCCCTTCCCCGCCCCTAGCCCTAACCACTCCCTCGGGTTTTTCCTATTTGTTCCTTTACCCCAACTCCGCCCATGTATCACACCGATGCCCTGAGACCATTGGTCCATGTGCTCTCTCCGCCCCCCTCACCCCCGGATACACCGAGGCTCCAGGCCATGTGGCATCCTCTCTGCCTCAGGATCAGCCTGGCATCCCGCTCCCAGTTCTCTGCCTGGGGGAACCATGCCATGTGCTGGCTCTAGGTTTCTGGGAGTTACCATGGAATAAAGATCCTCTGCGGTCCCTATGCGGAGAGCCTGCTCACCTCCTTTATCGTCACCATGTTGCAGGGTCTACAGCTAGCCGGAGCATGCGAGGGGCAGCCTGGAAGAGGCTACAGGATGCGGCATAGCTGCTATCCCCAAGAGACCCCCTTCTGCGCTCTCCTGGAAGGCTGTGGCATGCCATGCCACTGCAGGAACCTACACACCGCAACAATGAACCAGCCCAAGTGACTTGCCAGTCTTTAAAAACAAAGCCAGAAAAAAACCCATGTAAGTTCAGACATCTTATTAAACTCAGCCCTGGTGTTGAAACCCTAATTTTATCACCTGGACACTAACGCAAGATCCCACCAAACCTCTTCCCAAGGGAAGAGCAACTTTTCCCAAATGGTTCAAGATCACAGCTCCTCAGAGGGGATCTGTAGGAACAATCCAATCCAATATTCACAGCCTGACTTTCAGCTGAGCATGTGAAGGAGCTGTGCTCTTTGTAACCTGGGCATGAAACGCTTAAATGGAAGGAAAGCTATTTTGCACATCTTATCTCTAATTGTACTCCTCTAAAAAAAATCAAGTATTTGGAAACCTGATCTACGTAATGCATGAAATACCCTACAATTCCTACACCCCATTTCAAACCACACACCACAGCCTCCTGTAGAACTGCCACATGTACATCCTGGCCGCCTGCCACAGCCACTCCCACTGACAACAGCAAGCAGCAATTGCTGCTAATTGGGCATCATGCATAAATAATGCCTTCACTCTCTTGTAGAGGGGAAGCAGAAAACCATTTCCCTCCAGTAGACACCGATCCCTTTACCTCCGACTAGCCTAAGGCTTCCTCAGGGGTCGAACACAGCCACTGTTTTACAGATGGTAGCACAACACGGACTGAGGAAGACGGCCTCTGACTGCAGTCCCTTGGAGTAGGGAAGCACAGGGGTGATTCCCTGAGCTGCAACGCTGGATGTGCAGCAACGTTCATGTCTCGGCTGCCATCTTGGCAACCAGATTATGCTAAAACACCGGTACCTTGCGTTTTTAATAGCTGCAGCAAGTCAGCTCCTCATCAACAGATGGTATCCCATGTACAATCCTGGGACATGGATTCAGTACTGAGTCACTCACATCCCCACTGCCCCCCTGTTTTAATTACCAGCCTGGCATCATGAAGCTACTCGATCCACATAATATTCATCTCCTTGATAGAACATTACTGGCTGTTTTTAAGCTGATTGTATTCTGCACGCAGCATCTCTGGGGATCTAAATATCCATTTCCTCACGCTGAGCTCACCCAACAGACTGTATCCAGCCTCACAGAGGAGAGAAATACAGAGACCTAGAACAGCCTTGTTCACCAGCCAAGGATATCTTCATTTGGAAATGTCAAGATTTAGGTACAAGTGTTGGTACAGCACATGCTGCAGTCATAAATCCCAGAGCACCCCTAGCCTTGACAGTGCTTTAGCCAGAGAGCTCACAAGGAGCTGAATCCTTGGCACAGGTAAGAAAGAGCCTAATGTTCCTCCAGCACAGTGCAGACAACCAGCTCTGCACCAGCAGAGCAATGAGAATAAGAATTGAGGGATCAGTAGCTCGACTCTACTCTGGAAACACAACTGGCACATCTAGAAAGCAAAGGAAGTTCCTGACCCATACACATCTCACGGCAGAGCTGACTGGCAGAGAGAGACTCTGATGCCCAAACCAAGCTCCACACCAAAGGGGTGAGGCAACTGTAGCGCAGAGTGTTGCTGTGGACACAGTGGGCAGATCCAAGGTGATGTGACATCTCAGAGTGGGCAAGGAGGGAGACTTTTGCCTTCAGTAAAGACCTCCCACCTGCACGCTGGCCAAAGGTAAAACCAGTCCTTCTAGACACCTCTATTCTTTGTTTTCTACTAGTTGTAAATGTTGTGTTTCAGGTTCTTTGAAGCACACCGCACACATGCTGCAGGAGTTAGAAAAGGAAGGCACTCAGTTTGCAAGCCTCGTGCCACTTACTGAGCAGAGAATCACAGCCTGAGCAGGCAATCCCCAGGCAAACAGGATACCTCACAGGAAACAGGAAAACAGAGAGGGGCTGACCATGTCCTAAAAACAGGAAAAGCTCCCAAGGCACAGTCTCCCCTATTCGTTACTGTCCTCGGCCTGACACCAGCACCACCTTCACTTTCTCTTTCAGACACAGTTCCTCACAAACTCCAGCTGTGTGTGTGTGTGTTTGTACCTCCTCCCAACCAAAAGCTCTCCACTTATAACTTAAATCAAATGTCCATTCCTAACAATTCCTCCAACAGGCCCGCACCGGAGGACTGTCCTAAAATTAATTCTAAGGTTGCTGCAAACCATCAGCAGAGAACAAAGGGACATGCAGCCACTAGTCTTGCTCACTGTGTTGTCTTTTTGCTTCTTGCCAACACGCCAACTGAGCATCCCACCAGCACAGGCAGCAACTCTTTGGAGCAGGGGCTCTGCTTTTCCTGGGGTTCAAGAATAGAGCAAGTCCCTCGTCCCTGCCCAGGGTTTCCAGCCAGTACTGCACAAGCTCAGGTGATATGTTACAGCAGTTGCTCCTTTCCACCCCAAATGTGGCAGAACTGTGGTGTGTAATGACCATTCATGCAGCACCTGATTGAGCTTTAGATCAGGTAACCCCGCAGGGCCAGGGATTAGTTTGAGGCAATTCACACATCTTTGTACCACCTGTTTGTGAGCCACTGTGCAAAAGGAAAGCCTGAGGACAGACTTATTCAAAATATAAATAACTAGCAAGATTTCATCCCTGCTGCCAAGGACAGCACCTCCACGCAGCCTTCAGAGCAATAATAATTTTTTCTATAGGATCTTTGCAGTCAGCAGTGCAGAATCAATGAGAGACTTCAAGACTGCCACCAGTTCTCTGCTCTCACAGCAGAGACAGTGTTGCAAAGCAAACTGGAAAATGGGATTTGTAGAAGTCTGGCAGGGAAAGCCCAGGACAAAAGTCAGCTGTGTGAAGTGTTAGTTACAGCTTTGCTTTTAAGACAACTTTGCTTTTTATCAACCTGAGACTCTTGGACAGCTGAGTCAAGCTTGAAAACTGTAAGAAATGGGCTGCCAGACACCAACCTTTCTCCAAGCACAAAATGTGCATTTATTAGACTCAAGCTAACAGCCCATTGAACTCCTGGATTTCCACACCAGGGAAAAGGAAAGGACTGGGGTTTGTCCCTCATGTTTGATCCTTCCTGTCTCTTTAAAAGCAGAGGCATAGCTCCCACTATAAATCTAACTAGCTGGTATACAAGATCAAAATTTCTTATCTTCCGGCTGGTTGCTGGCAGGAACCCCAACTGACTGGGAAAAGAAAAGGTGGATCCCCAGCAGTTAAAGCTCCCAGACCAGTTCCCTGCAGCTGACCAGCCCTGATGAGCTGTCATATTCACAATCCATGTTTCCCTTCATCTGTTAAATAGGCAGCACTTTTATGGGCAATTTGGGAGGGCTCACACATTCTCTATTATGAAGCACATCTGTTTTATTATCAAAGGGATGGGCCCTACCAGTATAAATGTGTGCAGTGTAATGTAATATATACATATCATATAAAAATCCTAAAGACCATTTCACCATGTGTGATTATAAATATACATCTGTAGCATAAGTTAATTTCTTCCTTCTGGTATTACTGCCCTTTTTAATCACTGAAATAATTCTGAAGTGATTTTTCTTTTTTAATACTCTTACACCTTTAGAGTGTCTCTGGCAGTTAAAAAAATCAATTAAGTCAATTCCATTTGCGTCCAGACTTGGTTCCACTTTCAAGTTCTGGGCTCCACGTACGCGGTAAGTATTCAAGTGTTATGTTCCTTACAGATTTATTTAAATTTTTTTAAATGCTCACATGGGAACACTCATTTTTTAATTAAGAAAAGCCTGGAGATTGTAAAAACTTATTTTTAAGAAAAAATTAACTTCTGTGCCAACTCTAAACCTTCACCAATGAGTGAACAGTGACTTTTGTTCAACCACTTCTTCCCACCAGAGCCTTAGGAACACCTCACAGTGCATTCTGAGCTCAGAGTTTCATGTTACTGTTGATTTGACGAAAATCCCTTTGTCCAGCTCCCTAATGTCAGAGGAGAAGGCTGCAAAACAGGAGACAGGCTGCTGAGGAAGCAAAGCGTGTTGTGAGCCAATAGATTGGAAGGATTTGGCTCTGTCCATTATTGCCGCCTAGTTTTGGATCCAGGATCTCACGGACCAAGAGGTTTTGCTGCTGGTCAGAGATCAGAAGGCTCCAGGAGAGCCCAGTCACGCGTTCTGCACAAGCAAACACCGGTGCCCTTCTACAGAATGTAAATATGGGAGCGCCAACACCCCACCCTTTTCCACATGCAGTCAGTCTCACCTAGACCACAGAGACGTGAAATGAATCCAGCCAAGAATGAAGCTTTTGCTCTTTCCTTTTTATTCTGGGTCCCAGTGAACCTTCTTCCTTTACACAGGTCAATAAACCAGGGGAGGGGAGCGCTCTTGCCTGGGCTGCTGATCCAAGGGATTGCCTCATACAGGATTTTCTTTGTGAACAGCAGACTGGGCAGAGCCCTATAGGCTTGATTTACCCCCCAGTCTTGCTTTATAAGCACATTTCCCCATGAAGGAAGGACAGCCGAAAGCTGAAGGCGCTCTGAACTATTTGGCACGCAGAAGAGACTTTAGAAGAATCCCTTAAAACATTAATTCACCCACTTCTCTCTTTACCTACATCCACAACTAGCGAGTTTTAAGAATATATTCACAAAAGCCATTCTTTAACAATGCAGATAAACGTGATACTGCTTTAGAAAGTATAAACATGTTTCTTCCAGGCTCTTCCACAGCTTTACCCATCTATAATTCAATTCCCAGTAGTAGCCTCTGTCTCTTGAGTTTCCACAGATTTTCTCCTATCACCCTTTACACCTTTGCATCTGTACCCTTTTCTTGTGAATTCATTCCCCATCATTAACTATCTTTCTGCCATCATCCCCATGTTTTCTTAGCAGCTGTTATTGCCTCACTACTAAAGGTGGATCATAACAGCTGTTCTCCATTGCAGCTCAGAAGAAACTGAGATGTGACTTCTCAATAGAGCAAAATCCCTCTGCTCCTTAGACAGAAGGATGGGCTACTAATTTTCTTCCAATGTGCTGCTGCTACTGGGCACTCCACTTAAAACAAAAAATTAAGCAAGCTCCCAGGACAGGCACAACATATGTTAGACCTCTAGGCAGCCACCCTCCCTTCACACACCCCTGACTTTCACTTAACCCCTTCTCCTCCTCAGCCTGCAGAAATAAAGAGTTATTTCACAGGTCATAGATGGAAACCTGCTTCAAACAGCACAGCTGCCCAACAGCCCTTTGCATCAGCTGTTACCTAAAAACAGGGCAAGGTTCTCCACCCATTATGCGCGGGGGGTGTGGGGAAAGAATACAGAAAAGGGAGCAGTGGCAAACCGTGTGATGTAAACCCGCAAGCTGAATACATTAGGAGCTGTGGACATCCCTTATGACAGCAGCGTCTGCTCAGTTAGCACAAGACGCTGTTCAGCAAGGCACAAGATGTCACCAGAGGCGGTGACACGGCCCGGCCAGGTCTGGCGGCTGCCCCGGGGCCCGGTGTGTGCCCCTCCACAGACCGGTGACACGATGATGGGCGCAGCCTGCCCTGAGCCCCACCGGCCCCCGGTCTTCGGGCACGGCCTCGCTGGGAGAGCCTGGCCAGGGCTGGCCGTGACCGCAGCCCCGGCCCCGGCCCCGGCCCCGGCCCCGGCCCCGGCCCCACACGCAGGGACCCGCTAGGGGACCGTGCACAGGAGCGCCGGGGGTGTCTCGGGCAAGGCCGGGTGTGAGGGGCCCCTCAGGGCGGCAGCTCCCGAGATGGCGCGGCCCTCTCGCCCCCCGCCCGAGATGGCGGCCCTCACCTGGGTCTTGGTGGTGAGCTGGATCACCGCCTTCCTGAAGTTGAGCTTGGAGTCGGCGCTGCCCATGGTGCGGCCCGGCTGCGGGCAGGGCCGGGCAGGGCTGTCCCCTCACGCCNTCCCCTCCGCCCGCATCCCTCCCTCCCCTCCGCCCGCGGCTCCTCCTCCGCCAGCTCTCCATCCCTACATCCCGCCCCGCCGCCTCCACTCTTTCCCCACTCCGCCTGCCATCCGTCCGCCGCTTCACTCTTTCCTCCTCGCCCTCCTCCTCGCAGCCGTTTCCCTCCCTTCCCTTCCTTCCCACACTTTGCTCCCCACGGCCGTGGTCCCCACAGACCTTCCCTCATCTCCGCTCACGGCAGAGCACGGCTTTTCTCATTTCTTCTTCCTCGCTATCGTCTGCTCCCCACGCTCCCCCCGCCTTCTCTGCCCTTTGCTTTCCTTTAAAGCCCTTCTCTTCTGCTCCATCCTTTGCCTTATCAAAGTTCCTCATCAAGTTCCTCTGCTCTCATGTCACCCGTTCTCCCCTTTTCTTGCCCCTTTTCCCACTCCCCTGCCCGCAGCCTTTGTCCCCTGAAGCTCCTGTGCCAGGCTGCTCTCGGGCACAAGCCCAGTGACAGCTCTGTCAAGCCACTACCGGCCGCTCTCAGAGCCTGCTCCCAAGGCCGGATGGTCCAGAGGTGCAAGCAGGATGCCAGGACAACAGCCAGCTCCAGCCTGTCCCTAGCCGTGGGTTGAAAGGAGACAAGAACAAGCAGGCTTATAACACAGACCCTGTTCGAGCACCTTATGAGGAGCTCATTGCATGTGGTGGCCCATTAACCCTAATGAAATTTCACCCACATAGAAAGAGAGGATGTTTTATGACCCTGGGTGCTGAGAACTCAGGATTTAGCACTCAGTGAACACCTCAAAGCAGCTGTCTGAGGGCATTCAGTGTTGCCTTTGAAGCCATCGTCGCAGTTTTCAGCTCCGAGCAGCTCTGTGAACTGCAAGCAGGTCTTTTTGGTGTCCCTGAGTTACATTTCACATGCTCAGCTCTGCAAACCTCCTTTCTTCAGAGGAAATGAGGTAATTCCAATCGTTCTGCAAAAGAAAGCAATGTGCTGACTCTCCAGCTGGGGCAGACTGTGGGAATTCTCATTTGTTGGCATATAACCTGTACAGGAGTGGTGTTTGATTTGATTGAGTGACATATCAGATCTGAGACATTCTGGTAAAACCTACAGGAAAAAATATTTTCACAAAATCATGTAATCTGGCTTTTGCTGCCCAACAGCCTGGGACTTTGCATCCAAGCACTCAATATGGCTACAATATACAGATAAATTATAAGAATTTATTGTTAGGAACAGAATACTTTTCAAAAGCAATTATTTCTCACAAATAATAAAAGAACTCTAGTTCAACTGCCTGATCACACCAGGGCTGACCAAAAGCTGAAGCATGTCATTAAAGGCATTGTCCACATGACTCTTCAATAGGCGTGAGAAAGTTAAGATTTTCCCATTTCTGTATTAAAATTGCTTAGAAAAAGATCTAAGACCTAGAGATGGCTTTCTCCCAGACACACCAGAAGTGCTTGATTATGTTTGCTGAGTTATAAATGCCAAGTTAAAGACGGTCTGTGACTGTACTAAGGCAGATGACTTTCCAGGCAGCCACTGAATTTTCAGAATGTGTATATGTGATGGAGAGGTCTATGAGGAGAAAAGGGGAGAGGAATGGTCTATAATTCCTCTCTTATTCCCAGCTTTATCCCCCTCCTCTGCTGCTGTACACAAGAGCTGAGTACTAGCCCTCGCTTTAATCATCCAGGGGCTCCCAGCTGCCTGTCACTGCTGGATTGGATAGAGTTTTCTGACACAAATCCCATCTTTTCTGGATGCACAGTCTGCTGCTCTTGCAGAGACACTTTATATTGACTTTTCTGTAGGCATCACTGCAAGGTAATGCAATCGAATATAAATCCATGGAGCTCCATCACACAGAAGGCAAAAAAAAAAAATCATCATCTAAACCCACTGTTACTATCGCAGGAGTTGATTTGGACCTTAGAATCTCTGATAGATTCCAGGGCTGACAAGCACAAATAAATTCCCTTGGACCAAACTCCAGCTAGGAGAAAGACCACCATCTCTAACCCTTATTCTATTAAGGTGAAAAGCAAGTACCAAAATCCCAAGATTTTTTTCTGAATTTACTGATATGTAACAGACACATTTCCTCCTCAGAACTCTATAAATCCTCATTTCCCTGAATTTTAAGCTCATTCCATCCTTCAGAAAGATAAGAAAAATTAAAGAGGAACCTGTATCAGAGGCACTGATTTCCCATCAGAGGGCAAAACAACATAGGGTTGGAGGAAGACACCACGCTGAGGTGATGCTGTGGGGCTGTTTGTATGGGGTGTCCCCTTTTTCAGTCCCAGCTAAGAGGGGATGGATGATCTTCTTGAAGAACAACCCACACAAACCCAGCAAGGCAGAGAAGGCACTGACACCCCTACTGAGAGGTCCCGATAATTGCCGTGAAGCCCACGGCAAGGCCAGGACACGGCATTCCAACCGCAAGCCCTGCTCCTGGCAGACCTCCCAGCCGGGAGGGACAGAGCAGGAGGACTGCGGGACAGCTCCCCTTCCTCGCAGCCCGAGTGAGCCCCACCCTGGCACCCCACGCTCCGCTCCCCGCAGCCCCGCGCCCGCCCCGCTGTCCGCGGCAGGGCTGGGCGGAGAGGAGGAGGCGGAGGCGGAGAAGAAGGAGGCGAAGGGGGCCGGTCTCGCCTCGCTTCCCCCTTCCCTCTCGCCGGTTTTCTTTGCAGCATTTCCATGCTAGAGGTCCCCACCGAGCTGCGGAGCGAGGATCTGCCTGGCTGCGCCGGGCCCTCTTCCTTCCTTNCCGGAGCCCCCCCCGGCCCTGGAGGCAGGAGGAAGCCGCTCCCCCGGGCACGCAGAGCCGGGGCAGCGGTCAGGCACCGGCTGCCACGTCGTGCCACCTCCTCCTTCCCGGCCCGGCCGGGGCACCGAGGCCGCATCCCCGCCCGCATCCCTGCTCGTATCCCCGCATCCATCCCGCTCCGCGGTTCGGAGGCGGCGGGGCCTCCTTCGGCGGATGCTGCGCGTCTCCCCGGGCCGCTGGTGCTAAATGCTGAGCGCCGACAGGATGGAGGAGTTTCAGAGCGAGGAAGAGGAGCCCTGGTACGACCAGCAGGACCTGGAGCAGGGTAAGGATGGGGGCACGCCGCAAGCTGCCAGGGATGGTGGGCCAGGGGATGCGCGGGCAAGAAAACGGGCAAACCCCGGGGACGGAAGGGTTGGATACCTTCTCTCTGGACTGCTATTTGGTTGGCAAAGCCAGCGCCTCATCCTGCAGCGGCAAATCTCAGCTCCGCTGCTCCAAACCACTGTCCTGGCCAAGGAAAGTTTAAAGCCGATGGATAGAGGCAGGGAGCCCAGAGCCGTCCTGAGTACCAGGGCAGTAAATAATTTGTTGTGTTACATCTCCAAGAAAGCTGGTTCCCCAAAAAACTTGCTGCAGGCGGAATCAAACAGGGGTAGTTATGACACTGCTTTCATTTCAGAGCAGTCCAAGGTAGAGTTACCAGGCACATTACTTAGAAATTAATACATGGGAAATTATGTATTGCTGAAGATGCTGAAAGTCTCTCTCAAAAGCTTTTGCTATCCAAGCCCAAATCCAAAGGGATCTTTAGCTTCTTAGTCACCTAATTACTTCTAGAGATTTTTCCAATCAGCCATAAAACCGGGAAAAATATGGGAAGAGAAGAAAAAAATCAAGGCCAAGTTTCAAACAGCAAAAATAGCCTTGTTAGAAGATAAACGTTCACTTGTGTAGTTTGCTTTGAAGTAACTGTACCTAGTTCAATGGAATGTTTATCCTAAGGCTGGACAGTTGGTGCCTGTGAGTATTCGGGGCTTTTTTAAATTTTATTTTTCTTATCTTAATATTTTGAGTCAACACACAGTAAGTAAATAACTGGAAGGAGTTCCATTTCAGGCCAGTGGCCCAGGAATGAACTGATTTGCCAATGCATAGCGAAAAATCATTCCTACCTAAACACAGTTCCCCTCCGGCATGTTGCACTATAGGTATGGTTTTATATTTGCTTTTCCCAGCTGACTGTCAGCAGGGATGTGCAGTCCAGCTGCAGTGCCTCAGCCCACCATCGCTCCAGTACATTATGTCATGATTTGAAGTTTATACAACTTCAGCTGCAGGACAAGGGCCCAGCAAGGAATGATAACCAGCCCCCCAGGGGTTGTCACAGCTGGGCTTTAACCCCAATTTCTCAATTAGCAGAAAGTAGTCGGATACTGGGCCCTGTTCTTTGAAACGCAACACTCAAACGAAGCCAAGAGCATGGAGATGGAGCTATCAGCTGGATAAACAGTGCAGCCTTTGAATGCTCAGAAATTCACATTTCTGGGTGACATCTTCCCATGGCTCACAAGGGGCCTGGGCACTGGTCCAGGGGCAGGATGCAGGCTGAGGAACAGCAGAACTAGGGATGAATATAGGGAGTGTTGAACAACGTGGGACAAATTGATTTTTAGCCTAATGCTGTCCCTGGTGTCAGGTTCATGAGTCAGCACTGGCACTGTACAACTGGCTCACAACAATAAAAGCACCTTCCCACTGCAGGCCAGGTTCCCAGCTCTGTCCCTGCAGCCTAAATACAGAATGACTGTCTCCAGATGATGGATTGATGCTGGGGATGGGCCCCACTTTTGAGCACATACAGAACTGGAGGAAAACACAAACCCGAAACAAAGCCCAGCTGTGGGTTTGCAGCCTCCTGTATATGAATGGGGGCTGCACAGGCTTGCACAAATTCAGAAGGAGAGATGCGGGAAGGCTTTAACTGGAATCAGCCAAGTGGAAAGGTCCTACTGGGTAATTACAACCGTAATTAATTTGCATGATGCACAAAGCATCACGAAGGACAGTGCTAGACTTTGTCCACATACACTGTGCCTTTGCATGACACCCAGAGGTCTTTGGTGGTGGCACAGCCATGGAGCTGTTGGTTTGGGAATGGGGGGTGGAAGCGCAGCACAAGATATCCAGTGTGGCATGATTAGAGGCGTTACTAAGAGGATTGGCATGCCAAGAGCCCAGGGTCGCACAGAAACCCACGTCTGGCAGCAGCGCCAGGAAGGCGGAGGACAAAAGCAGAGGCTTAAAGACCGTTCCTTAGGAGCGAGGGGTGGGAGAAACAAGAAACAATCCAAGCTAGGAGAGCAGAGAAGGTTCTTCTGTGAACCAGTTGGTTGCTGGGCCTTTATCGTCATTTCACAGCATCATCAAATATTTATTACATTTACATCCAAAACTGTTTGCTAAGCAACAGATGGCTTAACTGGGAGCTCTGTGATGATTATGTTAATTAACCATTTTAGCACCAGACTGGAAATCATGCCGGCTCCACACCGAGCACCTGTTACTTTCCTCCTCATCCTCCATGAGCTTCACCTTGCCAAAGTAACTAATTTTTTCAACAGAATAAATCCCAATCACTCTTTCTTTCCCCTAAAGTGTCCACAGCAACTGGCTGCATCCACCACATGCTTTGGAAGCAGCAAGATCTGGTCCCCAGTGTCAAGGCACTTCCAGCCTCGTTCAGATTAAGCCTTTCAGATTCCTTTACCTGTTTCCTGCAAGCTGTAACACTCTGTGGCTCAAGGCATTGTATCAAGATGCCTTATCACATAGAAGCAGAGACTCAAATCCCAGCCAGGACCCTCAGCAATGACATGGTAACAGCAGTGGTGTCCTGTCAGGTTTCCTTTGTAATCATATTCCCTCTGGGAAGGCTTTCTGATTTGAGGAAAGTGGTAAAAATGGAGCTGCAATTCCCCGGTACCATGACTTAGCTGATTGCTTTGTAAGCATGGACAGACATCAGTGCTGCTTTGGTCCAGCCAGCTTCCATGGGCTGGGGAGTCTGTGCCTTAGTGTTAAAACCAGGATACAGTTCTAGTGAACCTTTATCCAGCCCTTGAGAACTGATGATGTGGCTACAGTTTCATCACACCCTGCACACAGGGCCTACGCGCAGCCAGACCCCAAGAGAATGAATGAGCTAAAATTAGAGTCTGAGCTGCGGATAAGTGGGGGCACCTTTCCTGTTCATCAGGAGTGTTTGTGTTTGGGAGGGCTGTGTGCCAACTCAATTGCATCTGGATCCAAACAGACCCAGCAGCTCTGCCAGCCACTTCCAGCCATCATCTCCCCCGCAGCAATCTCCCAAGATGAGTCCTCCTTGCAGTCATCCCACTGCATTCCCTGATCTTCCCAGTCTCCCTATCCCCCTGCCAGCATTCTCAGAGCAGAGTGCAGCCCAAGAGGAGGCCTCTCAAAGCCACCCTTATGATCTCTGGACCTAACCATAGCCTAAGGCACATGGGGGGATTCTTGGGGTGTCCTGTATGGGGCCAGGAGTTGGACCTGACGATCCCAATGGGTCCTTTTCAACTCAGCATATTCTAGGATTCTGTAAGTGTGGGGTGATTCCTCCCATGTCAATAAACAGCCTCTCACTGCTCTGAGATAGGCAGCAGGACCAGAGGAATTGCAAGAACCAGCACATCACCTCATTGCCTCATTGCCACTGTGAGACCAGTTGTCCTCCTGGGCAGCCACAGAAACTTTTGGGCCAAACCATCTGCAATGCAGGCTTAGGACATTACGGCTGTAACCTCTAAAGGTCTCCAGATTTAGCGATCTTTTTTAAGTCCTCCTCCTCTTGCCAAGCATCTGATTGCTTGTGTGCTAAGAAGGAAAATGACACAAGGTGCTGAGCTTGCACCACTCCCAACTCATCCGTGTAAAGACACAGGGTCACCAGTGCTCCAGTGACCAGATCCTGGCATCGGGGTGAGCCCATCGGATCTGCGCTGGCATCCACTAGCACCCATACCTGCACCACCCAGGTAGTCCAGAGCACTGCAATCCATTATCAGCCTCCCCAAAGGGTTCACTGCACAGGGAAGCTGGTGAAACTCCATATTCTGCCTCTCATGATGCAGTTATGCCAGCAGTGCAGGGACAAGGCACACACCTTGCTTGTCCTCCAGGAGCACAGCAGTTAACTCCCCTCCCTCCCTCCCCAGAGGCAAGCCAGAAGGACAGAGCTTTGCCTGCAGTAGCTGAGCCACTTATTTATTTAGCAGTACAGTACAGCAGGTAGCTTATGGAAGTGGAAAGTTTTCAGTGACTAATTGCTGAGCTGCTTAGGAATGACAAGAGGGACTAGAAAAGTCACAGGAGATAGGGAAATAAGATGACAGGTTAGTCTAAGGAAGGGATGAGAGGCTCCAAATATGGGGGAAAATAAAAAGAATATATATATAGATATATTTTCCTAGAGTGAAAATTCCCCCCTTACATGAAGGCAGCAAGAAAAAGGGGCACAAAAAGCCCCACACAGCAACTTTCAGTGAGAGACCAGAAGCTCCTCTCCACATCTGCTGAGCCCAGGCACATACTTTCAGCTGTGGGAGGGAGCAGAGCAGAATTAGAGGAACTGCTAGAAAGGGAAAAAGGAAACAACAACAACAACAAAAAACCAAAACCAAAAAAACCCCAAAACAAAACAAAAACAAAAAAAAAACCAAAAAAAAAAAAAGAAGAAGAAGAAAAGAGAAAATAAATCAGAGTTTTCCATATCTCCCATCCTGAAACAATCAGCTAACAGTGGCAATTCTCCTTGGCAAGGCCACGTATGAAGGATTTATGGTCTGAATCCTGAAGGACATTTTCCTCCAGCAGCTCTGAGCCTGAGGGACTGCGAGCCAAGGCACCGGCCACTAACACCCTGCACGTGGAGCCTGTCCCCCCACCCCAGCATTTTCCAATCCTCTTTCTTTGCTCCTGTACCAGCCAGTGCTGGCTGGTAACAGGGCAGATGCGCTGACTCAGTGTGACAGGCAGGAACCACTCAGAGCAGTGACAGCACCAGGATCCCATCCTGCTCCTGCTAAAAGCAGTGCCAGCACTCAGGATAACGCACGGCTCTCTCACTCCTGCACTCACACACTCCATCTCCTCTCCCAAAAGGCTTTCCCAGAGCAGCACAGTGCTAAATTCCCACCTCATCTCACTCCAACAGATCTGTGCGCTCACACCAGACACATCTTCAGGACTTCCAAAGCTTTTACTTAATCTGCCCAAAAACAGGTACGTGAGCCAAGAATTTATGAAAATATCACCAGTACAAAATACCCCAAAGGAAGGAGACCAGATGTTACACAGCTGCTGGTTTTTGCACAGCTGGGAATTTCAAAGGGGTTTTATGTTACAGTTTATGTTTTGGTTTTTTCCATGTGTATTGAACAAACAGTTATAAACCATCTCTCCAAGCAACAGTTCTAATGGTTTAAACAGCCTGTTCCTCTGCAGCTTTTTGGGAAGTCACTGTAGTCTACCCTATGTGTTGTGCAGTTGCCCTGGCCCTGCTCAGTTAATTTGCCTCCTCCCCGAAGAATTCAGACCTTCAAGTGTGTCATATCCAGGTCCATGCTGGTCTCTTCCAAATATGCAGCTACAGCAACAGCATTTGGAGCAAGGACGTGATCATGCCATCCTCCAAGTTTTCTTGGTCCACAAGCAAGTGTTGAGTCCTGGGAAGGCACCTGAACTGGGAGATGGTGACCAAGCACTGGTGCCTGCAGGAGGAGGCAGAGCAAGGAGCAGCACAGCACATCCCACAAGCATCAGTCTTTGCAGCAGAACTGTGTCAGGGATGCTGGTTTTGGTGTTGGGCCCCCAAAAGTATTGCTATGCATCCTGCTTAGGACTAGTGATGGACATAACACCATTTTGAGAGTACATCAAGTATTTCATCACTCCCTTTCCCTGGAAACTCAGACTGGAAGGTTACAGCCCTGTGCTCTTCCTATGCAGCTGCACAAACAGTACTGAGCACTCATCTGAGGTCAGGATCTCTTCCCACATGGGCAGCATCTCCAGTCTGTGCCAATAGCCAGGCACAAGGCAGCTGGGCTGTGAGCTGAGCACCTGGAGGAACAGGGCTTCCTAACCTCCCCAGCAGCAGATGGGAAGGGAGCAGTAGTGGGGCAGCACCCTGCAAGATGATACACTTTTCTTGAAAGTGAAGAAAAAGGGCTGCTAGATAAGAGGTGGGCAGGTTTTTGGTGTTGCTGCAGAGGGTCAGGCTGTTTCTGCATTTAGCTGTAACACGTGGCTGTGGAAGAAAGCTATCTATATGCTTCTGGACATGAGAGGTAGCAGACAGAAGTGAGCAGCAGTGGCAGTGTTGGCAGGGGTCTTGGGGGCTGCTAGAGCTGCAAAGTGACAGCTGTGCTGGAATGTTTGCTCCCCGAGTGTCCAAATCACTCAGGATCAGTGGTTCCACCTGCCTCCCTCCAGCAAGAGGGGAGCAAGGGCATCCAAGTTGGCTGTGAATGGCTCAGAGTAGGGGAATATGTTGTGTGAGCAGGAGCAGGGCAGGAGAACTGACACGGTTGTGGCAGCCCAGTGCTGTGGGCACCGTCCCCTGCCACGTGAGCACAGTGACCTGTCCTTCGCAGGGCGCCTTTGCTCGGGGCTCTGCACGTGCACAGCACTGTGCTGATCACCCTGGTGCTCACCCTTCTTGTCCATCCTGGGTCACTTACAACCTCCTGTCCCCAAAACACACAGGGGAGAGGAGTTCTGCCACATGGCAGTCATCCACATGCCTGTGTCTTTAGCTTTAAAAGAGTAGAAGCCTTTATTCACGGTTTTCTGCAACCCAACATACTTAATTAGTTGGAGATTTGCTGCCCGGGGGAGGAGTGCACGCAGGAAAGCTCTGGCTGCCTTTCTCCCTCCTCTTTCTTCAGTCCTTCTCTTCAATAGCCCCGCTTGTATATATTTATTTAGGACATTCTGATCCAGGTGCACTATCAGAGCCTTGGAGCCACCAGTCACCAAGCTCTTTCAAACCATTTTAGCCTATAAGGCAAACACAGGCACTGAGGCTGTTTAGATAAGAGAACAGCAGGAAAAGATGCAGATGGGGCCTCAGCCATGGTCTAATAACATCCTCTGTGTTCTCATGCTGTAACAACTTGGCAAAAGGCACAGCGATTGCTGTGGGCACAGGGATGGGACTGCTCTGTGTGTGTTTGTAGAGACACAGCTCATAAGCAGAGGTGATCATCCTGGGTCTCAAGCATTGATATACAGGGGAGAATTTGGGGTGCAGGGTGATAAGAGGGAAGAAAGAAAAGGTATAAATTAAATCTAAGAAGTCTGGTGAGCATCTGAGAAGAATAAAGGAGAGCAGATAAAGGAAATACCAAATAGAATTGAAAAATACAGAAGGCAAGGAAGGGAGCAGCAGGGGCTGAAAGGGCTAGAGGGCTTCTCTGCAGCACAGCACAGACAGTGCGTCCCTGAGCCCCTTGTCAGGGATTTCCACTCCTTGGTGGTACCACTTTTGCTCAAGGGGCTCAAGATAGCATGGAAGGAGCTGTTCTCAGTGCACTGGGCTTGCCTTTACCCCCTGCCAAACACCCCTCTGCCACCACCTGACCCCCCCTACCAGGGACACTTGCAAAGCCAAAGGCAGCACAGGAGCACGTAACAGATTACACAAGAGAAAGAAAAGGAAGAAAAAAACCAAGCAGGAAATCCAGAAAATCTCATTAGGGTAACAAAAATGCCAGTGTGACCAACACCAGCTCAGCCCAGCAAGAGCCACGGTTTGAAAGGGGGAGAAGGAAGAGGAGGAGGCAGCTGTGCTGCCAGGGGCTTATGAACCCCATTTGCTCTCACCCAGCCCCAAGAGAGGCTTTCCCCACCTGCTTCATGGGGGCTGTTTTACAAAGCAAGCCCTGCCTTTGTGGAACATCCCATTACACCAAAATAGCAGATCCTCCCAAAAAACCACATAGAACACCAAGTACAAAGCTGAACTGAGCAGCAATGTCTGAATTACGCCAGTGTAAAAGGGATGGGGAATCCACGTCCCAGCAGTAACACTGGTGGCTTTCTGGAAGCTCTGCCTGGCCTTGGGAAACACTATCTTCTGTGGAATGGGCATGTTGAAAAGGCTTTTTCAGGTTGTTTTTAAGATGTTGCCAGATGGCATTTGCTTCCCTGCACCCCAGCAAGTTCCACTGAATGCCTTATACAGGCCAAGTACAGAGATTGCTTCCATCACCTGCCATGGAGCAGCAATAAGTGATATACAAAAGCTGATCTTCATTGTAATATACCCAGACAGCACAATCCCTTGCAACTAAGAAGGAAAATAAATGAGTAGCAAGTATACCCTACCCCGGGGTAAACCAGCATAGCATCATTCATTTAGACTGTGAAAGGAATAATTGCACCCACCCTTGACTTTAAGTACCCGTGTGTAATGGAGCAGACAGCAAATGCCATTAAAGTAAACGTCAACAGCATTAAACATCAGTTCTTAACTCTCAGTGTACCCCATCCATCAGCTCACAAGCACCCTGAGCTTCCTCCAGAGACGTCCACACCTTCCTCCCTGGTCTTCAGCAGATGCATTCACCATGTGCAGCACGGGGCAGGAGCAGCCCTTTCCACAGCCCCCCATTTAGGAAAGGGCCACAATTCCTTTATAGATGCTCAGCTGAAAGGGACCTGCAAATCCGTAAACCCCTGCTCATCTGCACCACATAGCAAAGGACTTCTGTGCCCCCTGCAAGCTGCTGGACAGGGCTTTGCAGGACAAGGACAGGGCTGGTTTATTAAAGGTGAGGAGCCAAGTGCAGCATCCCTAGTGTGTTCTCTCACAGCCTAAACATGAGAATGCAAGAGAGATGACAGGGAAAAGTCCAAAGCAGCTGCACCAGATGGTGGCTTCCTCCAGAAAGCCGCATTTACGAGGAGGATCTGAACAGCTACCAGATCATCATGGTGCCAAGAGCAGCCGAAACCTGCCCGGCACCAGGCTTATGCTCTCCCAAAGTCACAGCCAGGAGGTGCTGGAGGGAAGAAACCCCTCCAGAGGGCGGGCTGTGGCAGAGTGCTGTGCCCAAAAAGATGCAGGCCAGCACTGGGAAGGCGGAAACAGCTCCGAATCCTCCTGGAGCCTCGTTGCAAGGCTGGGGAAGCGCTCAGCTCTGCCGCAGCCCCATGCAGGGAACATCCGCCTGTGCCAGCACTGCCACAGGATGCTGCCGTGAGGGAATATCCTGCAGTTTGTCCCCCAGCCTCTTTCCATCAAAGGCAACCTGCTACAGCTTTTGGATCAGGATGGGGTTATTTCAAGTTTCCTCAGGGGCCCAGAGGTAGCAGAGTTATAGCTGGGCTGCTGCTGCTGATCTCTGCAGCTCCAGGACGGTGCCTCCTTGATGTTCTGCCCAGCCCTGCTCCCCTGTACCAAGCACTGCTTGGATTCAGCTCCCGCTCCCTTCTCACCATATGGTCTCTCTTCTCATCCCCACCCTCCTTGCTCAGAGGCCTTTCCCATGGAAGCTTTCATGCAGCCTCCCTCCCCTCCACTGCTCCATAGGCACAGCCCTTTGTTTGGGGACACAGCGTGTCTCCTTGGCTGGTGTTAATTAGAAGAGTCACGTCAGTGTTTGCAGTACAGGGAGCCAGAGGGCGCCAGGCTGGTGCTGCCCGGAACAGTTTGCATCCACAGTTCTCTCCTGATAGGATTTGGCAGCATCAAGACCCCATTTTTGAAGATGAACATTGGCCATTTCACAGTGGTGCCTTCAGCACAGGCAGGATGTGGAGGGATGGGGCACATCGAGCGGACACACAGCACTTTATTTCTCCTCCTGCATCCAGAGGGGAGGGGGAAGGGAGGCATCAGCATATCTGCTAAATTAGGGCAAGTCTTTCAGCACTGGCTGGCTGATCTGACAGTGGAGAAGCAAAGAGGAATACAAAAAATGTGGGAAAACCATAGTACTATGTAGAAAGGACTCCTGAATTCCTAAACAGTTATTTTTCTCCCCCAAACAACTTGGTGAAATTTCACATTCAGCCTCAGGTTTCCGAGGTCTCTGATGAGAGGAGCTGTGTGCTCCCTCAGCTCAAGCAGAGCCACAAGTAGTACAAAGATCAAGAGGGATCTGGTCTAAAGACGACATTAAAGCACTTCCACGCAGCATCCCCTCCCTCCCCACAGGCTGGGGGGACCAACAGGTGGGGAAGAGGACTCGGGCACAAGGGGGTGGATGAAACAGGATTACCGAGGATGCTTTGGCTGGCAGGCAGAGAGTGAGGGAGTGTGTGTGACAACAGCTGAGGCAGTTAAAAGACACTAAAAGAATCAATTCCCCCATGTCCTTCAAGCCTGGAGTCTCCCAGGCCCTTATGCTCAAAATGGAAGACTCAATTTCCTCCTCAGAGCCAAGCCCCATTCTTTCCTCTTTCCCACTCATCCCCGAACGCTGCCCATTTCCCCCATTAAATTATTGCTGACAGAGACCTTTAAATTACAATGCAGGATCTTGCACTGCCTAATCCACTTAACTCAACCCCAGCTGATTAAATTGGATGCCATATGGTGGGAGAGCACGGGTGTAATCCGCAGGGACGGGGACACACTTGACTCATTACCTGGAGCACAGCACGGAGCCCTCTCACTACACACCTCCACATCGGAGCCCTGCTTGCTGCCAGGGATGTGATTTCCAAGGTGCCACTCTCCAGCAACAACACTGGCTCTGGCAAGGTGGTGCTGACATTAAACACAGCCCCAAGCAGCTTAAAGGCACAAATTATCCTTCATCTCTGCTGGCATCTGGCTGTTCCCCCAGCCCCAGCTGGTGTAGCAAACACTCGGGTCTCCCAAGGGCACTTTATAAACTAGGGAAATTTGGTGCTTGGAAAAAACCAAATAGGTGGAGGAGGTCTGTCCATGGGGAAACGTGCCAATAACTTGATTGCAGGGAGAGCTGCGACTGCAGCTCTCAGACTGGGTCACTGTGCAATGAGATGAGGATTATAATTAAAAAGGTCAGAGCCCTTTTAATAATAACACCCTGCAATGCAGGGCACAGCTGGAGAGCACATTCCCATGGAAAGGGGAGATTCGAGGACACACTGAGCAGCTGTTGGCAGCACCACATGTGGGGAGCCAGCAGAAAGAAACACGAGCAACACACAAACTAATAACATATCAGCACATCCCACAGTACAACATTATCCATCAGGAAAGCCCCATCCCAGGCACTGACAGCACTGTAGCTCACCCACTGGCAAGCACTCGTGTCCAAGGTCAGCGTGAGCCTCATTTTATCACGTGTGAGAGGTCAGGGCTTTCCCAGGCTCAGAATACATCCCAGGAGTCCTGGCTCCCCTTCTTCTTGTCTTAGTGACCAAGTAGCCCTCTTTCCCAATCAACTGCATGGCCAAATGAACCACTGGAGAAAATTATAGCTGCTCTCAGCCCTGGCAGAGCCTTTGCAAAACACATCATTAGATGCAGACTAGAGAGGAGCATTACACAGGCTAAGAAAATGCCAGGGCAGGAGATGCAGGTTCCCTCACACACTGCAGGATTGTCACTCCTTAGTTACCTACAGCTGCATGATAACCACACCAGAGAGAGAAAGAGCAATAACACGCACCAGGACTTGTTTCCTTACCTCGTGGAAGGTTTAAGGTCAGATTTTCACTCTGCCATCCTAAGAGCTGTTACCTCTAGAAGCACCAGGAAAAATGAAACCCACATGCTCATAGTCAGGCTTTAAGAAGACAACCAACTCCTGTGAAAGCAAAGGGCTGTTCTCAGAGCCAGCTACACTGTCCCAGCCCCACAAACAGCATCACCTGTGTGATCAAGCTTTGGCCAACACAGGATTCACAGGGCCTGGAGGCTTTTTCTTTTCCCAGCAGCAAAAACAGCATTCTAAACTGACCACACTGTCAATATCTACTTTTCCCTGCACTTCTCCTGAAGTCCAACTATTTCAGTAGCTTCCTAAGGGCATTTAGAGGCGGCAGAGCATGAACACAAAGCAGTTTGTCCTTTCCCTGGAGCTGCCCCAAGGAAAGAGCCTTGGATTCAGCCACTGCAGTGCTGCCAGGGCAGCACATCTGGGAGGTGCCTCCAGCCCCCTCGGCCCACACGGGGTTTTATTACTCCTGTCAGTCTATTAGCAGGTGATGGATGGAGGCTGACAGGGAAGGCAAGACACTCCCTTCGTTAGAGATAGTAATATAATTTACAGAGCATCCCCAAGGCCCTGCAGGTCTTTACCAACCCTTTGCTCTATTCTGACAGGTGCTGAGCCCTTCTCAGCAATAGGGGATGGAGGTGCTGAGCACCTGCCACAGCCCAGATCCTGGGCTGATCCTGGTTATAGTGGGCAGGGAGTGCAGGAGGGTTTTGCAGCCAGCAAAGCACCAAATCCTCGTTGCATGGAAGAGCTGCAGAGTCTTGAGCTCGGCCTCCCCTTGCTCCTGCAGCCCAGCAAGACAAGAGGCCAGATCCTGTATGTTCTGAGAGCATGTATCCAGGTCAAAACATGCCAGTAAAACCAGTGCCATGAAAAATGTGCTGCTGTGCTTGGTGTGGGGTCATTTCTAGGGAGGGGGGGAGATCCCACCACACCCAGCCATGGAGTTGTGGGAACTGCAGCAGATTTGTCCCTCTGCTTTTCAGACTTGCACTTGGCTGCAGAGCTGGGGAAGACACTGCTGGAGCGAAACAAAGAGCTGGAGGACTCCCTGCAGCAGATGTACACCACGAACGAGGAGCAAGTGCAAGAGATCGAGGTAAGGACAGTTGGGACAAGGGCTGCTTGGCACCGCTGTCACTATGGGTGAAGGTGGGAAAGGGGCACTTCCACCAGTGCCAGCAGCTCAGATGCCAGCAGAAAGGCAAGGATGTGCCGTGGGGCATGGAGTATCTTCTGTAAGTGCCTGAAGCAGGATGGATTAAAGTCTGTTCAAGCTCATCCCAGGCCTGGGGAGGGTCTCCTTCCCCCACTAATTGGCATTTTCCCTCTTCTCACATCCTCACTCCCTGCCCAGATGTGCATGCCAGATTTTGGCACCAGGCTGCATCTGGGTCACATTTGGCCTTCTCCTGCACATCCGCCAGCGTTCACACTCATTTCTCTCTGCTCTGCTGCAGCTTTCCCTTGATCCCAGAGATTCAGAACCGTGTTTGTTCCCAGCTGGCCTCTCGACACCCCTATAACACAGCCCCCTTTGTTAGAGGCATAAAATAGCTCTTTCTCCAAGAGCTGCAATCTAAACCCCCATTTCAAGCATCCTGTGGGGTCAGGGCAGTATTTCTAAGAGCTCATGGAACTGATCTTAGAGGCTTAAACCTGCTGTGCCCAGGAGGGTCTTCAACAACTGGAAACCTTCTAGGGATCTGTGAGTTAAAAAAGATTGGACACCCCCTGATTTAAAAGGACACAGAGCAGAGGAGGGCTGCAAGTTCACAAGAGCAGCACATAATGTTGCAGGGATCAGACAGCTGATGTTTGAGAGAACGAGTGGATGGATTTAGCCATCCCTCCTCCAGCAGCCTGTCAGAAGCACGTCCACCATAGGATTTGGAATCTGGCGCCAGCTGGGAGTGAGCACCTGAGTAGATGCTCTTCTCTCAGTCTTCCCAGGATAAGATTTTGCAATGGCAGACTTACAGAAAAGGGTGTGCAAATCCACAGAAACCGCAGGTCTCCTCATATTTCACAGACTCAGAGTTTTGACCTGAATTCCCAAGGAAACACAGTTTCTGCAATCGATCTGTCAGATGATCCAGTAACCAATTGGCCAATTTCAGTCAACTTTCAGTCCCAGGGATATCAACTTTCTTTGGTACTGGGAATAAAAAAGAAGCTGAATAGAGAAATTGAGGTTAGTGCCCTTCACAGAGGGCAGGGGAAGTTCAATCGTATTTTAGACACAAAACTATTTACAGTGGGCAGAGGGATGAATATTTCATCTGTGGAAGAGGCTTCAACCAGGCAGAGCCACAGAACACACTGTCAGAGGAAGCAAAGGCCGTAGGAATTTCTGCTTGTGAAACAACCTGGGTTTTGGACGTGGAGTGCTCATGCTTCACTTTTCCTTGCAGTACCTGACCAAGCAACTGGAGATGCTGCGGCAGATGAACGAACAGCACGCGAAAGTCTACGAGCAGCTGGACCTGACAGCACGGGACCTGGAGCTGGCTAACCAGAAGCTCGTGCTGGAAAGCAAGACTTCCCAACAGAAGATCCACTGGTACAGCCTCCCCTGGATCCTCAAGATCCAAGAGCCTTCAGCTCACCTTTCCCCTGCCCCAACGTGTAGCCTGTCCTTGCTATTTAAGCCATTCTCTTGTCGTATCAGCCCAGTTTTGCAGCTATTTAGAACACAGGTGTGTTGCCATAATTCTGGTTAGCAGGGGTCAGCCACAGCAGAGACATCCCTGGGATGGGGGATAAAGGAGTGTCTGAAACTGCCCGAAGAGAGGCACAGCAGCCTCTCCTCAGTTGAGTTTCCTTGAAGAAGAGGCACATAATCCTATCAGGGAGATCCCCAGCACACAGCCCAGCAGAAACAGGCACAGATCCCGCAACTCATGAAACCCTGGCTAGTGCATGCTGAAACACCAGTTTATCAGTAATATTTCTTTCCTAAAACAAGCCCATGATCAAGGTCATCCCTAGAAACAACGGCCTAAGCCATGTCCTTGCAATGCATCGTCATTTGCAAACAGCTGTGTGGAGAAGGAGTTTCTGAGTAGAGTGTTTTACTAACTATCTGCAGACAGAACAAAACAAAATCTCTGCCCAGTCTCTGTATTTCTCTACAAGACAAACAAAAAGAATAGATGCTTCTTTTAAGTGCAGAGATATTCCAGGATAGTGCTTATGTCTCAGAGGTGACTTTCAGCCAACTAATTTGAGGACAGAAGGACTCAAATCAATCCCCCTCTCCCTTTTTTATAACCAACCCCATTCAAGAGTGACCACATAAAGACCAAAGAAAACAAGTGCTGTCATGATCCCAGGGCACACACTAGAAACTGGAAGCACCTTCCCTAGATTGGCTTTCTCTATAGGAAAAAACCAACTTTTAGGAACCTGTAGCGCCTGACTTCTCACCTGTGCTCCCTCCTCTCTCTGCAGCTTGACAGAAACAATCGAGGGGCTGCAGAACCAAGTGGAGGAGCTGCAGAAGCAGGTGGAGGAAATGCGGAGCTTGGAGCAGCTCCGCATCCGGCGGGAGAAAAGGGAGCGGCGCCGAACCATCCACACCTTCCCCTGCCTTAAGGAGCTGTGCTCCAGCCCCAGGTACGGAGCCTTGGCTTTGGCCACCCCTCCAAACTGATGCCCACAAACAGGGGAGGCGGTGGGTGAGCCCCTCTGGGGGTGCACAGAAACCCCTCAGACATCAAGGCTGGGCATCAGAGCCTGAAACTCATGGCTGGAGCTAAAGGGGGGATGTTCCTCTCACCAACCCACCTGCCTAAGGTGGTGTTGGCAAAGCAGAGCCTTCATGATCCCAGCACAGTGATACTTCCCTTCCCAAACCAGCACAGCCCGTTTTCCCTTTCCAGCTGCCTTCCAGCACAGCACCAGCACCTCTGGCTCACCAAAACCAGTCGAGATGGTGCATTTTGTGCTGCGTGACTCCAGAACTCCCCAGGAACACCGGTCACACAGCTGGATACACCACGTGCTGCCAAGTGCTGTACAAACACCTCCAGCACTACTGCAGCCTTAATCCTCCTCAAAACCCAGCCACTGTGTTAATTCACTGACCTCATGAGGGCATTTCTTGCTCAGCTTTGTCCACAAAAGAGGGTTCTTTAAATAGATAAGCAATCAATAAACTTTGTCACTGAAAGCATCCTCTGCCAGAGGATATGAACCAAAGACATTTTCACTGCAGCAGCAATGGGGATGTTAATCAGGCCAAAACCCGACCCCCAGCAAAATCCACTTAATGTCTCTGTGGTTCTTTTCCCCCCAGTCCCCCAATCCCACTCTCCCCCCATACCACAGGACCTTGGGTCCCCTTGCAGCTCCATAGTTGGCTCTGAAGGTCAGGCTGCCCTTCAGTGCCTTGAAATCTGTTCAATACCCCCCACCACAGCCATGCCTTCCAGGGGAAGCCATGGAGCTTGCACTTTTCCAATCTGTTCTAAACAAACAGGATGCCATGGGTGCTCCACTGAGGAGGAAAACCCAAATTCCCGAAGGGAAGGGGGAAGTGCTCATTATCACTTCCAGGCAATGAAGAAGGAGCACCTCTATCAAAAATCTCTGCCTTGCTGTGTAAATCTTCCCTCACTCCCTCCAGAGCACCTCCCAGACACAGGGCTGCACAGGCAGTAGCACATGTGCTTCAGGGTTTTGGCTGGGTGGGTCTGGGGTTGTCGCTATATGCGGTGGGTAGTTGGTGAACTCCATGGTGCAGAGAGCAGCTGATGGGCTCCACCAGGAAAAACCCAGAGCCACCTACTTTCAGCTCGGACTGGTAGCACTAGAACACTCACTCTTGCCTCACTGCAATGCTAGTGGCTTGTCTGTTAATCAGATGTGTCTTTTACCTTTTAAGGTCTCATTTCCCTCCTGTCTTTTATTACTGCTGTCCAATAAAACTGCAAGTTCTGTGGGACAGAGATTTGTCTCTGTGTTTAGAAGACCCCCAGCCACACCTTGTGGTCTCTTGGCACATGGAGAAGGCACATCTCACTCCATAAGCTCATGTCCTTTTTGGGCATCAGTGGAGTTACTTACATAACAATAAAACACAAATCCCTCATGGGAGTATCGCTTGTTCAGAGTCGCTCAAGCATCCTTCTCCTCTTTCAGGTATGAGGATGCCTTCCAGGTCCACAGCTCTTCCACAGAATTCAACCAGAAGCCGCTGGAGAGGGAGAACGAGCGTCTCCAAGCCATGGTGAACTCGCTGAGATCCCAGGTGAACCAGGAGAAGCAGCGGAAGGAGAGGGTGGAGCGTGAGTACACCTCTGTTATCCAGGAGTACTCGGACCTGGAGCAGCGGGTGTGCGAGATGGAGAACTGCAAACTGCGCATCAAGGAGCTGGAGGCAGAGCTCCTGGAGCTGCAGCAGATGAAACAAGTCAAGAAGTACCTGCTCAGCAGAGAGGACAACCTGTCCGAAGCCCTCCTCGAGCCGCTGAACAACGCCCCAGAAGCAGATTACATCGACCTGTCCGAGGAGGAGGGAGGGAAAAGCCACGGGACATCCATGACCCCTTCCCCAAACCACCCCGTGCGCAAAAGCTGCAGCGACACGGCCCTGAACGCCATCGTGACCAAGGACGCCGTGAGCCGGCACGAGGGCAACTACACCCTGCACGCCAACAACGTGCGCAAGCGGGGCATGTCCATCCTGCGCGAGGTGGACGAGCAGTACCACGCCCTGCTGGAAAAGTACGAGGAGCTCCTCAGCAAGTGCCGGCAGCACAAGGACAGCGTGCGCCACACGGGGGTCCAGACCTCCCGGCCCATCTCCCGCGACAGCTCCTTCAGGGATTTCCGAGGAGAGGGGCACGAGCTGGAAGAGCGGAAAACCATGGAGAAGACCATCAGCAAACACGTGGACGCTGTGGACAAGCGGCTGGAGCAGAGCCAGCCCGAGTACAAGGCTCTTTTTAAGGAGATCTTCTCCCGCATCCAGAAAACAAAAGCGGACATCAACGCCACAAAGGTGAAAAACAAGAGCAGCAAATGAGTCCTGGCTCTCTGAAGCTCCCACGTGCAATTGCAATGGCCACGTCTTCTCTTGAGCCCCAGGAAACGCCACGTGGCCCCTCTGCTTTGAAGGTTCGAGAGGTCTGCAAGCAAGAGAATGTCACAGGGACCCAACTCACTTTTTTAAGCTTGGGCTCTGGACAACCTGTTGGGACAATTGTACATTGTAGTTAGAGGATTTCAGAAACCACATGACGGATCTCTGCATGAGTTACTGCCGCTGCCAGACATCACAACAGCAATGTCAACCCCACCATGAAAAAAAAGAAACCAATCTCCCCCTCTACCCTTTTTCAGCTTGTCCTACAGCCCGATTATCTGCAAGCAAAAGCCTGGATGTCCTCCAGTGTCCCGCCACAGCTGGAGTACAGCATGTCAAAGTAAAACAGAAAGCCATCAGAACTTTAAGGGCTGCCTCAGCACAGCAGCCCAGTTCTCCAGTTTGGTTTTATGGCTAAGAACCTACGCTTGAACCCAAGAGACTTCTATCTCTGCCCTCTCCAAAGGGCAGTATGGTCTTGCTATTTAAGCCATTCTCTAATCAGTCAGGTTTTTCAGCTCTTTACAATGCAAGCTCATTGCAACTGGAAAAACTTGAAGAGAAACATAAAACTGATTGTTCCATCTCCATCAGCATCGTTCAGTGTTTCAGTCCACACTCTCCAGACCTTGAAGGCATATGGGATTTACTCGCTTTAAGTCTGCCCTGGTATTTCAACCCAGGTGAAGCACCGTGCCTGGTAGGAACTCGGTGCCCAGGGCTTTCCCATAGCGAGACAAGAAGTGCTACTACAATATCAGAGACACACTTTCATCTCACGGTCTGGGTACCAGCTCTCTGTGCTGTGCTCTTCAAGAGGTTGTCATCGTCCCATCGTAGCAAATTCCTTAAAAACAGCTTGCATGGGCTTACAAAACTGACTCCCAGGGACTCGCACACAAGCCAGGGGATGCAGCATCTCCCGGGTCAGGAGTCTGGCCCTGGCAGTAGCACGGATCACACATCACCCCTCACTCCTGCTCCAAACATCTCCCCAGCCACGAGGACAGATTTCGGCTTCCTGCTGAAAATAATCTTTCTTGGCTGAGACACTGTCGCCTCTCATGTTCCAGTTCCCTTTCCAGCACTGAAATCTCCTCACTTTTGCTTCCACAGACATGCAAACACGCAGCCAAAAGGCCAGTGCAGTCTCAGGAATCACCAGTTTCCAGTTTCCATGAACTAGATGATGACCTTGTATGGTCAGACATGTTTTAAGCAGAGAAGCAGCATCTCATTACAGCTTAGGCAACACCCTGAGCATTGAGCCACAAACCCCAGCAGTTCAGTGTAAGCAACCTACTCTGTGTACCCGCCTGGAGCAACCATCAGCTACATCTGGATTCTCTTTTCACCAGCTTACATCCCAAAATCTTGGGTCAACGGCTGGGACTTCTGCAACATTGAGATAAATAAATGAGAATGTGGCTTTGGAAGAGGAAGACTGTTCAAATGGAATGATCCCCCACGTCCAGGGCTTTGATGCTACAAAGAGCGACCTTTCTTTCACTCCCCATGGAATTTATGCAGAAAACCCCCCAAAACCACCCTGTTTTGTTAAGCTGAGTACCACAGAGGTAAGTTGGCAGAGTGTGATGCGCAAACCACCCCTGCTCCAGAGGTCTCCTCCTCAAAACCACCAACTGCTCCGCTCTTCCACGCTCCGCATTTCCAGGTGCCCCACGGCCCCAGACACATCAGGAGCTGCACGCACGGCTGTGGCTACCAGCTCTGTAACAGTATGGAGAACCTTCATGCCTTATTTATTTATAATGGAAAGCAGTTGTCTAATAAAATAAAATAAATAAAAATGAACAACAACAGCAAGAGAAGCGTTGTTGATTTCCTGGGAGCGTTCACCACCCGTTGACTTGGCACTTGTAGCAGTGTTGGTTTAAGCCAGGCAGTGTTTGCCCTGCAGTCAGCTGATGCTGCAAAGGTGTGGGAAGGGAATCACCCCCACTTTCTGTTTTAAACAATCTCATGTGGATCAGTATCACAGTTAAGTGCACAACACATTAAATATATTTTTAAATGCTCTGTTCTCTTCTCGAATACAAAGAAACACCGATTTTCTCACAGCTCTTTTTCCTTTTAAGAACAGCACAAGAGTTAATTCTTTGATTTTCATGTACAATTTGGGTCAAGAAAGTGCTTCAGGCACCCTTACAGAAAGGAAAGAGAATATGCTGAACTGCTGCATTATTTATATAACACACATTTTTGTGCACTTGGACTGCCAACACTGCCACGCGATAAAACCCCTCTTTTGTCAGCTCAGAAGTCTCTGTAAAACCACACAATTTCTAAGCTCCCAATTCAAATCTTATTTTTCTTTCGGCCTTTTTTGCAAACCACAAATCCAAAAATGACTGATGTAAGTAACATGGTATTAGTACTTGGCTTGACAAAGGCACAGCTGCCGTGTATCAGCGGAATGTTCAGCAAAGTGCTGAGGGCAATTTTTTTTCTGCATCCAAAAATATTAGTGGCCATACATACACGTCCTGATTGACTGTGTGAGTCAGAGTCACTTGATTCCTGCCTTAAGTGAGGTTTTCAGTGATCAAAGGAGGAGAAGATAAGCATCTTCTGGCCTTTTGTGCCACCTTTGATGTAAACTTTTCCAGTTGCTTTTGGAACACCAAGGAAAGCTACACAACTCCACTAAGAGGGAACGAGATAGTGCTGAGCAACCACTCTGCCAGAGAAACTGGCGTAACAGAGAGCAGCAGCTACTTAACAGCACACCCCCATGGTTCAGGACAAAACGGAAAATTGCTGCATGCAATTAAAATGGATGAGGAAAAGTATGATGTCACAGGAAATAATTCTTAATTTCAGAATTTGGCAAGATCAGTGACCCTATTCAGCTCACAACATTAAGATCAACAAGGGCACAGCTTGTTAACAATCTGGTTTCATGCTGAGTTTGAAAGCTGGCATTTAGACACGTGCAGTTCCATCAGATCTGGTCTGGCTTCTCACTATACCACCAGCTGGAATAACCCTTCAGAAGGGCACCTGTTGTTATAAACAGGGAGGGGCCACTTGAAGCACAAATTCAAGGGATTTACAGAGCTCAAGCTCCCACAGGAAGGATTCAGCATCTTCCTTCTCTTACAGCAGTTGAGACCTTTTGGAAGGTCCCACAAAGCCCTGTTTGCTCCTACATTAACAGCCTGTGTCCTCACTCACACAAGAAGTGACCAGATCTTTGGACACCTCAGCCTTTCCTGCAGGTTTCTGGGATGGCTCTTGACAGCTCTCGCTCACCAGTGACCACCAAATGGGCTGAGGTGGCTTCCTCAGCCAGAACCAGTGACAAAGTAGTTCATTTCTCCAGCTGGAATGCCTAAGGTTTGGCTATCCTTGGCTCACACCAAAATCAGACCTTGCCATCCCAAGCCCTGCCTGACAGGGAGAGCAGTTTCCAGCCATCCAAGCAGAGATCACCCAGCTTTTTATGGCGGCTCTGTGGACCAACACAGGGTGGGAATGAAGCAAAATAAGACAAATGTCCTTTTAGACTGGTCTGGCTTCGCCTGTGTGACCTTCCAGCTCCTTTCCCAGCCCCTCTGTGGCACTGTCCTTGGAGGGTGATCCTGCATAACAACCACCAGACACGTTTGACAACAGCTGGTGAATGAGTCATCCTGCTTTGAGTATTTTACCCATCCCTCTGGCTACAAATCACAAACATGTACCTGTTCCCTGTTAGAAATTAAGGTCACCAGATGGCACGGTTTGCCTCTGACAGCTCTGTGTTTTTTCCTTAGAGCATTTTGTTTTCAGCTGAGTTTGGACAAGGGCAGTGGAGCAGAACCCCAGGACTCAGAGGCTCGATTAAAACAAAGTGAAGAGCCCTCTGTGGCCCTGAACTGCTCAGATGCAGCCAGAGCAGAGAACCGTCCATGTTCAGGACTTGCTCCATCCCAAGGACTGAGTTCCCTGACTTTAAATGGATTATCTGGGTGGGACTCAGCTCAGATCCTCAGTCACACAGTCTCTGTATTGTCTTCTAAACACCCATTTTGGCTTCATCTACAGTTTTAAACAAGAGATTGTCAGCTCCTCTCAAAACACCAGAGCAAATGACAGCCCATCCCTGCCTGTGCATTTTCCTGCTGCCAGGAATAGCAATCCCTACCCCTCTGGAACGCACACCCTGCTCATCAAGCCAGCCTGACAGCTCCAACAGGAGTAAAAGCTGAAGGATTTCCACAACTGCCTCACTCCCCTGCATCCCACATCCACCTCGGCATCTTGTACTGCTATAGCAGCATTCAAAGAAATAACTGTGTGTATATATGTTTGTGTGTTTGTACGTCACTCTTCAGTGCTCTAGAGAGGATAAAAATGTGACAACTGAAGCACCCCAGGTGCAAAAAACAAACAATATATTAAAAAGGCTGGATGTATTTTCACTTTCAGCACTGGCCACCACGAAGGTCTGGGGTGCATAGACACCATAACCAACCCTGACCTCCCTCATCCCCCCGCGGTGCCCCACAAGCTCCATGTGCCCCCAAGACGCCCCACATCCCCCTCTCTTGGCACCCCACAGACCCCATATACCCCCCATACACCTCCCATTAATGCTGCAGACACCTCTCCGCCCCACAGACCTCCAGCCCGGAGACCACGGACATCACACGCTCAAGATCCATCCCCACAGCCCCAAAAGAGCCCCTTTATCCCCCTAAATCGCCCCCTTGCTCCCCCCGCCCCGCCCCGGAACGCGGCGCGCGGCCGCCGTTTCCGCGGGGACGCCTGGCGGGGGCGCACCGCGGGGGCCAGCATGGCGGCGCACACG
>VZTD01005473.1:122212-132422 GCA_013397725.1 Rhagologus leucostigma | reverse complement strand
CAATCTTCTGATCCGAAGTCAGACGCCTTATCCATTAGGCCACGTGGTCAGGCACACAAAATGCCCCCGGGCAGTGTCACACACGGGGGGGTCCCCGGTGCCCCCCGATACCCCCCGGGCATCCCCCACATTCACTCCAGATACCCCCCGGGCATCCCCACATTCACTGCAGACACCCCCCGGGTATCCCCACATTCACTCCAGACACCTCCCCGGGTATCCCCCACATTCACTCCAGACACCCCCCGGGCATCCCCCACTCTCCATCCCTCCTGGAAGTGCGGCTGGCTTTTCCAACCCAGCCCTGGTGATGGAGGTCCCTCCTCCTCTGGGACCCCGTGTGCCACTAGGTCACTGGAGATGTGACAGTCACCGTGCCACCGGCAGAATGCTGTAACACCACTGGAAAAACACCACGGGCCTCATTAACCTCCTGTTTGTTCTCCTCCCGCTGCAGCCACTCTCCCCAAAAACTGTGTTTCTCATCTAATCCCAATGAAAGTTTCCCAAAGCCCACTCCAGGAAGGTATTTTAATCTGCGGTCCAGTGCCCAGGGCTTGGGCAGGTTCGTTGCTTTCCAGGCAGCAGAGCCATTTCCTCCCACACCTAAGAGAGAAAAACTACTTAAAAGAAACTTCACTTTGTGTTTTACTGGTGTGGCATCACCCTGACCACAGCTGCTTTTTAAAATCCATTAACTCTGCAGGAAAAGACCCTCCAGGCAGCTTTTTAATGCAATAAATCTGAGAGGGCGTTATCCCAAAGGCACTTACGGGGAGGACTTTGGTCCCAGGGCACCACAGCCAAACTCTGTGACCCCACTGACCAGCCCCCCATGGAGATGTGGTTTCTGGGGGAGTAAAGCCCATGCCCTGGGAAGAGGTCCCCCACGCAAGGTGGACGTGAACCAGCATCAGTGGGCTTCTTGTTGGGGTTCAGATGCAGCTGATGATACAAGGAGCATCTGGAGGGGGGAAAAATGCAGCTGAAACTCCCTGCTCAGCCCTGACCCAAGAAAAACTCAGCTCTGCCCAGACAAAGATAATTAGACAACTGCAGCTGCTCTGCTTCGGTGCCTTCTGGGACACCTTGAAGGATGTCCATGACCTGGACGTGCTTTCACTAACATCCCTCCAAAAATCAGCCTTTCATTAACACCTCTCCTCTCATCCACAGCAAAGCTGGTTGTTACCCCCTCGATCACAGCTTCACCTGAGCACTGGGACCACACAACTTGCCGGATAAAACATCCACCTTTGCACGTAAGCCTGGGGCAGTTTGTAGCTGCTCCTCATTGTTTCCCTTTTCCATGAAATCTAAACAGGGACCACTGGCCGGGAGCAGACAGACATCATCCATCATCAGCGGCTCTTGGCACAGGGAGAGAGCCTGGAGCTGCCATGGGGACTTTGCTGTGCCAAAACAGATCACGGACCACCCCGACCTCCTTCTTTGGTCTTCCCCTCATCAGGCTCCATCTCCAGTGCCGTGCTCGGACACGTGTGCTGGTTTATCCACACTTCTGGGTCCTCCCTGCCCATCAGCCTCCTCACCTGGCATCTCCCACCGACATGGGGAATGTCTTCCACCAAGCAACCAAAGCCAGCGGCCGCAGGGGCAGGAGGAGGAGGAGGAGAAGGCCTGGCGGCACTGAAACGGGGAGAAAGAGGATGGAAACGGGGTTGGCAGAGGCAAAACCAACACACTCACCCCAGATGGGACTCGAACCCACAATCCCTGGCTTAGGAGGCCAGTGCCTTATCCATTAGGCCACTGGGGCTGCACAGGGCACGCCCCCGGCCCGCGGGAACGGTCCCGACCCCGTGGCGGCGTCGCGGGATCACCCGTGGGACGGGGCCACCCCCGGGGCTGGGGCGGGGCCGCACCGGGAGCGCCGGGACCCAGTCTGGGCTCGCTTTCTCCCTCCACACCCCGGAGGGGCAGAGACGCGAGGGCAGAAACGGGAAAAGATGATTTTAAAGGGCGTGGGGCGGGGAAAAAACTCCGACCACGAAGGGACTCGAACCCTCAATCTTCTGATCCGAAGTCAGACGCCTTATCCATTAGGCCACGCGGTCGCTGCGTTGTGGTCCCCCTAGTGATGCTGCCAACCCCCGGCATCACCCCCCGTCCCTCCCAGGTACCCCCGGAGCCTCCGGGCAGCGGCCGCGCCGGGGACACGGGGGGCCATGGTGGACAGGGGGGTCTGTGGGGCACACAGANTGGCTGGGGAAGGACCATCCGCTGCCACGTGGAGTTCTGCTGCCAGAGAGGGAATCAAGTGTGGGACTTGCTGACTGCAATTGCTGCCCTGGAGCCATTCATAGAATCACAGAATCCTGGAATATCCTGGGTTGGAAGGGACCCACAAGGATCATTGGGATGACAGCAGAAAAAAAAGGCAGAGATGGAGAGGAGGGCAGCAGAGGAAAACACAGATAAAAAACCCAGAAGTCTCCGGGCCTTTCATCTTAACTGTGAGGACTCAGAAAAGAACATCAGGAGCACGGGACGTCAGCAAAGAGGCAGAACCAGAAAATCCATGTGTTCATGGAAGGCTCAGTGCTTTGGGATAGGAGGACATAGTGTGGTCCGCTGGGGAGCAGGACTGGGCTCAAAGGAGAGCAGCCTCCCCCATAGCCCTGAGTCACACAGGCACTAATTCCTGATCCATTTCAGTGGGGTTGCAGCAAACTCTCAGCCCTGTAAATGAGACCAAATTTGCTACTGAGTAGCTCTGGCTTTTTGCCTTTTCTTTGTGGGGATGGGCCCTTGCTTTTCCTCTCTCTCAAATCGTCGGATTTTTTTTATGACCTTATTTTTCCTTGACCACAACTAAAGGCTGTTCCCAAGAGCCAGCTGAGTGCATCAAACCATTAGCAAATTCTTCCTTCCAACAGATAAAATGTCTGTTTACAAAAATCCATCCCTCATTAATAAATATCAAATCAACTTCCACATAACAAATGACGTGTCCTGGACCCGTTCATAAGACACACGGTACCGTCCTCCTCCTTATTTGGAAGCAGGAGATGATGCAGGGAGTTTTTGTAGCCATCCTCACCTTTTCTCTTGGGACAGGTAAGTGCAAGGGGGATAGAAAACCCTTGAAGAATTCTGTTCTCATCTGGGGTAAGGGCCCATGCGACAGTATGAGAAGGGATTTTTGTGTGCTAACGATGTTTTCGACATCCACAGCTCCACACCCTTTCTCTTTTGGTGCGTCTCTCACAGGTTGAGGTCTTACCCGATGTTTTTGTGTTTCAAGTGCAATTCTTTTTCTAGCAGGGGCTGCTCCAGAGTACCTCTGCACCTACTATGACATTGCTGACTACCTGAACATCTCCTCTCACGACAAGCTGCACACGTACATTCTGCCCAAGATAAACCTGAAGGAGCCTGTGGAAGTGAAGATGGATTTCATGCTGGTGGCAATTCTCTCTGTGGTAAGCACCCAAAATGAGTCTTTACAACAGGAAACTGGGCCGGGGTTTAAGTGTTCTGCCAGCAAGGCCACAGGGGTGAGAATCAGCCCCTTCCACTTCAGCTTTCTGCTGTTTGAAAGCACTTTTGGAATATCCGGAGTATTTTCTCCCGCTCCTTCCAGAAGTCACATCCAGATGAGGAGCCTTTGTAGGAGGCTCCAAAAGCCCTGCAGAGAGCCTGAACTGGGCAGTGCATTTGCAGGACACTGCCATGGAAGTGTTAACAATAATCTATTATTTTTTTCTTGGACTGTGTGCTCCCACTCTTCAGCTGTAGGACCAAGAGCCGTGAGCTCTCCTTCCCAGCCAAGTTCCTGCAATCTGTGCTCAGGGAAGAACTTCTGGGTTCTGCACCGGATACATCTAAGAAAATCAGCTAAATATCTTTGTTTCTCCAGGTGGAAAAGCTCCAGACAGTCAGTTTTTACTTTGTCCTGAACCTGGTAGGTCCCTCAAGAGCATTTCTCTCCTAATGCCCAACACAATGCCTAGTGTCCAGCCCAGAGCTCATCTGTCTCCTGCAACTTCTTCCCTCAGGAATGGCAAAACCCTTTTGCAACCTGGGACCCACGGGATTTCTGTAACATTTCTGAAATTGTTCTGCCCATGGATACATATTGGTCTCCCCCTGTCTTCATTTTAGAGCGGTAGGTTCCCCTTTCATTTTTATCCACTGGTTTAAGAGAAATCCAATGGATGCAAACTGTTGGTTTTGTTGTAGGAAATGGGATAAACTCAGATGGCTAAAAGTTGTTCCCTTGAGCTCTCTATAACCGAGAGCCTCCTAATTTAGATTAATGGTGACCACAGTTTATACAAAGCACTTAGTGGCTCTGTAATACTGTAACAGCTCCTGAAATATCCCATCTGGGCTGTAGCTAAAGCCGAGGAAGCAGCAGAAACCAGCACTGCTGTGGAATAAAGTGACCTTTAGTAGCGTGTGGAAAGGTACAGGGCAGCACACTGAGGGTCTGACAGAGGGATGGGCACCTCCACCAGCTCTCCAGAGGGAGAAAGGAGTGGGAGGCAGAGCCAGGAATGAGCCCCTGCCCTGGTGAGGGCAGGAAGCAGAGGGCAGAGAGGCAGGAGGTGCTCAGGAGGTGCGGAGCTACAGCAAACCTCGGTCCCAAAGGACTCATGAACCCTTCTCCCAGCCCTGGTTTCCTCTCTTCTACTGCTTCCCACGGCTGGGTGATGGCTCAGAGCCCCCCAACAGGGTGTTCACAGCCTGGTTTTATGGGACTGAGGCACAGGCAGCATCTCAGGCTCAGTTACTCTCCTCTTCTGTTCCCTCCAGAGTGAACGGGCAAAACCCAGAGCTGAATTACATGGTTCTCATGCACAACGGCAGCTTCAACTCCACCCGGCCCTTCCAGGTCACCCTGACGTGCAGTTTGATAATCCTCAAGTTCCCCTTCGACACCCAGACGTGCAACTTGAGCATAGCTTCATTCCTCTACCCAGGTACAGCTGCAGGCTGAGCTTTACCACCCCTGGGCTGAATTTGGAGAAGAAGGCATAGATGAGATGGGCCCTGGTGACTCCTGGGCTCCTGAGCAGAACCACACGCTCACAGTGGGGTTGAGGTCATATGAGACATGGGAAAATGAGTTAAAATGCTGCCATTCTGTCCTGGCACATTTCCCAGCAACATCTCTGGAACAATCTGGATGTTCTGTGGCAAGTCCCTCCCAGGACTGGTTTCTACAAACTAAGAGACCTGAGTTAGGGAGGCTTCCTGCAAAACTGCTACTTGTTCACATAGAATTTTACAGGACTGATCTTTAAATACACCTGAAAGCCATGGGAATGGGAGGAAATTAATCACAGAATCCTGAGGTTGGAAAAGATTTCCAAGGGCGTCAAATCCAACCATTAAAAGGACAGTTTCAGGGATTCAAGCTGCAGTTAGAGTTCATCCCAACAGGAAGGGCTGAAATATAAGCAGAGGTGACACAAAATCTTCCCAGTCCCATCTACAAAGGACAACTGCCCTGATTCACCAGATGTTTCCCCTCTGATCCACATTCCCAGAGGTCCAGCCAAGCCTCTTCAGAGTCCTCTTTAATTTCTCCCTCATGGGCTGAGAAACCCGAGCAGTGCATGAAACCTTCCCCTTCCCTGTCTGCACACCCTCAGCTGTGTGGGAAAGGGAGAGGAATAACTGACCCCTAATAAATTCCTTAGTTCTTCCTTCAACTTCCCTCCCCACTCTGCCTTCTGCCCAAGCAGTAACAGACTTTGTCATGAAGACAAGACGGACACCAGCTGAGATGATGAAAGACAGCCAGAGTTTCTTCCTAACTGATGGGGAATGGAAGTTCACCAACCTGAGCATCATTGAATACACGGAAATTATGGATGACAAAGGATTTTCTGTGGTCACCTACGTGGTATGGCGGCACTTCCCTATTATATTGCACTGATGTGGCACCAAAAAAACCCAGTATAAAACAAGACAATTTTTTACATTAGGGGGCCAGCATTTGCCAACAGTGAGTCATCTCCTGCTCACCTAAATTTTGCCCATCTTCTTCAACAGATTTCCATGGAGAGACGACCGACTCTCTACGTCCTGAACCTGATCCTCCCAACGTGTGCCCTGTACTTGCTGGACATGGCTGTGTTGTTCGGACCAAGCTCTCTTGAGGAGAAAATCAACTTCCAGATTGCCATCATCCTCGGCAGCTCCATGCTGGCTGTGATTCTCAACAACAGCCTTCCAACTTCCTCCAACAAACCACCCATCATAGGTACCCACCTTTATGGAATAAACCCTGATTTTCACCCAGGTACCAGCCCTGAGGAAGGTCTTTGGGTGTTTATAGACACGTTCATGAACACTGAAGTCACGAACAGCTAAGCTTGATCAGCTTGCTGGAGTCAGACTTCTCCTGTTCCCCACCAGGCAATGGAATGTAAGAAAATGCCAATTATCCAGAACTTTCTTTGTTTTCCTGTTGTTCTGCAGTGGTGTTTTTCCTGGGCACTTTCCTGCTCATGATCATGGCTGTGTTAGACACCTTCTTCCTGTTGTACCAGCAGCGCAAATCCCTGCGCTTGGACAAGGTCCTCAGAAGCTTCCAGCAAGGTAAACCAACCCCTAACACCTTTAACAAAGTACGTTTGGGGCATTTTCCTGCATGTTTGTTGGAGCCAGGGTGGGTTTCCTCAGGGCAAACAGTGCCCCAGGCAAGTGTGAGCCGTGGTGGCCCCGCTGTGCTGACACTGCCCTTTGCTCCCTGCAGACCCACACGAGCTGCCCAAGAGACCCCCACGCAACCCGGCCAAGGGGGGTCCCCAAATGCTGCACCCTCCCAGGAAGGCCCAGGGACAAGGGCAGACAAACAAGCGCCTCTGGCAGCTGCAGGAGCTGGACCTGTTTCTGCCAGTTCTAGAGAAGGTGCTTCTCTACAGCCATCTCTTCCTGTCCCTGTTTTTTTTTACTGTGATTTCTGTAAAATGGAGCAGCTGAAGATCAGCTCTGCCCAGTGCCAGCTCAGTTGTTCTCCACTGTGTTGCTTCCGACCCCCTGCTGTAATTTGCTCCTGCTCAATTCATAGAGCTGCAGTTGTTTCAGTTGCCTGAATAAAATAAAATTAAATTAAAATCCAAAGCCACAGGACCCCAGATCTGTGTGTGTAGTGCTTTGTACTCTGGTTCAGTAGAACTATAGATGTTCTTGAAGTATTCTAGGGGCTACTAAGGTATTTGAATAAAACAGCTGTAAAATCTGGGGATAACACCTTCATTCTGCCTATCTGTAATTCTGACCTCAAACATGACCTAGACGAAAGGGAGTTGATTCCCTTCTCTTGAGGGAAGGTGTTTAAGAATTACACCTCAGATTGTTATATAAAACAACGCAAGTCAGTACTACTGTTTCTGTGAATTCCAGCGTTCAGAAATCCAGGGCAGAGAAGAGAATGGGATCACTAGGATTAAATGTTTTTAGAAATAACTAAAAAAATAACTTTTTTTATATTCATCTCAACACACCAACACTCCTTCAACTCCTTTTGCAATTGGCTTCTCCTAAACAATCACAATCAGCCCAGAAAACAGCCCCAGACTTCTGCCTGTAGAAGTCCTGAGACACCCAGACACGCACAAATCACTGCCACATACACTCCAGTATTTCAAAGGGCTTCACACATTCAACTTCTGAGCCTCTGTCTGCCTGTAAGGGCAGGAGAACTCCATTCCCTGCACCTCATGCTTACAGGGAGGGACATGGGCTTTATTTGCATTTCACAGGGCTCAGTTTGATCAGCAGGTCAGGCTGGGAGCTTGGTCCTTGCTACAAAAACAAGCTCATGGGTAGAAAACACCAAATCCAGGAAAAGCGGGATGTTTGCGAGTTACTGTATTGCTCCACACTACTCAGAACTCATGTCTAAGATCTAAGCCACAGACAGAGAAAGCTCTTTATTTATAAGATCATGGAGTCTGACAGTCATTGAACTGCTCCCAGACCAGCTTACAGATCAGCGATTGGCTTGTGGGGCCAGTATGGATATTTCTCCTTGTCCAGTTTGGTTTCAGGGAAGGCTTCGCTCAAGTCTTCAAACGTCATCTGTTCAAAGGGAATCATGTTCTTGAGCTTCTGGAGCTGTGAAAGCAGGGACAGACACATCACAAGTCAGTGGTCAGCAGGAAGGAGCAAAGCACACTCAGGAGAACAAGGAGTGTGCCAGGGTGGAGTCCAGAGAATATTCCCTAAGCAAAGTCCAGCCTCACCTGCTGCTCATAGCGGGCGATGCGGGCTTTGGAAGCCTGGATGTACTCAGCAGTGCTCTTGGCCTGAGGAGAGCAGAGGATGTGGGGAGTGTGGTTATGATAAAGACACTGACCCAGAATGAACCTGCGCACACACCCCCCCGCCATGCTTTAAATCGGCATTAAAATCCATCATTGTTACACTGGGTAAGTGACGGAATCTCCAGCAGATCCCAAACAGCCAAATCCTTCCCTGTACAGGGATCCCCTTGCCCATAAAGCCAGGGACATGTGCGAAGGGCAGAGCTGTGCCCTGGCTCAGGCTGCCCTGCCCGTGCAGGGGCACATCCAGAACATCCCCTCCTTTTCACCCCTTCCCACCCCCACAGAAGGCAGGGACAACCCCAGCAGTAGGGAATGGTTCACTTACAGCTTCCTTCTCCTGGGCATCAATCTTGGCAGTTTGTGTATCTGCTGGCTCAGGAACCTTTAGTGCACTGAACTGTAAATTGAAAGACAAATTTTTGTAAGGTTTGTTTGACTGAAACAATCCTTCACATCGAGGTCATCTTCCCTAGAAGCAGGTGAGCATTCCCTCCTTTCTTTCTGGGATTTGCTCACAACCATGTAAGTTAATGAGCTAAAAGTGATCAGTGCAGCTGTCCCCTGTCCCTCCCAAGCAGCACTTGCTCACCCAGGAGCTTCCAGACATCTCCTCTATCCTGCCCACCATCCCCAGGACACCGAACACCACCTGTTCCTACAGCACTGCAAGGAAGCAGGAAGGTCCAGCACCACAGACTTACCCTATCACAGAGTTATTGCCCCCAGCACAAAGCTCCCAGATCCATCTGAGCTCAGCAGGTGCCCCCAGTCTTGGGAGGCAAATTTTCATAGTGACACAACCAACCTCCTCTGCCAAGCCTGGTGTTTTCCTCTCAATTCCCCAGTTAAACTCCAAAGAGCAATACCCAGCTGGCAAGGAGACTGACCTTCTTCTGGAACTCATCCACCATTCCAGCTTTGGCAACATTAGCTTTGTAGAAAGCCCAGTCGATGGCTGGGGGCTTCTCTGGCAGTGCAGCCAACCTGAAGGGATGGAGCACAGCAGACATGAGCAGCAACCTGAGCGTCAGCACAGCCTACTGTGTTTAGTTTAAGTGTTTTCAGGTTTGAAACAAGCCATTTCCACAAATTCCTCTGCCCTTGGAACAGGCTCCTCTGGAGAGACAGGCAGAGCTCAGCCTGCAGCTCTGCCCCGCTTCACTCAGCCCCTCTGCATCCTTAAGGAAGGATGAGGCTGTTTTACAACACTGAGACAGAGGCAATCAGCCACATTCCCTGCGACAGCCAGCACTTGTATCAGGCAGAGGATGGTAAAGGATTTGAGAACTGTACATGAATTTGTAGAGCATTTAATAGAGCGGCAAAGTTTGCGCCAAAGCAAAGTCCGTTCACAGAACTGCAGCTACGGGTTTACTCTGGGGAAGATTAACTAAAGGTGATTTGCCAAAAAAAGCCACCAGCTGCCTCAAGGTGACCTGCTTTAATACCTGTGAGGACACTCCTGCGGGACCACAGACAGCGACAGACACCAGCACTCACAGCTGGGTGGATGGGCGAGGGCTGAGCGGGCCCTGCAGCAGCGGGGCGGGCACTCACCGGCTCGTCAGCGCATCGTTGCGGGTCTTCAGCGCGTTGAACATGGCTCGCTGGTTCGGGGGCACCCGCTCGGCGAAGGCCGCCCAGTCCACGGCCTTGAGGGCAGCTCTGCGTCCCGCCATGGCGCCGCCTGGCCCGGGACACACCGGTGGGTCACAGCGCCGGCGGGGACCTGGCAGCGGGGCTGGGGAGGCGGCTCCGGCCAGGAACGCGGCACCGAGGGGGCGGGATGGGGCGGGACACGGGGGACGGGGACACGGAAGGGGTCGGGACACGGAACGGGACTGGGACACTGGGGGATCGGGACACGGAGAGAATGCGGACACTGGGGGATCGGGACATGG
>VZTD01005473.1:71695-121870 GCA_013397725.1 Rhagologus leucostigma | reverse complement strand
CCGGGGGGGCACCGGGGCCGCCCAGCCCCCGCGCAGCCGGAGCGGCTGCGGGGTCCGCCGGAGCGGCCGCCGCCTCCAAGTGGGTGCGGCTGAACGTGGGCGGCACGTACTTCGTGAGCACCCGGCAGACGCTGTGCCGGGAGCCGAAGTCCTTCCTGTGCCGTCTCTGCTGCCAGGACGGGCCCGAGCTCGGCTCCGACAAGGTGAGGCCGCGGCGGGGCCGGGTCCTCCCACACAGCGGGACAGCCCCTCCCTGAGCCGTCACGGCAGCCGGTGTCAGCAGGGTGCCCGGACTTGTTCCTCGGGCGGGGTGACACCCCCGGCTGCCGGTGTCCCCGAGCCTCCTGTGCGGCCCCGGGCCCACGGTCTCGAGGCACGTTACTCTGACACATCATCGCCTTGTCCCTCGTGTCCCACGGTCGGGGAGGTGGCGGCATCCCCAAGAACGGGAGTTGGGGTCTGCCCTCGTGCCTGTGACATCCAGATGCCACAGGCTCCGATCCCTCCACCTCACATGATGACACGGCTCTGCTCAAGGAGCAACCCGCCTTCCCATAGTAGTGACAGCAGGGAAAGAAACTCCTAGAAACGGGAATGTTACAATTTCTCACCCTGAGCATGTTTGTTGTTATTTTGGTTTTTTAATATATTTCGCTTCACTCTCATAAAAGATCATGGTGCACGTTCCTTGCACGGCTGGACAGTTTTGAAGTCACTGCAGTTTATCATAAGGATTTTGCAAACAATTTTTCTTGCAATTGCAGATTTTCCAAAGGATCAGCTGCACAAGGTGTTGTAAATATGTTGTGAGTGGGTCAGCCAGAATTACTCAGGTCTGGTGCTGCTCCATTCAGAGTTTAATCACAAGGTAAATCCTGGTTGTGATCGAAATATCAGTCAGCAGCATCAGTGAGGAGAGGAGATATTTCACAGTGGGTTTGCACAGTTTCTTATTGCTTTAAAGTCGATTGGCAGGAGAAACAATGCTTTAAGAGAGGGATATGAGAGTTCTGCAGAAGGTTTGGCAGTGCTTCAGAGCTGCTCAGGGGATGCTTTTGGCTGTGAATTGTTGGTTATTTCACGCCAGTAGTTGTTGTGTTGCTGGACACATGGCTGGAGCATTGCAATGTGTGTTTGCAGTAGTGGAAAGGGGAAAAAAAATGAACTGTTTTGGCTGTCAGGTGCCCTTAGCTAGAGCTGGAGATCCCATTTTCCTCCAGAGCCTCCTAGTTAAATTAGTCTGGAGATCAGGCTTAGCCAGAACACAACTGCCAGGTTTTCGTTCTTATTGCAGTGAAAAAACCCCCCTAAGCCCAGCTTTTTTCTCCAGGCCCATAAACTGTGTGTACAAGTGCTTCATGTAAGGCATCTGCCAGCGTTACTGGGCTGCAATGTTCGTAGATCGGATACTGAAAAAGAGAAATGTGGCATCATTTGGTACACCTCCCACAGGCAAATGAATCCAGGTTCTCAAAGAGAAACTTCAATTTATTGTGTTAAATTGAAATTATGTTTTCCTGGTACCACTGAACCATGCCTGTTTTGTTCTCAGGATGAGACGGGGGCCTATCTCATTGACAGAGACCCCACGTACTTCGGTCCGATACTGAACTACCTCCGGCACGGAAAGCTCATCATAAACAAGGAGCTTGCAGAGGAAGGTAAGAGAAGAACACCAGGAAAGGCTGTAAGTGCTGTTTGATAGCACATCCAGGAGCCCTCACCAGAGACTGGTGTGAGGGTGTGAGCAAGTTTCCCAGGAGCGCTGTTAGTTCTGTTAATTGCTCATTAACAGGGATTAAGTCATCAGATTCTGTGTCTTCCCGAAAGCAGAGGCTGCAGCTCACAGCACACCCTGTCACTGTTCTGCTGAGCCCAAGGTCTGTTACAGCCCATCTGCCCCTCACAGACCGTGGTTCTCCCCAAACAGGCAGCTCTGAGGGTTTTCCCTTGATAGGGCTGGGTGAAGAAATAGACATTGTACCATGAGATTTCTGATAATCCCAGGGAATGGGGAATTATCTTTCTTAAAGATCTTCTTAAGTCACAGAAGGAGGTGACAGCTAGTCAGGCATTTTCTCCTAGCCTGGGAGCAGGAGGTGGGTGGTACATTTGGCATTCTGACATTTGGGCTAGATTTGGAGTCAGGAGCAGGTGTTGCATCCTTGTGGCAGAACCATCTTCATTCTATGCTGTGCAAAGTAACAGAATTTGTACTTTGGGTTCCTCTCTCAGGGGTGCTGGAAGAGGCTGAGTTTTACAACATCGCGTCCCTTGTGCGGCTGGTGAAGGAGCGGATACGGGACAACGAGAACAGAACCTCTCAAGTAATGCACCTCTGGGTTATGGAGTCAGTTCTGTGGCACAGAAGGACAAGCATGGCTGCAGGCCCTTGCAGTAGCACTTGTTTGGTTCAGCAGTAACAGGGGAATAAATGCTGTTAGGTGGATGCAGGGCATGGCTAGGAAAGAGTCTCCAGTGTGGCTTTATAAAGCACAGACCACTGAGTCATCTCAGCACTGTAGGGAAAGGCAAGGGACACTTAGAGGAGAGGGGCCAGGAGCAGAAATGGGTGGTTATAAAGCAAAACGTACTGCTTTGGTAAAGAACAGCTCAAACTCTTGCTTCTCTAAACCATTTTCTTCCTTTTGTCTCTCTGTGGTGTTTTTCCCGTTGATGCTCAGCTGATATCAGCACACCCAGTAGAGTCAATTTCAGAAACGTTTTCAAAAAGCAGCAAATGGCTTTGAAAGCTAAAGAAGTTTTGCTTTCACTGTGCCTTACACATCTAGAAAGCTTTTAAGAGAAGAGTGCCAGGCATATGGTTCTCTTTTGGAATCAGTTGGATGAAAAAGCCCTTAGAAAGCCTGTGGGGCTCTGACTTCCTAAGACAAGAGCAGGAAAGGCTTATTAATTTTCTAGAGTGATACTAGACAGCAATTACTAAACTACAACAATTGTTCTCTGTGCTCCAGGGACCTGTGAAACACGTGTACAGAGTGCTGCAGTGCCAGGAGGAAGAGCTCACACAGATGGTGTCTACCATGTCCGATGGATGGAAATTTGAACAGGTACCATTACCAAAGAATGGCAGAATTCCTTTGAAAGCTGGATATGGAATAAGCAGTTTCCTGTTGAGTTGCACTTCACACTGCTCTGCTCTTCTGAATAAGCAGCCTGACCTGAGCAGCAATCCGCTTGTGTCCGGTTACTGACAGGGGAGAGCAGAAGTCACTCAAGCTGCCAGAGAGATTTCATTTTCTCTCAGGACATCTTGTCTCCTTGTCAAATCCCAGAGCAATTCTTCCCTTCTCCTGCATTTCATCACATACACCAGGCCACAGTATAACAGTTCTATCCAGGAAAATTACCAGAGCCATGAAAAAACAGCACGACTTTCTTGGAACCTCAAAGCCACGACTGCTGCATTTGCTAAAGAGGCACTGAGTGACACGAGAACTTCGTGCAGATGTCTTTGCAGTGCAGCTGGTTCCAGGGCTGGGTGTCACTGCAGTTGCATATGGCATTAATTCCAGGCTTGGTTTCTGGAATCAAACACAGTTCTCTTATTTCTGAGGAGGGAGAACTGGAGCTAGCTGGCCTGTGTGTTATGTTATATCAAGAAACTACAGAATGGGCTTTGTGGATTACAGCAGTGTCTTCCCAGTTAGTCCAGCTTCAGTACAAGTGGATGCTGTGGGAAATGTGCTGACACAAAGTGAGGCAGAGGATTAGGAACAGCACTTCCCGTCATTTGTTCCTATGGATGTGTTCTGTAATGCCTGAAAACTATCTCAGAGTGGAGAGGTGGCCAAAAACCTGCCCCTCTGAGGAAATAGCGAAATCTTGTGACCAAGAACCACTCACTGCTCTGTGGAAATGCAGTTCTCCAAAGCCCAGGTTTTGCTGTCCAACAATTTACAGAATCTTCCTTTCACACATCCATATCTACATCCCCAAAACCTTGAGGCTACAGGCAGTGCCTTTCATGGGAACCTGCACCCTTAGATCTTTCCTAATCTTCCTTTTCAAATCTATGATATATAAATATGGAGCTGGCTCTTCTAAAATCCATTAGGACATGGAAGTTAAGGTGCACGCTGCACATTAAAGTTTCCTGGATACACACAGTTGATAAGAGTCACAATGCTTTCTTCAGATTACTTGGATTTATTTTCTGGAAAGCGGAACTGAGTTGTAAATGACAAATTAGCTCTGCACTCCAGGATGTCCTTTTAATGTAATAATGATAAATGACACAGATGGGATTTCTTGGATTGAGTCCAGACTCCCTCAACACAACAGTAATAGAGTATAGTCGCGTTTACACAGATACCAGACTCCATCTTGGCAGCATCCACATAAAGGACAGTGTCTGTTTGCCACATGTCCCCAGTTAACCCAACATCTGCCTGGGATAAAGAATTCCCATTTCCACATCAGTCACAAGGCAGGTTGAGAGATGAGTTCAGTAAGGACCAGGCAATTTGCAATGTCTGCCCACGTCTGAGTGAACTGGGTATTATATATTGCACAATCTGTTTTCCCTTTTTCCACCCTCAGAAACTGGGCAGTGTTCTGCTGTGCTCAGCATTAGTTTCAGGCTGGAATTCCTTCCCGAGGCTCCAGGTGCCACTAGAGGGCTGTGGAGCTCGGCTGTGTCCCCGCCTTAAACACACACAGAGGAGGCTGCAGGGGACACTTCGGGTCCAGAACAGATTCCCAGGACAGTCGTATCTCACTGTAGGAATAAAATCTGTAGGAATAGCAACTGTAGGAATAAAATCAAGACTTATTGATAGTTACCTTGGCTGTCTCCTGTTGCACAGCTGATCAGCATTGGATCTTCCTATAACTATGGAAATGAAGACCAGGCAGAATTCCTCTGTGTTGTGTCCAGGGAGCTCAACAATTCTACCAATGGCATTGTCAAGGAGCCAAGTGAGAAGGCCAAGGTAAGGCACTTGCTGACATGTATCAATTTGAATTCCCCTAGGAAAGAAAAACCTTCCCTGCACCAAGCTGCAGTAGCAGTTCTGTGGATCACCTTTCCCATTGCCTTCTCTATCATCCCTTCTTGGAAGATTTCTTGTTTTACTGTAGGACAAGAGCTAAGGCTCTTTGTGCACTTCAAATTGAGACCAAAATACTGAAGGAAAGAGTAACTTGAAGAAGGAGAACAGAGTAGCAAGGACCTTTGAGGTTAGTCAGGTTTTGTGGTTGAAGGATGTTGCAGGGAGAAACAAGATTTTTGTTCTCTTTCAATCCTCCCCATCCCTGGAAGTGTTCAAGGCCAGGTTGGATGGGGCTCTGAACAACCTGGTCTAGTGGAAGGTGCCCCTGCCCGTGGCAGAGGGGTGGAACAAGATAAGCTTTAAGGTCCCTTCCAAACCAAACAATTTATGAATCCACTTTTTTTTTTTCCCCAGAATAGAAACAAAAAGCAACATCCTTACTTCCTGGCAAGCAGCTGAGCAGGATTTCTAGAGCACAGGCTCACTCACCCTTAACCAGCCTGTCAGTTGTTGTGGTGGCATAAAAGCCCTCAAGCTGATCTCACCTTAGTCTGTGTTTCCTTTCTCTGCAAAAAACAAGGACCCTGAACAGGAACTTTTGCATTTAAACTTGTCTGAGGTTTTCATAGAAGGTCTCTTCTGTTTCAGATTCTTCAGGAGCGAGGATCTCGGATGTAATTCAAGTGTCCACTCCATTAAACTCCCAGATGTCACAGGGCAGTCCAGCTGGGAAGAGCATCTCTCCGCAGAGCAACCCAGCCCTTGTACAGTAACCAAGCTAATGCAAAGCAACTCCGAGCCTGTCCTGCCAATGGCAAATAATTCTGGTCATAACCAAAGGCTTTTCTCTTACCCTGGAAACCGAGGAAGGAGAAGACTCTTCCATTTGGATAGTCCTTTCCACAAGTATTTGTTTTATTTTCTTGGCCAGCACTGTATTGAATTTTTCCAACAGTGGCTGGGCCGGATTCCCAGTTGGAGCCTTTGTGAAGGTTGCTCAGGTCCTCAGGCCCTTGTAATCAATCCCACCTTCCACGGGCTGCTGTGGGTGGGAAGGTCCATATTTGAGCTGTGCCATTTCTTGCACCCAGGTCTGCCACCAAAAAAGTGCAGCGACCTTGCAATGCTCCCCCCTTCGCCCCCAAATCCGAAGAACAGGGCTTTAAAAGAAGGAACAAAACAACCACGCCTAAAAACCCACACAAACCTTTTCCATCCTTGCTTTGTATTTGTTCCTTGTTCAATTCCTAGGAGCTGAGTTTAGATCTGAGGGGAGGGGAGCTGTGTATCCATCTGACACGGGTCTCACTGTTAACACTATTACACATGGGCTCCTGGTATTTTCCAAAGCCCATTACTTTGCATGCATAAACAAAGAGGCCTGTGTTCACCCAAAACAGTGATAGAGTGATATTCCTGTCCTTCACACTCCTCCACAGAGGAAGAGTGGTGACTTCTTCCCCTCCAGTACCCTGCCATGGCCATATCTTAGCCTGGTGCAAAGTCACAAGGTTTAGGGACTTGCTGCTGCCAAGTTCAGCTTTGCCTTGTTTGTCTCCAGGAGTGTGGGCTCTGTCTCCTTCCCCCTCCAGGGAGGGCTCCAGGCAGAATTTCTTTTGTACTGTACCAAGCAGGTAGGTTTGCCTGACCTCACGAGATCCTTTGTGGAGGAGATCCCCTATTTACGCGCAGTGATTGACCTGCAGCCCCCTCATGTTCCCACCTTTAAGAGATCACCTCAGATTACAGAGGGACATCACAGAGCTGGGGTGGGGGGGGGTTTGGTGAAAAGTTGCCAAACTATTGTAATGTTTCTTGTCCAAAGTGATGTGTCAACTTTTGTGACTTTTCTTTCCTTTTTTTTTTTTTGGAATGCCTTGGATGGATGTGCAAAATGTTCTTTTGTGCCTCTCTTGAATTCTAATCTTAGCCAAACTGCAGTCACTGGTTCCCCTCTGTTACTCTGTGCCACCCCTAACCAAGGGCATGTCCCTCCTAGTCTGGTAAATGGAATTTCATAGGAATTTGCTGCATGTTTTTCCCCTTTCATCCTGGCTTTGTTCTTTGTAGCCTGAGTGTCCTGGCACTTGGGTCATTTTCAGTCAAGTCCCAAACTGACATTACAGCAGAGCTTCAGAGATGCTGGAATTCAGACATTGACAAGCTCAGAGCAGATGTTTCTCAATAAGCTACTAGAAAATTCCTCACCTGAACTGAGGAGTTGGGCTCCTTTCTGGAGGGCTTCAGCTACCCATGTTCTCCTGAAAGTTATGACACAGAATTAGGCAGGTTTCCCATCTTAACCACTTGTTGCTGAGAGGGTCCTACCAACAGTCCAACAACCAGTTCAGCGACCAAGATGTGCAGCAAACACAGAGTGGCACTGCTGTGCTCTGCCTCTCTCCAGTCCTTCTGCACGTCCTCTTCCCTGTCCTCTCCATCCTGCTGTGCCAGTGTACCTCCTCCGGTGGAGCCTTTGCCTCATTCTCAAGACAGACTGGTTAATGTCTGCGCTAGATTAGTCCTGGTAACAACAGACTGTGCCAAATGTCTTTGAATTCACATTGTGTCAGTGACAGGCTGTTGAATCACAGCTGGCTTTCCATCACACTGAAAAACCCAGCTCTGCTTCCCTCCATCTGCCCTGTTTATAACATGTTGAGCTCGTGTTGGTGTGATCAGACCACACACCTTGGCTGGGCCTGAACAACACTGTGATGTGTACAGATCTCCCTCCTCTGTATCCTGTAGCCTCAGTCACTGTCTGTGCTCACAGCTAAGAAATCAAGAAGCACATGTATGCAAATTAGCAGCCTAAAAAGCCCTTTAACATTCTCATTTGTCTTATTCACCTTCCTCAGAGGAGGGAGTTTCTGGGAACTGGTCAAGAAATACCAAACTAAAGGCAACAAGAACTGGTCAGGCTGTGTTTGTCACATTGATGCCAGCTGAGCATCTCGTTCAACCATGGAGCTCAAAGCAACACTGGCAGCAGAGGGAGACTTTCTGTCCAGTACCGCTCAAGTAGATAAGAATAACAGACACCTCCCTGGCTTTTTTGTGTCACCAGAAATGCTGCACGTGGTGAAGCCCACTGGAGGGTTGCCTGATGCAGTGATGCCATCGCTCTCCCCTCTGAGTCACAGAGAGCCTAAAAGTGACCATTAGCAGGTGAATGGCACAGCTGTTTAACTGATGAGCACAAGAAAAATCAGAGTTGCATCTTGATTTTCCCTTCCTTGCTGCTTTTGGCAATGAGGAGGTGCCAGAGGACCATGGGCTCTTTGGGTTCCATTGCAGGGTCCTTTGAAGTTCAGCAGAACAAGTTTATGGTAGAAAACTAATAATTGGTACTGGATGCCCAAGCTTTTGGGTGATATTTAGGACCATGCATGAAGTCCATCCAGAGCAGGTACATTCCCAGTGAAGAATTTCTCCTTCCCTGACTGTGCTAGGTCACCTTTACCCTGAGACAGGGCTGGTCTCAGCATTATGCACCAGTTGCATCCCTTCTGTGCTCAAACAGGGCTTTTCCTTCCATTGCCTTTCACTCAGTCACAACTATATCAAAATTAGTTGAATTAGGATGAAATTTGTCCCATTCACTCTAAAAAAGTGTAGCATGTTGTGGTGAGTAAGAGTGGGAGAGCAGAGGTAGATCTACTGGCTGTCCAAGAGTGCTTGTGCCTCTTGGGAAGGTTCACTTTAAAGCATTAATCCTGGGAATGGAGCGTATGACACTTTGGTTTTTTTAAAAACTTTCCCAGTGGCCTAAATTGTTCCATTATGGCAAGACTGGAAATAACCTCTTGAAGTGTCTTTGTTTCTGCACATTTTTAAAAACTGATTTTTCTCAGGGGTGACTGAGTGGGCTGAGGTGAAGGGGGCCTGGTTGGCTGCGGGGTGGGGGCCGGAGCAGCCAGGCCATGGGCTCCTACCCGGAGGTTTTGTACAGTTTGTCACATGTCAGTGCCCTTTGCTACTGTTTCTCTTTGTTTATTAAATGTGTTTGAATAACAGTTGAGATGCTGTGATTAATTTTTTTTTCCCAATAAAGATTCTGAAATGGGTTTGAAAAGTTCGAAGGGCAGTGTGCAGCCTGCTGCTTTCCCTGCACCACACAGATACTGCATTAAGGGGGAAGAAACGTGCAGATTGGGCACTTGCTTCTGGCTTCAATTCACTTCTAACAATCATTTGCCAGCAGGAGAATCTAATGAGATTCTGGAGTCCTCCTGGGCTGCTTTCAAGGATAAAGGTACAACTGAAGCTTGTTTCTGGTGTTTTCTTCTATAAAATAATCTCAAATTCCACATTTATCTTAACCATTTCCACTGACAACCACAAGCAAGTAGAACATTAATACAACCACTAGATGTGAGTAGCTAAAAAAGGAAGAGGGTTTTTTTTTTTGCCAGCTGTCACTTGCTAAACCCTTACTCGACACTGGACCACAGGGAGGAAGGGTCTGACTGTTTCAGCTTTGGTGCTGCCAAAAGTTGGATGACATTGGCAATTCAGGCCCAACACAGTGAAAAGGAGGAGCAAGGACACAAGTGAAGAATGGGAAATCTTGGATTGATTTAATCCTACTTTTGATTACAAGTGGCTGTTGCCTCCTCTGGGTACTCTGAAGGCTGCCTGTCTCCATCCTCACTGCCACTCAACCCTCAAAGCCACAGAGAGCAGGGATGGGCTGACACATCCCCAAACCAGGGTTTAACACCAGCACAGTGGAAGAGGATGAGACTCTCTGCACACAGGGAGCTCACAAGAAACCATGGCTGAGCCAAGTCACCACATAGCATGAGTTGATTTAAGACAGTACTTTCAAACCTCTTGACCCCTCTCTCTATCCCAGACCTGACTGCAGGTCTGTACTGCCAGTGAATTTGCCCAAAGCAAAGCCACACTTCAAGTGCCAGCAGAGTCTTGGGCAGAGGTGGAAACTGCAGGGCTGGCACTGCTGACACCACACGCATATTTGTTCACCGGGGAGGGCTTGTCAGCAGAAATTCAGGTTACAGCCAGCATTTCCATAATGCCATAACCTTGCTGCTACCCCACCTTAGGGCTGTCCTATAAGGCCACATCAGCTGTAAAAGCCTTTGTGCAGGACCTTTAACCAGCTCCAGGTCTGCCAGGGAGGTGGTTCCTCTAACACAATGCCATGTCACCACACAGGAGACACAAGCGTCACTCAGTGGTTCTTACAGAAACTGCAAGCTGGAGCTGCCAGGTCTTTGCACCATCCCTCACTTTCCCATCGAAGGCTGTGCAACCCATTAACTCCTTTAAAAATTAATTTCTTTACTTGCTGCAGGAAGCAGGTGATGCCTCAGCATTACCAAGCAACGAGAGGTTGTGTGGGATTGGCACCATGTGTTAACTTAGCCAAAATAAAAATGAACCCCCTGTACACCAGCTCTTAATGTGCCAGTCCTGCTGCTGCCAGGAGCCAGCCCAAAGCTCAGCTCTCCCTGTTAGCAAACCCAGGCTGCTCTAGAGCTGCTGCAGCAGCAGAAGGGAAAGGGGGGATGGTTTGCAACAGAACTGGCCTCAGCAGAGGGTTACGGCCCTGACTCTTGTCTGAGTTGGTCAGAGCACCCCAGGCTACCTCCAAATGCTGTTGCCACAAGAAGATGTGGGATACCCAGTGAAGGGACATCCCCAGGGACAAGCACCTCCCGTGAGCAAGGGGCTCCATCCATGGGGCTGTGCCACCACCAAGGCAGGAGGTGAATGGCACCACAAAAACACCCAAGGGATTTAGTACCTGCCCATAACAGGACCCGATCCCTCCTACCCCTAGAGACAACTAGGGGGAAAAAATTCTCCAGGTGGCTTTGCCAGGTGCTTAGGGGAAAGATGAATAACAAAACAACACAGATTTTCTGATAGCCAGAGTAAAGTCAGTAGGTAGTGCATGCACTAAGCTATGAGAGAGGGATTTGAAAACCCCATCATCAAACTTTTCTGCATTGGAAAGCACATAAAAAGAGCAATTCCACATCGTCCTCTGGAAAGAGAGGCTCAGGCTCCCTCTTGTCTCCCAGGCCGTGTCCAGGGCCCACCTGGCTCCCTGGGGCTGGTGCTCACCTCCCCACAACATTCCCATCGGTCACCCCAGCTGGCAGCTCACCTTGCCGCTGATAGTTTTATCTGGAACACGATTAATTACTTTGTTGTCCTGGCCTGCCTGCTTGCGTCTGTGGACAAAGAGGAAACAGTAATTGACATTAAAGATAGGAAAGGGTTTCTGCAGTGTCAGGCACCTATCAGCATCCAACTGCTTGGCTTGGGGCTCCAGCAAAATGCAGTGCAAACTGCAGCTGCATTTCCCCTCTGCACACGTGGGAGGGTGAAACCCAGCAGTGCAGAGATCCTGCTACAGCCATACGTGCATCTTGCACAACCCCTCCACACGCTTTTCTGCTCTGCCTCAGGCTCTCGCACGCAGACGAAACTCAATTCGTCACTTACCCGCCCACCCTCACCCGGAACAAAGTAATCAAGCCAGATCTGTCTGCAGACAGGAAGCCTGCAGATATTTTCAACCCAGCTTACTAACTTGTTTGGGAAACAAGGACCTTGGCCATGTCCTTTCACCTAGGTCTGGTTTTGAGGCAGTTATTGAAGGTTTAACCCAACTTTCACATGGGTAAATAACTGCCACATAGCCTCTTGCTTCCCAGGCTGGAGAAACACGTCGGTTACTCCAAACCACAGTAAAGAAAGAGCTGCAATGCCCTAGTAATTACTTTCAGATTGTGGTGTAACAGATGAACAAAGGCTTATCTCGAAAGATATTTGACCTTCTGGCAATATTTCCTATTGGAGGTCTCCTAGGTGTTTCCCAGACTTTAGAAGATGGGAGTCTGACCCAAGTCCATCAGCAGTCTGGAGTGCACAGAGTCCTCAAGTTTCATGTGTCTCAAACAGCCGCTCAGTGAGCTGAGAGCTCCACTGGTCTCTGTGTCACCAAGAAAATCCTTGAGCTCAGGGCAGTCTGGGCAGCAGGTCCTTTACCACAGCCAGGAAAACATGCACCAGTGATCCTGATGAATTCAAATGACAGTGGCTAAAAATGAGGAAAACCATTTGGGCAACCAAGCAAGGAGACAGGCCTTTAATCTGGGCACTGAGTTTAAGATGTCTTATAAAAGCAGGCAGATTAGACACTAAAGGGATAGAAAACACCTAATAAATGGTCATCCTCAACCTAATGTCCCTGTGTGCTTTTATCTAAAATTTTAATACAAAGAAACATGTAAAAAGTAAGAAGGGGATAGTCGTATTTGCCAAACCAAAGGGGATTTGCCCATGAAACAAAGGCTCAAGGCCATGTTTTGCTGTTTCCATACTCCCCCAACAATATGACCCTAAGGTGCACAGGAACCTGCATTTCCCACTGGGATAACGAGCTCCTGCCTTTCCTTTTCCAGAAATCACAAAATCAAACATCATGATCCCTCTGGGTATGGGCAGGAAGAGCCTAAGCATCAGCACTAAGTTGCTGGATCTTTTCTCCTACCCTGTTGTGACCTCTAAGCATCACCTATACCTTCCTCAGAGCAGGACATCTTCCTTGGACAGGAGATCTGAGCAGAGCCTGGCTGGGGTAGCAGAGCATCTGCTGAAAGCTAAAGAGCCAAAGCTGAATAGCTGGAGCCCAAAAACCAGCTGGCTTCCTGAAAACCATGCTCCAAATTTTCTGGCTAAACACCTTCAACCCCCCACAACCTCCTCCACCTACTCCACGGATCCAGCAGTCAGCCACAAGGAAACACTTCTCTTGATTCTACTGCCACTGAGACCCTTATTCCTCATTTAAAAAAAGCCAATTTAAATTATAATTAAGAGCTTGTTTGAGGGAACCTTCAGCCACTGCTCAGGATCAAAATGTCAATCTATGAAAGAGATGCCCTGCAGCAGGGTTAGATTGTACCCACAGCTGCATCACATCCCACTGCCCCCTTCCTCTGCCACATCCTCACCTACTGCAGGAGTTTTCCTGCAGCTAATGACAAGGTAACTTCATTTCTTGAAAAGCCTCTTTTTCCCAGGAACACACCCCCTTCCTCATCTTCACAAATGCAGGCAATTGCTGGAAGAAAAGCACCAGCACCTTCCAGATATCCTCAGTAACCTCAGCCAGGTTCCTAGCAAGGATCTCCATCTGTTCAGATACTCCATGCCACCATCAGTCCCTCTCTCTGCCCACTCCCAGGGCAGGCCAGGGCAGTGTGGCAGGTTAGGGTGTCACACAGCATGAGCCAGAGCCGCTTCCAAAGCCACCTCCAGCGTGAGTTTACGCAATGTCTTCCTCAGACTCATCTCCAGATCCCCATTGCCTCGGGGAATGCTGCCTTTCTTGGCACCACACTTCTACACAAAGCACAGGCTCTGGTGGCAGTCAGGAGGGCAAGGGCCAGCATGCACACAAACCATCTGCAGTCACCCACCAGCCAGAGATCCATCACCGGGATAAAGAGCAGGGACAAGCCACATCTTGCTGAATTCCTGCAGGCCAGTGGGAGCTGTCAGTGCATGCTCTGGTGCCAGCTGCCTCCTCAGCTCCCATTTCCCATCTCCAGGCTAAGCCGTGTTATCCCAGCACTGGCTGATGGCCATTAAACCTAGTCCCAAAAGGGGGACTTCTCACCTGGTCTTACACCCACATTGTCAGTGATTAACGAGCACACAGCAGCCAGGCAGACCCAAAGTCAACCCAGGAGAGCAGAAAGCAGCAGTGAAACTGAGCAAAAAACAATCCAGGCAAGGATCTGGACATAAATGCAGCTGGGGAACAAACAGGGTGGGGGGAGTGTGGGAGGAGGACACAGATGAGGCTGGTCTGGCTAATTAAGACCAATTAGTGCAGGCAGGACCCTGACCCCTTTTGCAGGGGGAGGATGTGGGAGTGATGCTACGGGAACTGCTTGGGAAACTCAGGATGAACCAGCACTTCCTCCATCCTTGGCACAGCACCATTTTCTCAGTACCAGCAGAGCTGGTCTGAAGGGGTTTTGCCAGGATTGTTCAGATCCTGTCCCAGCCTGTTTTCCCAGGGAAAACAGATTCCCAGGAATCTGTTTTCAGGTGCTCTGAGAGCTTGGTTTCTGTTGGATCTGTCTATGTTCCAGGGATGGATCAGAGCAGGAGTTTAATTTGTGACTGAAGCTGGGGTAGGAACAGGTCCCTGCCACAAAACACTCTGCAATCCCACAGCTGAAATGTCACGTTATTTCCCTTGCTTTAAACGAAAAACAAAACCCAAAACCAAACAACTCCCCACACTTCTTCTGCAAGAATCAATCTGCCAGAGGATTTGCTAATCTGGATCTCTGGAACAAATTCAACTGGTCTTTCTCAAGTGTGATTTGCAAGCTCTGAGGCGTTTGCACTTTGGTTTCCAGCCACAAAGAATCACAGAACCACTTGGGTTGGAAAACACCTTTAAGATCATTGAGCCCAACTGTTAACCCAGCATTGCCAAGGCCACCACTAAACCATGTCCCTAAGACATGGCCTGCCCCAAAGCTGCTGCTGAGGCTCCTGAGCACAGAGCTGGTTTACCAAGTTGTAACGTGCTGGTAAGGACAGGCAGAGAGCAGGGGACTTGCAGCCACCTCCACCATGCCCCAGGCACAGCCTGTCCCCTGAGGGCTGCAACCACCTGCTGACAAGTGACATCCAGCAGAGACAAGCCCATAGCACTGGGCCAGGCTGCACCACTTGGGCTGATGCTTTAATCTGAGCTAAATCTGGATTCTCTGCTGTCACCTCACCGGGTGACCTTGGAAAAGTCAGCTGGGATATAATATAAGCTACATGGGAGAGGATGGCAAAGCAAGACACGGTCTCAGGATGAAAAGGTACTTTAAAAGTCACTTATAAAGGTATTTACCAAGACAAGTGCTTGGCTTTCCTACCCTCAACAGACACTGAGTGACCCCAAAAAGCAGTTTACCACCCCGCTCAGTTTACAGTAAACATCTCGCTTCTGTACAGGCAGCTTATTTTACACATTCATAAAATATGTGTCCAGCACATACCAGGGCTGAGCTCGATGGCAGGAGGGTGCGAGAAACCTTCTTCTCCATTCCCATTCCTGCTCCCAAGCTGCAGGCATTGTCCAGTCTCTGAACACCCCTCCAAGCCCCACTGCTTTGGGGAGTGGTTCTGCCTCCCCCCAGCCACACTCCTGACTTCCTTGCTGGACCCTGTGGCTGGGTCTCCCTCCTCAGTGGCTCCACAGAAGAAGTGGGCTGCTCATCTCCCTATAGAGGTGCCGCCAGCTACAAGCTCTTACTGAACACTACAAATACCATTATTTGCATAACATAAACCTGAATTTGCGAAATATAAACCTCTTCCTTTGAGGTGAGCTACATAAATTCCCCAGGCCCTTGTGTCTCTTGGCATAAAGGGCTGCCTGTCCCTGCAGGGAGCAGCCAGGAGCCCTCATGCCAGCAGCTGTTTGTCCCCCATTGGAGCTGAGGGAAACTGAGGCACAGAGGAAGAAGGGAGAGTCACTGGGTGAGCACTCCTGGTCTGCTGCCACAAACAACAGCTACCAGGGCTGCTCCACAACAGCTAGAGAAATCCAAGGTTTGAATGCTGATGTCTTGGGGATAACTGGAAGAAGAAACAATATTCAGACATGAACAGGAGAGGATTAGCTTATCAGGGCAGACAGTGACTGCCAGAGAGTGGCTGGAGAGAAAGACTGAAACAGGCAGTTGTGTCCCATCCAGGGCACTCATGTGTCCTCAGGTGCTCCACAAGCTGGTAGAGAGAAGCACCTTTGCACTGTTCACCTGCTCCCAACAAAAGCACACTGTTTGCAGTAGGCACCCAGGTGTGGCTATTGCTGTGAACTCCAATCCTATTCCCAACCCTACTAATATGGGATGATCACGTGCATGTGAAAATCTGCCCGTGTTTCACAGATGTCTCAGTCCCGTCACGTTCATTGCTCAACACCAGGAGCAGGTTGCCTGAAAGCATCAAGCCCGTAGGAGCAGGACAACACACACCAGCCCTCCACCTTCACACCGTCCATCCTATCTGGATACCTTGGAAGGGTTAATCCGAGAGTTTGCGGCGCTGGTGTTGCTCGGTGTGGCACAGCCGGCTAAGACAGAGCTGGAACAAACTTGTTCCTTTACCTTCGTGCAGGCAGGAGGCAGCGAGGAGGCAGCGAGGAGGTCGTGTGGCACCTGGCAGCACATCCCCAGGGTCCTTGCAGCGACTGTGCAGGTCGGGCTGCCCAGGGGCAGAAGGTGGACGAAAGCCATAGGGTCTGCGGCCCCACTGGAGAGTTCTCCCCCGTGAGCAGGCGCCCAGGGAATTGTGAGGGGAGCCAGGAATCTGCTGGACAAACTCAAGAGTTGGACAGGGCAGCTGGGAACAGAGAGGAGCTGTGCTTCTGCCTTTTTTTGCAGGTTTGCTGTTGCCGGGGAGAGGTTTTAGGCTGTCATCCAGCTAATTCACACCACAGAGACAAGCACTTGAATTAGTTGCATTATCTGCGCCCAGCTAAAGTGGACAAAGGATTAAAGTGTGCTGAGCACCACGGCCGTGATTTGCATCTCAGAGCCCCTTCCCACGGGCCCCTTCTGCTCCCAGCCTTTTTTTTTTTTTTCATTTTCTGGCCGTGAGCCAGCCAGCATAAGAGCCCTGTTTACAGAAATGATGCCTAGGTTAATATTGCAAAGACTTCATCAAAGCCTGTAGACGCTACTGAAGCAGAAGGGTCTGACCGTGGGCCATGAGCTGACCGGGCTGCGCACACAGGGGATGTAGCCGCAGCCACGCAGCGCCGCCCTTCGTTTGACCAGTTCTGGTCTCAGCCTGAGGTACGAAACTAACTTTCTGCCAGCATGGCATATTTGAAATAATTAGCAAAATCAAACTATTATTCGTCTCTAAAGCTGCACACAAAACCTAAATGCAGCTGTTGTTTTAGGGAAAAAACACTATTTGAGTGCTAAGTAAATATTGCGCTGTGCAGTGACCTTATGGGCACTTTTTCTGAGCTCATCCAGCTGCCAGAGATCATTATTTTGTGCATGTTTATTCGTGTGGAGAGGATGGGGAATGCTATTGGTATACGTTCTGTGCTGTCAGTCTCAGAGAAATCTAAACTGGGATCTCTCAGAAGCAGCTCTAGATCTAGAGAGGTAAAGCAAAAGCCTATCTGCCATCACTGGATTCTAATTAATAGCTTTAAAAATGTTTTTTCACCACCACCACTTTGTAGATAGGTGTAGTTTTCCTGAAAGGTTCGCACTGAGCTCTGCTGTGATACGCAGCCTTTATAGGTTTCTATTTTACTTGGCATTTGCAGTTTTTCCTCCTCTTCTCAGCAGGGGGACTGAGTGACCTTAGCAATTGCCAGCAAGGGGACTCCATATGATGAAAGCAGGCGAAAGGGAAAACAAGGGCGGAACTAGGTAAAGCAAATTCATACCTCAGAGGAGGTGTGGTCCGGTCCTCTACCTGGCTGTGGTCACAGTCTTGTGAAATATAAAAGGAGAATGCAGTGGTTTCTTAAGCAATCTGGTGCCAGGATCCTGTAGTGAGAAGGAAGGGAGGTGCTGGAAGAAATGCAGAGTAAGAAGCCTAGAGTGTCAGCTGGGAAAGGTGTGGGACACACCAGTGCTCTGAGCCTCAGGAACACCATCAGCTCTTCCCTGAAGGCTTGTTCTCTGGACTGAGGGTTGCATGGTAGCTGCACTCCCTTCCCCAGCAGGCTGGCTTAGAGGAGAAAGGAGCTATTATGTCCCAAGGAGAAGCAGCAGGACGTGGCACTGCCAAGCCCCAGGACCGGGGATGGGCATGGATGGTCCTTCTGGCTGCAGTGCTGCTGCAGGGGCTGACACTGGGCTTCCCCTGCTGCATCGGTGTCTTCTTCACGGACCTCCAGCACGAGTTCCAGGCCAGCAACAGCCAGACATCGTGGTTTCCGTCCATCATGGTGGCCGTGCTGCATGGAGGGGGTGAGTGACTGCAGGGAATGGCCTCCTCCACCTCCTGCCCTTGTGCTGCTGGTGGGGGGATGTAATGAAGATACTTTCAGCACTTCATTAACGTGGGCGGTGGAAGGGACTGGGAGGTCCGAGCAGAGTGGCTGTTTGGCAGTACACAGCATCTCCAAGCCACTTGGATCCCACAGTCCAAAGCTAAATGTCCACAGATTCCATGCTTCCTTTTGTCACTCTTAGAGTCAGCCAAGACCCTTGGTCAAAGAAGGCAAATCCCCTTCTCAGCCCAGTTTTTCCAGATCAGCAAGAACATAGTTATTTCTCACAGAAGCTCTTTGAATAAGCCAGCACACAGTGCTGGAGATCTGGTGCTTTCTTGGTTCCTCTTGTCCATGAGAGCACATCTCTTTTCAAGGGCCACATGACAGCTCTGTTCTTTGTGGCTGAAGAGATGCCAAAAGCTGAGCTCCTCCAAGCTGCCAGCTGAGGCAAAATCTTAAAAGCAGCTCCTTGGGCGGTGGCGCGGAGCGCATACCCACGCAGGCATCAGGGTGGACATGAGCAGGGCTGGATCAGTGCAGAATGTGGGTCAGGCAGCGCCCTCCGGCCGCAGGGGTGGAAGGAGCATTGTGCTCTGTGGATAGTGGCGTGAATCACTGATTTTCTCTTCAAAATAAAATGTGGGAGCAGCATAGGACAGTGGTCCCAGATTCCACACACAGATGCAGGGGTGCTTTTCTATTTCTGCAGAGGGAAAACCAAATCCTCAGCAGCTCGAGGATTTCCCAGTGAGCGGTCTGTGCTTTGTGACCCATACAAATCCTGTGCTTGTTTTATAAACAGACAACCCAAACTCTACCAGGCAACAGAGTGAAAGTTCCCAGGGTTGCCCATGTATCCAAGCTTCTCCCTGAGTTCCTACCTGCTCCCTTCTAATGCTGGTGAAAGTTGACACTACATGATTAAGGAAAAAAACCAACCCCAGAGCCCTGAGGCAGGTTCAGTCTGTCCCGTGTAGGACATGGCTGGCAGCCACCTGCATGGAATTGAGAGTTTGCACCTAAGCAGAAACAGTTGGGCCCAGAATATCAAGGTGCAGATGGAAAGAGATGTCGAGGGAAGTGACAAGGGGAGGAATCACCAGTGAGAGTCAGCAGACATAGAGCAGTATCCTTGAGGCTTGGAACTCGGAAGCTGTTGGGAATTCCCCATCCTGCCTTCCAGCCCCTGTGATCCTTCTGTGATTAGTGGGAAGGATCCAACTGGGACCTGCTGGCTCTGGGAAATGGTCTCAGAAGCAGCTTGGTCCCAGCATGTCCAGGAAGGACAGTTCTGGCAGTATCCACAAGAATGTCAATTATCCTGTCATCTTTAATGAAGTAATTGTTGTGTAGGAGGCTGGAACCACAGTAAAAGATAATATAAAGACAGCCAATACATAGATCCAAAAGTTATAAACTAGATAAGGAAAGAATGATATTCACAATAGAATTTGTTAGGGCACAGCCAGAGAGTTGTATTTTGCTTGCCAGTTATGTCTCCTCTTGCAGGGTGTTACAGTACAGGGGGGCTTGTTCTTGTCCCCCAGTAGCACGAGGCAGCAGTAACATAAACCAGAAGGAAAAAACAACAAAATAAACAGAGAGCAAGGCCTCCCTCTCAGGCCAAGCACATATGGCTTTTGCTGCAACTTCTGACCTCCTTTGCAGGGGGCCAGGCTCTATTTGATTCAGGTTCTCTGCTTACATCCATCATTTCAGCACTTTCCCAAAATTGCATTCTGCTGTCACCAGTATCTCTTAGAGGTGCCTCTCTCTTTTCTTCACCTTTATTTTTTTTAATTCAGAGGAACTGAAGGGGGAAAAAATTATTTGTTGCAAAAATTGGAAGAGGAAGGGAAATGGGCAGAGCAGCCCATTTCCATTTTGGTGCAGTCAGTACTGGGAGAAGGTTCCATGCAGGAGAGCTATGGAAGGAAACAGGGAAGGGCACAGGGCAAACAATGGCTCATAACTCAGCCAAACATATCCCATTATCGGTGCTGTGTTCCTAGGTAAAAGCCATTAACGATTATTCTGTTATAAGATAATTTGAGAGATCTCAGGGTCCTACATCTGTCTCCAAAAGGGAATTTCAGGCCCTTACAGGTTCCTGCTCCTAGATATCCACGCACACGGAAAGCTCTGGACTAATTCATACAAATGCAGCACTTTTGTTGATATTATTCTTGCAAAAGAAAGCACAAAAGCCCCAGGCAAGTGAGAAATAACATTTGAAACCCAGACAACAAGTAACCAGGAACTAATAATGAAAAACCCTTATGGTTTTCAGAGCCAATCTCATTATTTTGTAGTGTTCAATTTATGCCTTCTTGGGCTAGTTAAACAGCAGTACCATTCTTAATGTCTTTAGCAGGAGGAAAAATAATCCAGTCACATTTGCTGGACAGTTTTTCAAAGGCCAGTGAAGTCTGAGGCGAAAATCTCCCAAGCAGATCAAAATACAGACAGCTGCACTCCTAATTTTAATAACGTTCCACTGTTCACTTGACTGTGGATTTTATTTCAAACCAGACGTTGATTTAGGTCACAAATACGGCACAGGTTATATTCCCTACACTGACCGACTCCTAATTCTGCAGCTTCCAGTCATTTTGCATTTGCTTGCATAACCTTAAGTGTTCAGAATTGGGAAAAAAAGTTAATAAAACCTGGAAAACCTTGAGGATCTTCGAAGGAGCAGGAAAAGAAACTCTACCTTCAGATCCTCTTCTGCCAGAACACGCAGAGAGAAGCACCTTCCCACTGATGGCCTGCAGGTGTGAACTAATCTTTCCCTGCCCCAAAATGAAGGATGTTAAATGTCATTAACAAAGCAGTAATTTATCACAATCTCATGGAATTCACCAGAAGTCCATTTCCAAGGGTTTTCATTAAAATCCATCACATCCTACTTGATGGTCAAAATCCCAGCAGATCACAGACCTCCCCTCGGCCAACAAGCTGGCCAAGCGCTTGGGAGGATCACGGAATATATTTTCTCTTCCTACATCATTTGATAATTGCAGCAATCCAGCAGGTACAAAATACTTCCTTCCTCCCTAACTGCTTCCATTTTTCTTCTCTGCTTCCAGGGCCCCTCTGCAGCATCCTGGTGAAGCGGTTCGGCTGCAGGTTTGTGGTGATGCTGGGTGGGCTGCTCAGCGGGCTGGGAATGGTGTCCAGCTCCTTCTGCAAGTCCATCAGCCAGCTGTACCTCACGGCCGGCCTCATCACTGGTATGTACTAGAGAGCAGGGAAACTCAGCTGCTGTGCTGGAGATGGGAAACGGGAGAGCCCCAACTAAGTGGTCACATTTTTCCACTCATCTGTGAAACAGGAGAACTCAGCAGCCTCCCAGCACAGCAGAAATCCTACAGCCACTAGACTTGGCCTTCACACCCCTTTAGCACACACCTCACCCACTCAAACTCACTGGGAAGTGCCTCTCTGGAAAAAGCTATAGGTCTCCAGAGGGTAAAACAGAGAAAAAGGATGTCTGTTCTTTTTAGTAGCTTCTCAGCCTTTTGTCTTTCAAGAAAGGAGGTTTTTTTGTTGTTCTTCCAATTTTTGAACATAATGTGTTGGGATAATGTCCTTCCCAGGTTCCCTGGGCTTGTATTTCACCACTTCCAATCTGGAGGAGAATGGAGACATCTTTTCCTAACAAAAGACCGTGTTGGTTTTGAACAGAAGTAACAGATGGGAACTTTTCCTTTCCAAATATTTCTCCTATGTAACTGACGTTCAACTCTTGGTTTTTAATAACACAGGGAAATTAATTCCTTACTCTGGGACCAATCCTGCTGGATCTTGCAAGTTAAGCAGTGGCCACTGCATAGAGAGAAAAATAAGCAACTCCCTGAGCCCTGATGAAAGCATTGGGAAAGCATGTGGTGTAAAACCCAGGTTTTTAATGAACAATTCCATAACAACTTCAGGAATTGCAGTGTGTCCCAGACAAACGTCCGTTTAGATCAGTATATTTACTATACCCAAGAACATAAATAGTTTAATTTACACACAACATCCTTCTTCATCCCTGGTGTGGGGTTTCTGAGTATTAATCAATCCCTGGGGGCTGTGGGGGCTTCTGGCCTGGCAGGTCAGAAAATGCTTCAGTGGCAGATGAAGTCATCTGTGGGTACACCCTGAATTTGGGCTCTTTTCACCCTTTAAGACAACATAGAGGGATCGTTTACTCTTTTATTCTCACCTTTAGGTCTGGGATCATGTTTCAGTTTCCAGGCAGGAGTGACTGTGCTGGGCTACTATTTTGTACGGTGGCAAACACTGGCCAATGCCGTGGCCTCCACCGGTGTCTCCCTTGGTTTCACGCTCTGGCCGCTGCTGTCTCAATACTTGCTGGATGAGATGGGTTGGAGAAACACCTTCCTCATCTTCGGAGGAATACTACTGAACTGCTGTGTTTGTGGAGCCATCATGAGACCCATTCAGCTGGCATCAGGGTCACTTCCACAGTCTGCCAAGCTTGAAGAGGAGCCAGGGAGCAGAGCAGAAGAGGCACAGCTGTCCAATGGAGCATCTCCTCACCACCCCACACTCCAGCAGCACACCAGAAGGACAAAATGCTTCCAGGTGCTGCAGAAGTACCTGGCTTTTGACATCTTCTGTCAAAACAAAGGTTACCAGATTTACACTATTGGAGTGACCTGGATGATGATGGGGTTTGCCTTACCCCATGTCTACCTTGTGCCTTATGCCATCCACAATGGGGTGGAGCAACGTAAGGCAGCCCTCCTCATCTCCATCATTGGGTTCATCAACATCTTCATCCGCCCTCTCACAGGGCTGCTCTCAGGACACAGAGTCTTCACAGGGAGACGCATCTACCTGTTCAGCCTGGCCACGCTCCTCTGCGGGCTCAGCAATTTCATCTGTGTCATCTCAGCTGAGTTCAGTGTGCTCATCTTCTACTGCGTCATCCTCAGCATAGCCATGAGTGGCATCGGGGCGCTCATCTTCCAGGTGCTGATGGACGTGGTAGAGATGGACAAGTTCTCCAGTGCTCTAGGGCTCTTCACCATCCTGGAGAGCATCACCCTCCTCATCGGGCCCCCGCTTACAGGTGAGAGAGGCTACAAAAGCTGGCTGGGGGAAAGGTAGTGGTTTGGAAACTGGTGACAAGTGTTTGGGGGCATCAAGAAGAGGAATAAAGGAGTTTCCAGACCCCTGGTGTAGGTGAGTTACGCAAAGGGAGCAATATAAAAGGTAGGGTCAGAAAGGAATGATCAGCCTCTTCTGACAGCTGGAAGGTCATTTCTGCAGCTGCATCAAGAGCAGACTGAAAAAATTACTCACTTGGTAAGCGATCTGATAGGTATGGGAGCAATGAGAGCTTTTTTCCAGTGAGTGGCAAGAAGCAGACAGGAATTACTATGAACTCTTTCACCATTTTGCCAGTTTGCATTGTTTTATCCATGGAGTCTCAAGGAACTGTGAACATCCCATTAAACAAATTAACTGTGATCAGAATTATTACCAGTCCTACATTATTCAAAAGCCCCATAGTAAAAGCTTCTGTTCAATCTTCTTTCCGAGTTCTGGAGCGTATTAATTTTTCTCTGGAGACAAGAAAGGAGCTAGTTATGACTTTCAGTCCAATAAATTATTCACAGTTCACTCCAAATGCCACTAAGTGACCTGTTCAAGACACACCTGCTCCTGCAGTACAGCAGTAAATTCAAAAGACTAACAAACAAGAAATGTCAACCTGAGGATGTCAGTCTCAGTTCAGGCTTTAGTTCTCTTCTCCAGACAATGAATTGTGGCTACTCAGCAGGAAAATTATGTCTGGTTCAATAATGTGATGGTAACGTGCACCGTATTTCATGGTACTCCCTGGCATTAGTGTGTCAGCCACTTTTCTCAAAGAGCAAAAAGGTCCTTTTTGGACATCTCTGACAGGAGCAGCAGGTGGGCAAAACAAAGCACAGTAAAAGCAGCTCCATTTCTGTTTGTAGTCCTAAAATCTGCTACAGAAAAGTGCACTGTGGAAAGAAACATCACCAATCTTGACTGAAAAATACAAGCAAATAAACATTATTCCAGTATTTCCACATTGATAAGCAGCCTATGGAAGGCATCATGTACTTGGCCCAAGTATCACTTTTCCATCTCTAACATTAGTGTTAAATTACTCCCTTGAAATCTCATGCTTCTAAATGGTTTATATTGAGGTCACTTAATGTTAGTCATAATCTTGCTGTGCTGTGAATTTCCTTATCCCTCATTACACAGGATTAGAGACAAATGTTCAGTTTAGAGACCTTAGTATGTAAATTTCTGAGCTATTTCTCTATCTAGTTGTTCTGTTTTCTGCCCTAGGATGTACTAGGGTCACTCATTCCAAAAACCACTGAGTGGCAGTGGTACAAGTGTCCTCTGCTGAGCAAACAAAATGATGTAGCAGGTTGGGGAAAAATTACAATTTCCTTTCTTTCCTGATTTCTCTGTGTATTGAGAAATACTTCCTACAGAAATATCACCTGACTTGTGACTACAAATAAAAAACTAAACAACCCCTAGAATCTAGAGAAGAGGAGAGAACTCATCAGAGAATGCTTGTCTGTTGTATATGGCAGTTTCCTGAATGATGCAGGTTTAACATTCAGGTAAATGTATGCCTTTGGTGTGCCTCTTCTCTTTGGTTAAGCTATGGCTTCTATTTCAGGTCTCCTGGTAGACATAACCAGTGATTTCCACTACGTCTTCTACAATTCCAGCTTCTTCCTCATATCTGCTGCATTATTTATGGGGCTCAGCTTCTGTTCTCTGGAAAAAAAAAACAAATTGAGAGAGGCTTCCAAAGTACATTTGGACAATCCCTCCAGATATCAATACAGTGAAACATCAACAGAACCAAAGGCTGAAAATCAATCCCCTCCAGCAGTTGAGTACATCACGAGCATATGAAAATAAAGAAGGAGAAAAAAGAGCAACACAATGAAGTGGTCTGTACAAAGCAACACATGGCCAACACCGGTGGCAGATGAGAAAAAACCAGTCTACTTTCCACAACTGTCATCTTCCTTTTGCACTTCCACTCCATAGGGCCGTGTCAGACTCCAAGACAGCAATCCAGACCACGGGCCCAGCGCAGAACCCAGCGCCAGCCAAGGAGACAAAGCACAAAAAGATCTGAGCTCTCCTAAAGCAAACCATGGGATAACAGCCACGGGACCCAGTGCCAGGAGACAAAAGCTGTGTCAGTTCAATTGGGTTAAGTCACCACCTTTAAGAAGTCAATGGAATTTCACAAGCACGTTCCAGCTGGAAGTGCTGGATAACACGTATTAATGGGTAGTTCTTCACAAATAAGTATTTTTGCCTCATCTGAATATGCAATTTTGGTGCACAGGCTGCCTGGTTGTTTCCCACGTTGGGAGTGGCAAGACAAACACTTTCCACAGGAAGTGTGTTATTATTTTCCCCATCTCTAAATATTATTACAGAAGCAGCTGCATGGGTTGTAGAATTCAGACAAGTCTCTAGTAAGATCAACTATTTTCTCCTATGAAGCATATACAGGAGTTCTTCATGCCAAGTACAGTTTCAAAGCCTCAAAATTCGACTCCAGAGCCTCGAAAAAAAAAAAACCAACCAACCCACCAAGCCTTGAAGTGCCTGCTTTGTATAACTACTGATATCTCAAGTGCTGTTTAATACAACATAAAAGAGGATTCATGGCTCATGTAAACACACTTTAGCATTAACTGGAACCCATCTGGGCCAGGGAGGATGCTATTAGACCTAAGAATAAGGATATGCGTTATTTTATAGGGCAAAATTCAAAGCAACTGTAGTTCCTCTTTGTGGAGATCAATTCAGCTCTTTAGTCTTAGACTTTTGAACCTAATTACACCAGCATTCTCATTATAGAGAACTTTGTACAAACATAACTTATACTTCTTATAAGCACAAGCAGAACTTACAAAGAAATCTGTGGGGAAAGCATACTGAGAAAAGCCAGTGTTGGTGACTTTCTATCCATACAGCCTCGACTGTAAGTAGCTTTTTTCTGTCACATTACCAGGATTTAGGCTTGTCACTGCTCAGACAATGGCTGCAGCAGCCTCAGCATCAGCTCAAGATGCAAACTGTTCACGTTCTTTGTCATTCCCAATCCAACAGATGCGGATAACGGCTCATGAAGCACGCGGATGAAGATAACCCAATACATCAGAACAATCAAAAAGATGGAAGCACAAAATGGGAGTCAAATGGAAGAAGTAACAGCTTTCAATGGAACTGCAGTGCCTGTCTAAGAACTGTTATATCAAACTCAACTGCAGTGCTTATCTGGAGAACTGTCCTATGAGATTCCTAGTGACAAACCCACAGTTTTCATTACAGCTCCCCAGCCAAAACAAACAAACCAACAAAAAAAAAAACCACTCTGGATGAAACCACTGGAAAACTGACTCCAAGGTCTTCAGAGACTACAAAGGCTTCACAGCTGGCTTTTACACAGAAGAGGCATCAGCCTTTCAGAAGGGTTCCTGCTCCCACAGCTCAGTATCTTCTCCAGTACTGCCCTAGGATTATGGACCCAGGAGGATTTGCATTTCCTGATCAAACCTATACTTAAATAAGATGTTTAGTGGGAGATAGACATATCTAATCTCTCATCACGTGTTTATTAACTTAGGTAATGCTTACATGGCCCATAACTATGAAGCAAACAGGGACTGGTGCTTCTCATCTTACCAAAACAGACCACTGTACATTCCTAGGAAAATAAGGGGGCTTTCTCAAAAAAACAATGAAAAGGGATTAAGTCCCAAATCTCTTCTAGCTATTTCAAATAAACAGTTAAGCAGCTGAACAGATTGCCATTTTCTCTGTGTGTATTTCTTAAATTTTAAATTCTGTTCACCCTGCTACATTCCCTTTCTGTTTTCTTATGGAAATATGAGGTTATGTTGCTCCAGATCCTCCCACTGCTACAAATGTCCTGGGCAAACCAGGCAAGATATGGTGTAAGCTACAACCCACCAAAATTTCTCACAGGAAACAAAGGTTAGGTGAAGGAGCAAGGGAATGGCTCCTGTATGGAGCCAATTGCTCCACCTGTAATACTTTCGCCCTGGCTGCTTCATAAGAAAGGAAACGTACAGGACAAAACCAAAAAATCTTCACCAACTGAAGCTGACACAGAGATCAGCTCCCCCTACACCAAGGCAAAGAAACCTGTTTTGATCATTTCTTTATTGTGCACAGCAGTGCAAGATAATTTAGGATGGAAAGCAGGGAGAGTGCTTTCCAGAACTGCTTTTTGATACTCCTGAACTCATCACTGGGGTCACTGGGACTTATTGGCAGGCATGGGGAGAAAAACTACCAATTCACAAACCTGTTATTTTAACATTTCTCAACTTGCTGACTGAAATCTTTCTAACAGCCTTACAGTACTCAAGCCTGAAAACATAGTTGTCTCCCCTGGTTACTTTCCACAGACCCTTTGAAAGAAATCCACAACCCACAGGTTGAAGCAAATCCTCAGCAGACAAGATATAACATTTTATGCTGTGTTTCCACAGGTGAATAAGATGTCTGAGCTCCCATAACAGAGAAAACAACTCCCCTCCTCTCCTTCCCACAGGTCTCCTCTCCCACATGTGTTTCCAGCCTGAACTCCAAGCTGCCTTGAGCAGGAGCTTGGCAAAGGATAACAGGAGGGACCTGAGCAGGCTACAGAATAATAAACATTCCCCCTCAGAGGGATCCTACAGGTGCAGCAACACTCAGTCCTTAGGAATCTTAGGGACCAGAAGGAAGAGAAAGCAACGAAAGTTCCCCTCATTAGTTTAAGGTCGGCCCTTTACACAAGGCAACCACAGCCTCACTGAAGCAGTTTCTTTAACACTAGCAGACAGTAAAATAACCCTGGTTTTAATTAGGGACAAACACTAATAACGCAGCCAGGTTACAAATCTCTGAGAAACAGCAGAGCAACAAAAATTGACCAGAATTAAGTGTTCCTTGCTCCCCATGTCCCCTCTTGCCCCTCCCCTGCTCCCTTTATCACTGAAGATACTCTGACCATTGCAAGATAAGCATTTTGGCAAGAAGCACCTTTCCTCACCGAAATGAAACATTCACTGGGAAGCTCACACTGAAATATTGCATGATCATGATCCTTAAAAGCCTAAGGTTCTCTGCCAGGGTAATACTTGGGAAAGTTAAATATTATTTATTTTTATATTTAATAGCAATAAACCCCAAATAAAGGTTACAGCAATCTTACACACTCTAAGACACCTCAGAAGTGCAAAATCACTTAATTTAAGAGCTTGGCTTGCTGTTTGCAGACATGGCTAGTAGCTATAAGAAAAGAAACAACTACTAGAAATTAAAATTTCCTGAATTCTGGCTTTGATGTGCTATGGAAGTCACCAGAATAGCCCCTGGAGCTGTGACTACCCCAGCTAGACCAGGCCCTGCTCTGGGAACCACTCTGGCAAACAGCAAATGCATGGAGCACTCAGACCATTAAACTATACAGCCAATATTGGGTGAGTAAATGCAGTTCTTACAAACAGAAGTAATTGCATTTTTCCTTTTTAAACACAGTTTCCCCCCCCTTATTAGTCAATCCCAGTAGTGCTCTGTTTGTATGGACTGGCTCCCTGTGTTTGTTTTCTCTGCTCCTGCTTTCGCACATTACTCATTCACCTTCTATTTAATGACAGATGAGGCTTTAAAGTGTATCAACACTTACCACTTACAAAGGCGCACATTACATTTCTTACTACAGTAGCAAAACATTCTAATATAGTTTGTAGCACCTTTGCTGATCATCTTCACATATATACTCAAATACGCACATAAAAATACATACATATATTTAGACATATACATAAACACATACTGACTTCAGTTGATAATTATGCTAAAAGCTGAAGTTGCTAGCGCTTAGTCTGGCTTCAACTTTTATACCAGGTAGAAATAAATACCTTCCCTTTCATGTTCCGTGTCTTCCCACACTGCTACAATGTTATAATATTTAGCATTACTGCATTCAGTGAAGCTTCTTTGCTCATCTTTCTATTTAACGTAGTCATGGGCAGATAATTTTAGTGCCCCCAGCTGTGTGGGTTATCAGCCCACCACTCTTGTCACTGGTGCTATGTGGATCAGTCCATGACTAATTTGCTTGATATGAAAATCAATTGTATTTGAGATAACACAAAAGATAGTGTGTTCTCACGGCCTGTTCCTTGCCTTATCCACAGAAGAACATCCATGCATGTAATTGCTTCAATAAAAGCAGTACAAATTTCTGCAGAGTCCACTTCCACAGTTTATGATCTTTATTAACCTTTACCTTGTATATTTACACGACATGAACCATAATTGAACCCTCCTGAAGCATGCAAAATTGCAGTGGTTTCACCAAGCTGTGTTAGTTCAAGACAAGGGAATTGCTTCGCTCTGTGCCCAAACCTTTGTACTACCAAGGTGGAATCACCTGCTGCTCTTTTAATTCACTCCTTGGCTTTGTTTCATTTTTTTCCCCAGGTAATTTACCTCACTCCGCACGTGTGTTTTTACCTTTTCTCCCTCAGCTTCATGAGCTGCAATCCCGTTATTTAAACTGGAACTGATCCAGGAGCAGCACTACCACAAGGACAGCAGCATTGGGATGGAGCAGCAAAACATATATAGAGGTGGAAATTCTTTAAGTAAGTAATCAGTGGGGAAAGGTCAGCTGCTTTGCAGAACACAGAGCTTAAACAGCAAAGCTTTGCCATATAACGAGACAGTCAAATACCTCGACACAGGCTCATTTATTTCTATATACTTTACATACATTTTATAGTTTTATATATTTATATATAATATAGAGAGAGAGAGAGAGAGGAGGAGGAGCCATCACCTCTTCTCCTAAAAGGAGTGGAGCCGTCCCCCGCCCACAAAATGGCGCCTGCCCCGCCCCGCCTGAGGGGAGATGGTCCCGCCGTGTACCGCCCACAAAATGGCGGCGGGCGGGCTCTGGGTGGCACGCTGAGGCGGCCGGTTCCTCCCCATCCCTCTGTACACTTGGTCCCTGAGCCGACGCTGCCCGGCGGAACGCGCAGCCCGGTGCAGTGTCCCGCGATGGAACTAGGCCGGCTAGAGTACCTGCAGGCGCTCGTCACCGAGTTCCAGGTGACGGACAGCACAGGTAACAAACGGCGCTGCTCACTCGCCCTCTCCGTGTTGAGCGTTTCCTCACACACCCGACCCTTTTCCCTTGCAGAGGCCAAGGAGCAGGTCCTGGCGAACCTGGCCAACTTCGCCTACGATCCCAGCAACTACGAGTACCTCCGGCAGCTCCAGGTGCTGGACCTGTTCCTCGATATGCTCACCGAGGACAACGAGACCCTCGTGGAGTTTGCTATGGGTAAGGGCTGCCCCGAGCACCCTCAGCTGTCACCTGGTCAGCGGACATCGGGCCCCGCGCTCGGTTTGGTCGTTAATCCGCCCCAAATTCACTTAGGGCTCCAAAAACAAACCCACACTGTGCTGATAAAGCCTCGTTTAGTGCAGAATGGGAGAGAAGTCAGAGACAGACATGACCCTCCATGTCCTCACAGAGCTTAATGAAGATGCTATCTGGAAAGGATTTGGGGGTTTTTTTTCCTAAACACTACCTGATTAACTTTTTACTTAAATCTCTCCTATAGAGAAGCAGTCACTAATACATAGATTTTGCCAGGTACGTTGTATAGATCTATGTAACCATTCTGCTATTGGCAACTGGTCTTCTGGAATACTACTTGACGTTTTTTAATAAATCCCCTGAGGAACGGCCTTTCATGGTCTGAACATAAGCTAAGGGGGCAGATCCTGTGAGTGGTTCTATGAGATGGTAGTCAACATACGTGATTTTTAAGATTTGTGGCTGCATCTCAAAGTTTCAAGTTTCAAACATTCTGTGGTTCTTGGCTAGTAACTATGTTATCTCCATTCTCTGGCTCTCTATAGCACCTGCAATAAACATCTGGCTTGTGTCTTCCATTAGAGATGAGTGATCCTGGAAGCATTCTGTGGAAGCCGTTATATGCAGCAGTAACAGTGCCCTCTAATGACACACAGGAGGAGGAGTGTGGTGGTGGAAAATCTCGGGAAAGAATCAACAAAACACGGTCTAGGGAACCGTTAAGAATTTTCCGTCCGCACAGAAGATCTGGATGTGAGAAACAGGATGAGCGGTGAATTTGGACAGATACTTTTCTCTTGCCATTCCAGGTGGTCTTTGCAACCTGTGCTTGGATAAAACTAACAAAGAGTACATCCTGGAGGCCAACGGCGTGGAGCCCATCATCAACTGCCTGTCCAGCTCCAATGAGGAGACCGTGGTGTCAGCCGTGACCACGCTGATGTTCCTGACGACGCCGCGGTCACGCGCGCAGACCACAGCACTGCCCGTGGTGGAGTGCATGCTCCGCTTCTCGCTCTCGGCCAACACGCGCCTCAGCAACCTGGCGTCCATCTTCCTGCAGGATTACTGCAGCCCTCCGCAGGTGGAGGAGGCCAGGAACCTCAGCAGGCACACGGCAGTGGGGATTCCTCTGCCCAAGGACTGAGCACGGGGCTGTGGAGAGGGGAACCTCCCGCCGTTCTCGCTTTCTGTTCAGCAGGTCAAGAGCAGCATTAAAGAGGGCAGTTGGTCCCACCAGTGCTGGGGTTTATTTAACAAAGAGGGTGGAGCAGCACTACCATGGCAGCTGGGCCAAGCACACAGCTAAGCCTGCAAGCAAATATTTAAAATAAAGCAGGTCGTGGGTGCACATTGGAGAGTACTTTGCCAAGTGCAGCTCAGTACCCAGCTTGCACAAATAACCATTCCCAGCAATGAGGGGTTTTCTGCTCGGGTTATTGGGCAGAATTATATCCACTCTGGTTCCTGGCTAGTTGTGCTGCAGCTCTGCCCTTCGGTGCTAGTGACAAGTGATGCTAAGTGTCAACTCAAGTGACTGAAATGTCACAGAAATTTATTCCTCCTGCAGAGAAAGGAGTTTCCCTGCCCTGGCAGTTCACAATCTCTGCATCCAGTGGCACTAGTTATGCCATCCTCTAATCATGGCACAGGCAGCCAGCTAGGGAATCACTGCATAGGGCAGGCTGTAGCTACTCTATAAATTAAGAAGTGATAAGTTTTTCTTTCATTACCACTGGTGAGAAAGGTGAACTAAAAATAAAAAAAGGGTGCTCATAGCTCATGAGAACAGCTGTCTTGTAAAAGCTTCTCTTAATAAAACATTAACTTAAATGCTGTGTAATCAGTTCTGTGTCAGCTCATGAATATTTTTCTCCAGCACTTGCAGCCTTTGCCCACTCTTACTGAAGCACACGAAGAAATCAAAGCCAGCTTAGTCTCTTTTCATTATCAGCCAATGAGGCAAGAGAAAACTCAAGAACCAGCGTGGCTAAACACATAAAATTTAAAAAGTTTGACTGTTGAGCCCAGTGCTCCCTGACAGACACCCACACTGGATCTGCTCATCTTTCAGAGCCTTCCTTCTTCCTCTTTTTCCCTCCCCTCTGCCCCCAGACAGCACAAACCAAACAGGAGTGAGGTTAAACACACAAAAATCCAACCACAGCTGCTTGTTTATAGTTTCTCTTCTCCTACAGCAAACATCTGAAATGCTACAGAGATTAACTGAGTGCAGAGCAATCTTCCAGAAACCCAGAGCACTGTCTGACAGGAGCAGCTCATTTACTATGACTGACCCCTGCAGTGACAGTGCCTCCTGGGCTTGGCAGGGGATAGGCTGGTTGTTCCCTGGCAGTGGGAAGAATGCAGCATCCCCTTCCTGCACTACTGCCTGCGCTTGCTTTCCAGGATGGCCTTCCAGTCGTCGGCCCAGGAGCGCAGGCGCTGGCGCGGGGCCGGCAGCTGGACGTGCCTGTTGTGGCAGCAGGTGAACAGGATGTGCTCCCAGCTCGGGTTCGGCTCCGCGCCTGTGGGAAGGGGGAAAAAGCTGCTGCAATCAGCTGGGGGTGGCTCCCCAGCCACCAGCCAGCCATGGAAATGCTGTTCAAACCTTGGATTGTGTCCTTGTCGTCAAACAGCAGGTCAGCAGCCACCACGGTCTTGTCTCGGGTCAGAATAATCCGCTCCACAAACTCGGGTCCCAAGTGTTTCTCTACCCACTTATACTACAGAGACAAGGAATAGGAGAAAATCCCGCTGTGCTCTCAGTTTGCACATCACTCATGTCAGACCAGCCCTAATAGAGCAATTTTTTTCCCCCTGTACACCTTCATTTATGTCTAGGAATCCCCACGTGGAAACTGGCTGCAGCTCAGGATGCTGATGAAACCCATCTGTGTGACAGCCTTCACCCAGCACTGCCCTGGACATGCCCAGCTATCGAGTTTGTGAGAAGCACTGGCTGCTTGCCCAGAGCACATGGGTTGTACCCATCTAAGGCACTCCAGTGACCGAATTCCCCCTTCCATTCTCGTGCCACTGGCAAGAAGGATTTATTCCAACACTACAGCCTTCTCAACACAGCACTGGCCTCTTCTGAGACATCTCAGGCTCCAGATTTAGACTGAAGTAGGTTTTGTTGGTTGATGGTTCTCCAGAGTAGAATCCCCCATCCCTGTGGGCTGCACTACAACAGTTCCTTTGCTGTCACCTGCTGGCACAGCTGGTCCCAGCCCAGCTCCGAGAGCCCAGGGCTCCTGTGCTCGACAGTATTCTGGCACCATGTGGCACTTGGAGATTCCCTGTTCTGAGTTACTGCTCCGTGTGTGGAAAGCTGTCCCTCAGATAGGGACTGAGGGAAGCCTGGCAGCTGGAGCAGCTACTGTCTTTAGAAAGGAATAGCTCCAACTTGGGGTAGTATGAAACAGCAAGGCCTTAAAAAGCAGCATTAAACCAAATAAAAAACAATTCTCTCCCACCTTTTCCACGATGCAGTGCTCATATTTCCGGAGAGGGCTTGTGCAAATGAAGACTTCAGTGCTGAAAAGAAACAGCCTTTGTTAGCAGTCAGGGGAAAGTGTGTAAGGTCCTGGAAAAGGGCTGCAGGGTGTGAAGTGTCCTTACTCCTGCGTGTGGAACATCTCCTGCACAGCTTCCAGGGCTCCTGGAATTGGATCCAAGTCTAGGAAGAAGCCAGGCGACTCATAGACACTGGCTACCTTGGCCTGCAGGAGACAGAGGGCGATGAGCAGTGACTGAGCTCTGTCACAGCACTCTCCACTCACCCCCTGCGTGACAGCCTGGTGCTTCCCCCCAAGAGTGAATTATAAAATTTCTCACCTTTCGGTTCTGGGAAAGGTCCAGTTCAGGCACACAAGAAGGAAAAGTCACTTTCTGGTGGCTCATGAGGAGGCAGAGCTGCCCCTGGCCTGGCTTTGCCCCCACAACCAGCCCTGACCCACTGGAGTCTCTGGGGGCTGAGGGAGGCAGAGCTCCCACCCCACCCCTTCCCAGCAGGTCTCTTTCAGCTGACTCTGGTGAAAACCAAAGGAACAAGTTGGAGGCTTCTCCTCCTCTGTCACATTTGGCTGAGATTTGCTGAGGGTTCAGGAATTCACCAGGGATGGGTGGGCACATGCAGGTGCTGCCCCTCAGCCCCCTTTTCCTTCAGAGCAAACAGGGCACGGTGGTGACCGTGCCGATGGCCAGGCCAGCACAGCCACACACCTGGGGGGAATCCCTTCAGCAAGAGGGAAGGATGAGGATGAGAGTGCTGGGAAAGCTCTGTGTCTTTGCTGCTTTTTATGATTTTCAATCACCCACTTAAAATATTGTTGAAGGAGCAGACCTTGGCTCCAGCCTGGACGGAGCTGTTCCCCTGAGGTAATGGGCTGGTGCAAAGTCTGCTCCAAAGAGTCTGAGACTGAACTAGGAAGTTCAGAGGTGATCCCTGTGCTTTCCCAAGAACCTTTGGCTCCGTGAGGTGACCTGTGCAGCCCATGAGCCCCATCTGGGCTGAGTTTGGGGGTGCTGTGGGACACTGCTCCCCTTGCCTGGCTCAGCACTGGGCTGAGCTCTGCAATTAAAGGGCTTTATCCCTTTTGTGTCGGCACCTGCTCTCGGTGTAAACCCACCTTCCATACAGGCATGTGGGATGCCACGTGAACCAGAGAGGAAATTAATGATAAACAAGTGGGGAAGGAGGTTAGCTCTAAAGGTAGAATCATTTTTAAGTAAGTGTAAATAGGAAAGAAACAAGATTACTGGAGAAACAATGTTATCCCAAGCTAACACAGCCAAAAATGGGACAAAAAGGTAGTTAATATGATACAGTACAGTGGCATCTTTAATCTCTAAAAGGAAGAGCAGTATTTCCCGGGCAATTTCCTGGTAGGACTGTCCTTCCAGTCCTTTTTCTTCTTAATTTACTGGTAAGACATTTTCACACCTTTTATTATTAGGAAATTTACTGGTTTGAATCCAGCTCTGGTTAGTTAATTTTAAGGATTGCTCCCTGGTGACTGTTCAGTGGCCTGTGTTAAATGAGAGTGTTTCAGAGCAGGTCACAGCCGATGGGTTTTCCTTTTCCTTATCCCACATCCCATCATCACAAAGGACCCACAGCAGCACTGAGGGCTGAGGTCCCTTCCAGGCCTAAGTTTCACCCTAAAACAGAGAGATTAAGCTTCCAATATCTCTTTACCCTGAGACACACAAATCCTAACTTCCTTGGGGTCACACAGTGAACTTCAGAGGCGTCAAAGCAGCATTTTTCCACAAGCATTAAAGTCATACATTGCCATGCCACTGAACGGTTTGGAAAACTTAATTCTTGTTAAGTATTCTTCAAAGGCAGGCTGCAGCCTCTGCTTAGAAGAGTCCAGCTCTTTAGAGTCCAGCTGAAGGTCTCCTTGCTCTGTAACCAGTGGAACACCAACATAAAACCCATTTCAATTAAGCAGCAGTGAGGAGTTAAACCAGACTCCCAGATCCTGAAGCTCACTCAGATATCACCACCTACAAATACTCATAAATCAACAGCCAGAAAGTTGGAAGCACTGTCTGATTTCACACGCAGATCAGAAGAGGTTAAGGAGCCTGTCTAGGTGCAGACACGGCAATCAGATCTGCCTGGATCTCTGTTTCCATGCAAAGCCTCCCTGATCCCAGCAACAATTCCCTGGAGCTCTTCCCAAGGAGATTAATTACAAACTCGGGGCTCGTGTCTGAAAGCTCTTTTATCCTACAGCAAGACACCAGAAACTGGCAAGTTTCCACCACATCACAAAAAAGTCTGGCTTTGTTGGCAAAAGAAATTTGATTTGATGACTCTTTGAACCAAAAGCCATTTCCTCTCATAAAAAAGTGACTAGAAATAGAAAGTAAAACCATTTTTTCCCCTCATTTTCATGCTACCAGTGCTGAACGTTTCCTCTTAACTTCCATTAGTAAGATAACAATTTGGATACAAAACTGGAGGGACTACATCTGTCCCTAAGCTTTCCCATTCGCAGGACTTAAAAATAATTCTAGAAATTTTTACCACTGGTGGGGATGTTGAATCCTTTTCTTGAAACTGTCTGGGGCCAGGAAACATGGAGATAAATCCCCACCAAGATGGCCATACACACAGGAGGGCAGACAGGCGAGTGCAGTGAAAAAATCTCGAACAAAATAAAATGGATTAGAAGTCCTTCTAAATAAAATGGATTTACAGTGTAAAATTAATTATCAACTTGCAATCAAAACAAAAACAAAAATGAAGTAATGGCTCAAGTTTCAAGGTGCAGCTGCTCAGCACCAACTAAGCATGAACACCACTCAGGGAAGAGGTGATGCATAAATCATCACCACAGCACTTCCCAGCCCCTGTCACGAGAATATCCCACACCCTGGAAGTTCATGGACAGACACAGCCGACACCTGCCACAAAGAGCCTGGTGTCCAGCTGACCCCCTGGTGTTCAGCTGAGCCCCTTCTTTCAGCACTGACAAACTGCAGGCTCTGTTTCCCTGCATGGACACGTGGCCCCACAAACTGTCCTGTGTGGGCTGCTGGTTCCCGCCAAAGCTTTCCCTGCAGCTGGAGCCAAGGACAAACAGGGATTCTCCTGCCCCCAGACACCCTATACAGCCACAGCAGAACAAACAAGGGCTCTGTTTTTAAACTAATGTATGGTATTTACATAAAACCCAAAGGAGCCTCAAATCTTTATAACTTTATTGTTCTGCCAAACATACCTAAACCAGCCCAAAGCTCCAGAGATTACTGAAGGAGACAGACACACAGCACAGCTCCATAAAGCTAATTTCCTTAGGAAGCCAGCTAGAACAGCAAGGTAAGAGCTTTCTGCCACTGCTGGTGTGCGTGGGATTCAAACCAGTTATCCAGTTATTTCATTGCCACACCTAAGGTCTGAGGAGGAACAGGATGAGCATGAACCAAATTAGGGAATGGGGATTCCAGAAATAGAACAAAGTGCAATTTTCTGGATAGATCAGACTGTAGAACTTCCAAAAAAGAACAAATAAAAAGTCATGACCCCTTAAATTTCCTGCAACATTTTTTTGTCCATGGGATTCATTTAAGGAATACTCATTTAAACAATAAATCATGTTTGTTTATTCAAAACAATAGCCAAATTTATGTCTGCTGACTATATTTACAGGTTTCTGGTTCCAGGAACTTTTGACCATCAATAGTCATCAATTAGAACTCAGGCAGTTTAGAGCCTGTGGAAATGCTGACCGGATCCAGCACTCCTGCCCCTTACTCTGGTGCAGGAGCCTTTACCTCACTACAGAACAGGAGTGAAATGAATGTAAATTGTCATTTCTTAGCAGTAAAATACCCCCAGGCTCAGTACAGGATCTTAAAATGAGGAATGAACTTCTCAGAGAAAGTGTTCAGCACAGCCTGGATCAGCAGTTTCCTTACTGAGTCCTCGGCCGTTCTGTGGTGACCAGAAGGAAGGGTGAAGTCTGGATTCACAGTATTTCTAATTTTGTGTTTCATGTAGCCTTAATTTGTGTAGTGATAATCAGTGACTTCTTCCAGGAGGATCACCAGCCCTTTACAGAGAGATGTGTGTGTGGGAATTCTGTCATCAAACCATTCACTGAACCATCTTCAGCTTGCTCTTTACCTACTCATGTTCTTGCTCTTGCTGTGCAGCAGAATAATAACTTGCCCAAAGCTCCCTGAGCACTCTACACATGCTCACATGGCTCCACAGCAGGACAAGAACTATAAACGTTATATCTGGGTTTGTGCAAAATGAAATCCTGTATCCATATTCCCTCTGCATGCCCTGACAAGCCGAGTGCACGGCAGGTAAGAGATCAGGAAGAGCGGGAGGAGGCTGGTGGAACACCCTCCATCCATGCAAACTGCTGCCATTTTTAATGTCTGCTGATGGCTGAATAAGTAACAGAGAGGTTTGCAAAGCAAAATTACAAGTACTGTAAATCCAGGCTTCACCCTTCCTTCTGGTCACCACAGGACAGTTGAGGACTCAGTCAGGAAATGGAACAGATGCTGATCCGGGCTGTGTTCCCTGAGAAGTTCATTGCTCATTTTAAGATCCTTTACTGAGCCTGGGGGTTTGTTACTGCTAAGAAACGACAATTTCATTTCCCTCCTGTCCCATAGAGTGGCTCATGCCACTGGCTGATAGACAGGAGTGCGGATCCAGTCAGCATTTCCACGGGCTCCAAACTGCCAGAGCTCTGATCGATGACTACTGATGGTCAGAAGTTGCAGGAACTAGGAACCTGTAAATATAGTGAATAGGCATGATTTTGGTTATTATCTTACATAAACAAACGCGACAGTGTTTAAGTGAGCATTCCTTAAAAGAATCCCATTTAGGTATACATGGACAAAAAAACCTGCAGATAATTTAAAGGTTTTTTTAAAAACACTGGTCCCACGCTGAGCTTTGCACAGCCCGGCGGGCAGGGAGAGGTTTCCCGGCGGGGTGGGGAGGGTGTGTTGGCCCCGCAGCCGCACTCACCGCCAGGTCCTCCCGCAGGCTGCGGTACTGCTCCCGCACCGAGAAGCCCCTGCGCTCCGTCAGCTCCACGCGCGGCTCAGCCGGGAAGCGGGCGCGGAATTCCCGCAGCACCGCGCCCTCGAAGTCGGCCAGGACCCCGTCCATGTCCACCAGCACCCGCAGCGGCGCGGCCGCGCTGCCCATCCCGATCCCAGATCCCGGCTCTCCGCCCCCGGCTCCGGCACACGCGAGCGCGCTCATGCGTACGTATTGACTACATGAATATGCATGAGAGGGGCGGGGCGGGGCCCCTCGAGGGCAGCCCCGCGTGGGAACAGGGTGGGCTCCAGCAGGAATACAGGAAAAGCCCACAAAAGCCGACCCCACAAACTGTCCTGTGCGGGTTGCTGGCACGCCTGGGGACCTCGCAGTGACCGGGATGNGAAAGAAGGGCAGTGGAGCCTTAGCAGCCATCAAGGAGCGTTAACAAGTTCCCCTGGGCATGGGGCTTGCAAAGGAAATATTAATTTATGGGTTATTCTCTAGGCAGTCGGTGCAGGGCATGGTGCACATCAGCTACAGGGAACGCCCCCCAGATGCAGGAGAGGAGGAGCACGTCAGAACAAATCCAGTTCGGTGGGTTCAGCGCCCCATGGCAGGGCTTCTCCAGCAGTGATCTGGAAAGCCAGGGTGCTTTCAGGCACTGGTTCTTCCAGGAGAAGGGTGGAAAAGGCACCAGCAGACACGGGAGCTCCATACAGATCCTCTGCTGCGGCTTATGGGGCAGCAGAGCCCTGCCAGGACAGCAGAGAACTTCATGGTTTGGTCTCACTTCCACCCCCTCCCTTTTTAGGGTGCTCCTTTCTTTTCTTTTTAGTGAGGAAAATAAACTTTTCTCCATTTTCTTGAGAAAAAACAGTATTTTGGATAAAACAGATTATATATATCAAGCCATATTCCACAGTTCTCTGATCTGGAAGATAAAAATGAAGAGATAAGTCAGGTTCTCTCTTCAGGGGAAGATGGCACACGGTGGTGACCTCAAGCCAGGTGTAAGAACTCTGTTAGAACAGGGCAGGTTGGCTGCAACGAGGACAACTGAGAACAAAGCAAAACCAAAACCATGAAATAAAACCCACACAGGAAACACTGCTTCAAAATTTCTATATTATTTACTTTTAAGCAACAATCCAGCTTCGTGAAATTACAACACACACTTTAAAGGATGAGATTTTCACCTCATGGTCAAGCACCAGCATGATCATGCACAGCATCGAGTCAGTTGTAAAAAAAAATGCCCTGTAATTCTTATTTATATGATCCACTCCACCTTTACTGAATAAAGTCTGAATCAGCCCCTTCCCAGCACTAGGCCAGGTGGCTCTGGTCATCAGCCCTCTATTTGGCACAGACCCTGTGTCATAGTAGTCCATACTTGTTTTTAAAGGCAGCATGGTGTACATAAACCATTTAATGATTTATATGGCACAGCAGGGCTCAAGGCATTTACCACATGCAGTCAATTGAAGCCTTTTAGATCCCTAAATCCCACATGTGGAGGAAGGGACTGCTCTTGCTGATTATTTGCTGGCCTGGTTAACCAGGATTCTAGACCCTTGTAAAGCTAAGGGGTTCTAAAAAAAAATCTCAGTACAAAAACCCTCTAAGCACACTTAGAACCAAGCTACTCTCCTTTGAATTACATTACAATACTTCATAAAGCTTTCCCTCAAGTCTATCACTAGAAAACACTCATGTCACTTCGAGTAGATCTGGGGAAACACAGGACAGAAGTGGAAAAAAACCCTTGATTTCAAAAAAAGATGGAGTACATAAAGTGCTTCTCTTTAATGAAAGAAATTTGAGATGTACAGTCAGGCTCAAGTTGTGCAGTTCACAAGCATGGGGGAAAGAAAACAGACACGAGTTCAAAACAGTCAGGAAGGGAAAGGTTTAACCGAGGACTAGGCTGGACTTGCCACCGGGTGGATTTCTCCTGGAGGGTGCAGGTGCTGGTGCTACTGGGCTAGGAACAGGTGCAGCAGGCAGGGACTTTTCTTCACTCTGACCTGGGGCAGCTTCTACATCAGCCTCAGTGTTTTCTAGAAGAAAAGAAGCTTTTAAAGTGTTTGATGTGGATGATGAGAGCCAGATGTTTGGCTGGCTCAGACGGAAGCTCAGCTCCTGTCAGTTTTGTCCAGGGGTACAGACACACTCCAGTGCTGTCACCCGCTGGCAGGACAGACTCAGCTCTCAGAAGTGTTTCTCAGATCAAATCTGAGGCCTTACAGCTCAGTCTCAGGCCTTCAGCAAAAGCCACATTCACCCAGCTGCTATTAGGGGACACCAGCAATTCATTTTTTTTAACGACAAGCAGCTTAAGGCTTAAGTCTTGTACATGTATTTAGTCAGGGTTGTGACTCTGGCATTGTCACTGAAGTTTGAACAGGTGCTGGGAGTCAAGCAGCACCAGCAAGCGCTCAAACTGCATCCCCAATTTCCTAACTGGAGGGAAGAGGATCTGACACACTTCTGAGGCTTCACACAGGACACACCAGGGAACAGCCATGCATGGGGAGGCTCTGATTGTACACTCCCTGGAGAGCACGTGATATTTTATTGTAAATCCTTCTGAGCAACCACAAGCGAAGACAGGGCACAGAAGGAATTCTTCACAGGAAGCACTTTAGATACTGGAGCGAACTAATGTATCTGCTTTGTTGACAATTGAGTACAGCAAGTACATCAGCATCTCACATTTTTACAGGTTAGCATGACCAGTTCTGAGCCCAAGGCCCAAATCAGCACCAAGTAGCCCCCGATACTGGGGGTGAAGATGTTTTCACTTGTTTTCAACAGACCCCTTTGTTTCATCTCATGCTCACTAATTCTGGGTTGGGAGAATTCAGAGAACTGCTGCACATTCACCTTAAGCTTCATGATTTAGTAGATCTTGATCAAATTCCCTCCCCCAGCTTGCTCTTCAAACTGAGCAGGCACAACTATTCCAATCCTCACAGAGCAGCCACTGCACCCCATCATCTTCCCCATCACCTTCCCTGTCACCTCCACCACAACCCCTGCTCTTCACGTGTCAAGGACTGCACACAATTCAAGACATGGGGATATTACCATTGTTTACAGAAAAAATGATGCCATTTTCCATCCTCTCCCTGACGACATTCAGTATTTTGCTGGCAACTCCAAACACCTCAAAGAATTTCAAGGGGAAGGACTTGAGGCAGATCCTGGGAGCACCACAGCACAGAGCTGAACACAAGGCTGCCATGGTTTAGTTTCGGAGGTTTTTTCCCCTCCTAGATTCATTACTTTACACTTGCTTACACAGGGATTATCCTGCCTTTATACCTGCCTGCCTCATTTAGCTGAGTCCTTCTGACAGTGAGATTTTCCCACCATCAGCACAATTTAACTACTTGAAAGAGGTAATATCACCAACAAAATTGGAGACTTCACTGCTCATTGCCTTTTCCAGGTCACAGATGAAGGCACTGAATAAAACCACCCCCAACAGCTCATTTTTTCAACCTGAAAGGCAATTTCTAAGTCCTACCCTTTGCCTCCTATTCTTCCTACCCCCAGCAGCAACTTTCCTCACATCCTGTGTCAACTCAGTTTATTTTTTTAATGCAAAATGTTATCAGAAACACCAAAACCTCACTTGTGTCCACTGAACCTCCCCGTATTCATGCTTATAATAATCTCAAAGAACTCCAGCATCTGAGCCTAGTCCCCATGCAATCAGGAACAATCTCCACTACAGATTCTCTGCTGTGCTCACTAACCCAGCACAGCTGAAACAAAAAGTTAACACCACGTTTTAAGCCTGAGGCTCCTGTAGCTGCTGTGTCCCAGTGTCTGCTGACTCAGCAAGTGCTGAATGTCCCTGCCTGGGGACAGTCCCAGCACTGTGCAGAATCCTGGCTCCACCTTCCTGGGGGTCATGTACAGTCAGGCACTGCTGACACTCAATCGGGCACTGTCAAATTCTCCTTAGCTGCTCACATTCATTCAGCTCACACTGCCCTTGAATCACAGAAGAAATAAGAATTACCAGCACAGGAGGCTTTGGGGGAAGTTTCTCTAGCTGCTTGTGTAGCTGATACACATTAGCACTTCCCACATAATCAAGGTAAGTTTGCCAACCTGATGAGTGAAGTGGTAAAACCAACAGGATCAGATGAAATATGAAAGCTCTTCCCTTCTCAGAAAGGGTCTAATCCCTGGAACAGCTCCCTGCTGAGTGCACTGCAAGCCACTGGGAACTCTGATGCCCAGAAAGGAACTACAGCTCCCAAAGAGGAAACAAGAGCCCTGCTGCAAAAGAAATGTTGTTTTGTTTTTTTGTTTTTTTTTACCCTAGACAGGCTTGATTAATAAATATACACATTCCACCTGACACATACTTGGGGTTTTATAATCAGTTACATATAGAAAATAATTTCCATGTTCAAAAGAATAAACATTTTTTAATGACAGAAACCCATTAAGAATCTGGTTGTGCTGTGAACTTGTCAGCAGATGGCTTTTGCTTGGAGGTGTGTTCACTGTTCCTTTCCAAACCCCAGAGACAGCCCTGCAAGGCCAGTACAAACTCACAGGTGTGCCAGCGGGATGTTCAGCAGCCCAAGTCTGCCATCCCACAGCAGGAGTATCCAGGGGAGGAGTGACACAGCCAGATCCGCGAGACTGGGCTCCACTGAGCTACAACACCCAAAGCTGTCAATGGTACGAATTAATTTAACAATCCATCAGGATGTTCAGGTATCTACCACAGACACCATTTGCAGGAGGCATTAATTTCTACTCCTTCCTAAGTACCATCAGTGAAAGTTTAACATTCAAACCTTTGCCTGCTATTTTTATTTCATCTTGGCCACCTTCAAAAATTTAATTTTCAGTCATGGCCACAACAGGAAACAACCCCAGTTACTTTCCATAACACTTGTTTTTTAACCACCTGCCAGCATAGATTTACCTCATCCTTGGTAGGAACTTCCTTCACTGTCACTTGCCAGAAACAAACCAAAAGACAAATACAACACCTGTAGAAATGTGAACTTTTTTAAAAAGTCAAGAATACCACTTTGCACTCCAAGTTTCAGCCAGCTGTCCTGATCCCGGGCAGCCCTATTTCTGCTTCCTGGCATCCCAGTCCTTCTCACCCCCCTGCTGTTTGTGGGATCTCCTCTGCCCTGCAGGGAGCTGGTTTAAACAAGCACCAGGAAAAGCAGCAGAGCCCTTAGAGCAGTTTTCTTCTATTAGCAAACCACATCCTCCTACTCAAGGCATAAACTCTAGATGCCTACAGTGCTAATTAAGATCAGACAGACATGGGAAAGAAATCCTAGAGCCTGTACAGTTGGACTAGAAGCAGCCTTCTAGAGAAGCAGCACTTATTTTGGGCACAGATACCACTCAGAGGGAGTGGAAACGTTCTGGAAAAGCTTTCCCCCCTCCCAGCAAAAGTCTTTTCAGGACACGGAGGTGCTAATGGCCTCAGGGATGTCCCACCACTCCTAGGTGTTGAAAGTAGCACTTGGAAAGCAGCAGCCAACACATACATTCCTGTCATCAGGAAGTCAGCTATTCCTAAAGTGAATCTTGCAAAGGAGACATTTCCAGCCTCAGAGCTAGAAAAAGCACTTGAAGGGGAAATGCCTCTGTTTACAGGAGATTTGCAGTATGCAGATCAACTTCCTTGGCAGAAATCAGCATTTAAAAAGCAACAGGAAGTTAAGAGCTGGTTAATGCAGACACTTCCAGAAGCAGTAGCTGGGTTTGATTCTTTCTGTGAACGTGGAGTTTGCTGTATGAGAAGACGATGGGAAAGAAGGAAACTGCTAAACTAAAATCAATTATTTTGACTGTCCTATTTAATTATAAGCAACCCTAAAACAGTCTGGCCTTTCAACCACTGAACTCTTTGCAAAACAGTCTCCACCTTACCTTCTAGTACTCAGACAAATCTTGACACCAACAGCTGCTGGCAAAATAAATCAACAGGACTGTTTCTCCTTTTTACCCTGATGAGCAACAGCACTCCACCATTTCCCTCCGTGCCCACACTCCACTGAGTCGGTCACTTTGCTGATTTGATGGATTCCAGTGACAACCTCAGGCTGCCTCTTTCCTAATAAATGACCATTTATAGATCCTACATCCTCTTCTACTGCAAAGCCATCTGCAAAAAGCTTTTACTAGAGGAGTCCAAGGAAGTTACTCACCAAAAATGTCACCACCACCATCTCCTCCCTAGAAAAGAGAGAGAAACATGTTACATCTCATGTTTCACAAAGCATTTTCCTATTCCATGGAGTGAATACTCCTCCTTAGTGTGACCAGGCACACTGCTCTATGCAGCACCACATTCAATGCCACAGACACAGGGAGGCAAGGCACTTTTAGAGCAGCAATGGGCTCAGAGGGACAGAGCCCAGAGTAGCACAGTGGGTTCTGCACTCATAATCTGCAGATTGAAATCATGGGTTTGTAAGCACCATTTCTTACAGATTGACTTGTAATTTAACCAGCTCTTTATGTACCTAACATACTTCTAAAAGTTGAAACAGATATTGGAGTAATCCTGATGACACGTGGCACATTTGTTATTCCTGCAGTGAAGGAAACAGGTGGGTATGAACACTTTACTGTACAGAGCATCCCACATCAGGCAGCACTGACAGGATCCAGAACATTCTCACTGCCCAGCAGGAAGGGCAAAAAAATTACAATGACAGCAACAAGCAAGAGTTGAGAGTGTCCTCTGCTTTCTACTGAGCAACTCTTTGCAACACTGAACATTTATCTATTGGCAAGGCCAAGAGCATTTGTTCTGTCCAGGGTATTTAACTTCATTTGTAAAATGCAGATCAGCTTTTTTGTTCCTCATGAAGTTTCCTTCACCACATAAACAGTTAAACATTCTTTACATACTGAGTCTGTTCAGAGGCTGCAGCTTGGCACAAAGACAGGGAGTCTCCCAGCAGCAGCCAAGGCTCCTCAATGGCATCAGGTTTATCAGCTTCCATAGATTTAACATTGCTAATTACACAGTGAAACTGCAGAAATTGGGATTAAAAAAACCACAGAAACTGACACAAATGTATCACCTTAATTCTCAGGCTGTTTGCAGCTGAATTACTGCATAAAAGTAAAGTATTCCACATGGGAAGAATCTGTTTGCAAAGCTGAGAACCACAGTATTCAAAACACTTTAATAGAAAGTAGAATTCGACTAAACAGTTAAATTTATAGCAGAAAATATACCACAGAAAATAAACTCACTTATATTTGCTAAATTGAAGCAAGACATTTTTTGTAACAAAGAAGAGTTTTGTGACTTAAAGCTTGATGCTAATTACCAGAATAAAACCTAAGATAAAAGGTGTCTGCTACAACATTTGAGATCAATTACTTGCCTATCCAGTTCTTTTCAGAAAACCTAAGGCTGGAGAGTTTTAAACAACACGATTTCTTTTTTCCACTTTGTTCATGCAAATGCAGGCTATCCTACATTCCTAGAGACCCAAGTTCAGAAGAATTACTGTTTTTTTACTGAATTTACTATGTTTTAAAAGAACCCTGTTTTTCCCATTAAATGTAATCACACATCTAGCAAATTTCACTTAATTAACACCATTAACACTACAAATCATGCTCCATATTGTTACTAAGTAATGAGTTTATACAGAAAATAACACACCTGATGGTATTATCAAAACAAAACAAGCACTGATGCTACTGAGGTAAGAATTTGCTGGGATGTGAAACCAAGTTCTTTGTCAGACCCACATAGAGTTTGCTGTAGTAACCATTGTTTGTGAGATGTTTAAACCCACAATCACACATGAAGCTGAAATTAGATTTCACACCACTTCATTACTGTCCCGGCAATGAGATGGGTTAAGAGCTCTACAAAGTGGTCCTTGTGAAAAATCCAGCCCTTCCTTCCTCAGCATACTGGAAGAGTATCAGATGGAAAGGGGAACCTTCAGGAAAAAAACAGATTTGAGAGAAAGGCTTCAAATCCTACAATGCTTCCAACTGTGTCAACATCCGTGATAAATCAATCCCACACAGAGTGTGAATTGTCCATTATCAGGCTCTTTGTAGTCAAGTACTGACCTTGGGATCTACAAAGTCTCCACAGTTTGCCTCAGTTGAGTTTGTTCTTTGTGGTCCAGACGATTCACAGCTGTCTCTGGTTTCACCTGGCTTAGCCCCTACAAGCAGAGATTGACTCTAATCAGGTTGCAAGATAAACTTCATGTGAAAGCAGATCATAAATAGTCATAGATTTGGGTATTTTGGGAGAGGTTTTTCTTTTAAATTAGAGCTTTACCATTCTAAAGCATCTTGGTGCTTTAGATAATAACTCACAAATTACTGTCTTACAGCAGCACCCCATGCAGTGAGGGTGTTAAACAGATGGAGTTTGGGGTCCTAAGGCCACCCATACTGGCAGTGCTCTGCAGAAAGGGACGCTAAATCCCACCTGTGAGAACACGAGGCTAAACTTCCTCTGAATAATCAAGACCAATCAGTGCTACTCCAAACAGTAATACACAAGTCCACTCGTGTGACTTAACTTGGAGAAATTGCATCCAAAATACAATTCTCTGCTTTTAACATGCCCAACAGTTGCATAAAATAAACCCTCCTGGAAGAAACTGATGAGAAATAAACAATCCCCTATAAGCAGACATCATTTATAGCCCCAAAGTGCCAAGTAGGAAGGGAACTCTGGTTTCCACACAGCCACCAGCAGCATCAGGCTGAGCCACAAAATGAACCAATGCCTGTCAGCAGATGTGGAAACAAAGCACTACAGCCTCACCTGATGCTTTAGCCCAGGAAGGTGGGTTCTCCTCAGGAGTTCCAAAGATGCTGGATGCCATTTTGTTCCTCCTCACAGGTTGTTCCTTGGGCTCGTCAAAGCCCAGGGAGAAGTTGGAGCCACCACCGGGAGGACGCAGCACTCTGCAGAGAGAGGCAGCTTTACACCCTGTGCCAGCCCCCAGCTGCACTCCCAGCACGTCAAACAGAGGCTCCAGTACATCACTTCAACTATCCAGGTAAGCTCCTGCCAGAATTCCATCCTGGCACTGTATCTCCACTGCTCTTCAGTGGCACTTACAAAAATAAAATGCTCCCGTGCTCTACTTGTGCCCTTGTTCCATCCGGTGTCACAGCAAGGGCTGCTCCCACCAGTCTGAGCCAAATAAAAAATAAAAATAACTATGTGGGCATGTCAAATTCCAGCTTTTTTAAGAGTACTCTGGGAAGGTTAATATTAATCTTCAAACTGGCTGCACAGCAAAGACTGAAGTTTGAATCAAAGGACTGGTTGCACCACTGATGGCTGAGGGCTGCAGCCTTTACTTAGATTTGTTTCCTCAGGAAAAAACACTTAAGTCTGCAGCATGCTGCTGATCTAGAAGTAAAAGGTGAAATTAAACAGCTTGGAGTTGACTGTTATTAGGAGAGACACATGTACAAGGCTCCAGATACGTAACCTAAATCTAACAATCTGCTCTTATACACAAAAGAAGCCTGCTCAGTACTTCATGAGCTTGACTGCAGTCTGCTTTCCAACCTGCAGAACCCAACCAAAATGAACAGCTGCAGCAAAATAAATCCTGAAACATAAACTCCTCCTGATCTTATTTTTGTAAGCAGGAGATGTTGGGTTACCTGGAGAAGCCAGACAAAAGCCAGCAGAATAAAACTGTGTGTGAGAACTTTCCAAACTCCCAGACAGATGTGAGGACACCAACAGAACCTGGGGCTTCCTGGTCTTTCAAGACCTCCAGTGCTCCAAAATGAACATCAGGACAAACTAAGGATGGTGCACACTTCCTCTTCTTAACAATTTAATAAATCTAAGTTAGAACAGGAAGCAGCACCCAGCTTTTTAATGCTCCAAACCTGGGAATTCAACGCGAAGAGTGTTGTACAATTCACATCTTTGGAGAACTTGTGCCTGTTACATCCCAGCTGCAACACAAAAACGCTTCTCCATACTACAGAGCTCAAACACCCCAACGGCAAGTGAAATTCCTAAAGGTGTGTGACATGGATGTTTTCTTAACCAGAAAAATACTTTTCCTAACAAATTCTTCTCCTAAGAATTACTAATGCTCAGCTGCTAATGGGAGGATCCCAGGAGACTGGAGAGTATGTTTTATTATGACTTGTTTTGTCTCCTTTCTGAATCAAGATGTGGTGTAATGGTCTTGAATTGCTCCTTCATCTTTTTTTCTCTGAGGAAACACATAGAAGGTTTATTTTCTTAGTTATAGCTGTTGCAGTTACTAATCTGAACAACAGTCTGTTCAAAGCAGGGCTTGTTCCCAAACCTTAGATCACCTCTTTTTACCAGAGCAGTGAAACCAGTACTCTCTTAAGGGCACAACAGTTTCCACTGACAGACTTAATGACATTAACAGACAAGACAACTGAAAGGGGAAAAAAACCCATCACTCAAACTGTTAAAAAGGAATAGTCCCTTTTACCAACCTCAGGTAAACGCTGACAGATTTTATTAGAAGCCTCTCACAGCCTCAAATGCTGTAACCTGCTTTATGAAAGCCACGTTTAACACTTCAAGCAATGAAATGCTGTTAAAATTCCACCTCCTACCCAGTGATGTCCACCGAAAATCCACCCACAGCTCCAGGAGGAGCTCTAGTAAAAGGTTTGGAAACAAGCTTTGTAAAGGTTTTTTTTTCTTTAAAATACATTCTGAAAAGCCAAAAGGGAACAGGAAGCATCCGCTTTATCAGGCCAAAACCTTAGAGAAAAAAGCCACGATAGCGTAGAAAACGACACCATCCTCTCCAGCTGTGACTCCCGAGACCGCGGGTGCCCGACGCAGTGCTGTGCATCTCCTCCAGACCAACCTGCCAAGTTTTCTTTGTTTCCAGACAGGCTCCGCTTCCCCCCCGCCCCTTCCAGCCTCGGGTCGCCCTCGGGAGAGGGGCTGCGGCCCGGGGAAGGGGCGACCCCGGCCCCGAGCACCGGCAGCTCGCGGACCGAACGGGCTACCCGGGCAGAGCAGCGCGGGGCGGGCAGGGGGGGCCGGGCAGAGCAGACAATGGAGCTCGCCCGGCCCCACCCAGCCCGCGGCGGCTCCGCGGGGCCGAGGGGCGCGGGGGCCGCGGCG
>VZTD01005473.1:57880-71467 GCA_013397725.1 Rhagologus leucostigma | reverse complement strand
GGACATGCCCTCCCCGGGACCCCCAGACCCGCCGCCCTCTGGGTCCCAGCTGCCCTTTAGCCCCCCGCAGACCTGGAGCTGTTCCTGCCATTGGGGTCCATGCCCGAGAACGTAGCCGTGGTGGTCATGGCGGAGGGGCCGGACCGAGGGAAGAGCTCTATACAGCGACGGTCCGAGGGACAGAACTGCTCCTGCCACCGAACCCCACCGCTACCGGTGACAACTGCAGCCACCGCCCGCACCGCCGCGCCTTTTATACACACCGCAAGCCCTACCCATCTCCGGCCTCCTCATTGGACGGTTCAAACGCACTTGCCAGCTCCTATTGGACAGCGCCCTGCCACTCTCCTATTTGCCCCGCCTCTCTGTCTATTCCGAGGTGCCTTGCCTCATCGCTAAGAGCCCATTGGTGAAGCACTACGTCTGCTCTGCGGTGATTGGCTGTGGGAGGCGGCGCCCGTTGCTGGTGATTGGCGGAAGGGCTGTCGCTCACCACCGGCTAGCTGTGATTGGCTCAGGCGGACCTGAGGCCAGACAAAAGTCCCCGCGGCGTGCCCCCTGTGAGGGGCCCCGGGAGGGGTCGAGCCGTGAGGGAGGGTGCACTGCCCCATCGCTGGCTCCGCGACCCCCCTGCACGGCTCCTGTCCCCACAGACACCGCCCAGGACACACCACCAAAGCGGCCATCGCGGCACCAAACCCACCCCTGGCACCCCCTTGGCCGCGCAAGGCCCGGCTCCCTCACACTCACTGCCGTGCCCGGCCGGTGCAAGCCCTGCAGGTGCCTCAGAGGTGTCAAGGAGCAGCTCCAAGGTACAGGGATGAACCGCACCGAGGCCATCGCGGTGCGGGGGGTGGTGGCACAAGGCTGCTGTGGATTTTAAGGTTAGATCCGACGAGGGCTGAGACACAGCCAAGGGCCTCCAGGGCCCAACACCTCAAAAATCATGGCAGAATAAAATAATTTGCAATATAGGTGTATTATTCTGGATTATTGCATGAAAATTGAGTTCCAGCATGGCTGTTCTAGCTGGAGTACAAGGCCCAGCAATGCTGCTCACCTGGCTGTCGAAAGCACAAGGCTGCACATTTTGGGTTGTGCATCTCCCACCAAAGCCAGAACAAAACTCGTAGCACAGAGTTTAAATCACCACATGTTGGCTGCTGACCTGTCACATCCACCTTTGATTTGGTGACTGGGAGCTCCCTGCAACTTCACAGACACAGATGCTTCCCTGATGACAACTTTTACTCTAAAACCTATGCATCAGCAACATTATTTCAATTAGCACTTGCGCAAAGTAGGGAGAGAGGGGAAAGAAAACCCATCTGTGCCAGCCACCCCTCCCAGTTTCCACTAACAACAGCCCTTAATACCCCCAAAACACTTTCTAGATACAGCTATTTCTTTTTGGTCTGGAGAACACAAGGATTGTGTTACATCCCTCTATGCACAACATGAGTTGTCCAGCATCCGAATTAACACCAGCCTCAACACAGATCATGAAAGAGAAGAACTGTTAAATATACACAAAGAGGACCAGTGTTTTATTTTTTCTAATCTAGGATCCATAAAAAAAAAATCTTTTTTTTTTTAAAAAAAGCTCCAACCACTATTTAGATCCCCAGGGAATTCTCTGTTGCATCACATCTTTTTAGAGGCAGATTAAAGGGAAATTTTAAGTAACATGACACAGTTGTTTTAATTCTATTATCCCTTAGGCTTGGGCATTAAGAAGTCAAATGATGCCTACCTGGACACAGGTAAACATCTGCTCTCTCAGGAACTTGCAGAAGTATTCTGTCATCTAAATGCTTCTTATTCAAACCCACAGGATTTGACTCTTTAATTTGTACCCCTGAGACACACAGAGCCATGTTTTAAAGTCAAGATGAAGAAAAACCCGTTCCCTATGACAAAGCCAGTTTTAACACGGAGCTTTAGAATTCTAAACCGAGTTTCCAAGGGGCCCCACTGATCTCTCACAGGCCTGGCTGCAGGGTGACCCTTATATAAAAGCTGCTTTTCTGATTATTCATCCATTATAAGACGAAGGGGTTTATGAAGATGGCTACAGAAACTGGGCTTACGATCCATCTCAGGATGATGACACTTGACCAGAACAATTCCCAGCAGCTGTCTGGAAGACTCTGACACCAAACAATTCCACCTGTTGTTGAAATTCTACCAGCAAGGAATGCACAAAGCATCTGGAAGTCTGAACAAGACTCCAGGAAATGCAAGGGTTAGGCAAGGAGAGATACCATTGGTTTGAGAAAAGCTTCAGCTTAGTCATCCTTATGTGACCAAGGGTTTCTTCATGCCAGTCTCTGCTACTTATGGCTGTCACAGAGACCATGCCTTCTTTATTCCAAGCATATGGCACAAAAAAAGAGGCTTTGACTCAGTCTTCTCTTGCTCTCTTCTTTCACTCACAGCTGAAGATAAAGTGCCAGCTAATAAACAATCCTTGCCACAGCTGGATTTGCCACTGTCAGATTTTTGCATCTGGAGCGATGCATGGAGGAGTTTCAGTGGAAAGTGGTATCCTACAGATTCACTGGTTTATCCTACAGATTCACTGGTTTGTCCTACAGAGCTGATGCTGTTGTTTGCAAGAGTTGTGAAAGTTGCTCTGGTACCTCTCTACATCTTCAGGAAAAGTTCCCAACAGTCTGTCACTGTTTGGGAAGGGGAATGGCACCACAGTGCCCAGACTCCTCTCAGAGCTGCAGAGATGTAGCTCTGAACAACACAAAAAGCAGAGTGGCCAGCTCATGCTGCTGTTCTTGTCTGGGCATCCACCACCAAGCCTGGTCGTGGACTCCAAAGTGTTCCAGTGTTCCTCCTTAATGGGAAAAAGCAGGGATCGCTGGAAGGGGAAGTCAGTGTCCCATTTTTGTTTTGTTTCAGTTTTCTTAAACAGTAAAGTTTTCTTATTCAAGTGATCCTTCAAGGGCCCTTGCAGGGCATCAGATGTGCTTCGATGGGATCCATGGACTGGGTGCTGGAAGGGGGAGATCTAAGCAACCAAAACCAGCACAAAATTCACCACAAAGGGTATCCTTTGCATCCATGTTTCCCCAAAGAATATTCATTTCCAAAGGAGAAACTATTTGCTAGTTGGGCTTCCACAACCTTACCCTTTCCCCAAGGCTCCAAAGTGCTTTCTCCAAGTGCTCCAAAGTTATCCTCATACTGGGATTGTTTAAACCTACCTGTTCACACCTCTTCCCTGTTCCCATTCCCACTGCAGCTCCTCACTGACTCACATCCCTTGTCCTTCCCCAGCACCTGCTGACCTTCCCTTCTGGGATCTCTGCTGACACCCAGACAGTCCTTGCACAGTACCACCCACCCCACCTCACCCCTCCCATATAAACTGAAATCCTTCCGTGATAAGGGAAAACTTCCCTTAAAGGGACTTCAACCATTCCATAAACACCAGGTGGGGCTCCCAGCACCTCCATGTTACAGTAAGATCACCATCCCATGCTGCTAGGGAAGAAACCAGGAAACCCCTGTAATTAAGCATCTTGGAGGTCAATCAAAAACTGAGAACAGGGATCAAAATTCCATCTTCCATTTATCCTCACACTCCTACATCCTAATCACCCAGGAGAAGTGCTCTACCACCAATTCCTTCTGCCACTAAGTACTAAAATGCAAGACAAACTACAGGATTGATTATTTCCTATCAGAACACATCGTTTGGAAACTCATTACAGGCAGAATGAACAAACCTCAATAAACCAGAGTTAAACGCATTAATTATGATGGTAATATAATTAATAATAATCCAAGTTATTGAAATGCTTTTAGATGAGTACTCCAAAAGAGTCCATCATAGCAGCTGACACACATGTAATGAGAAGAGGCCACTACCTAAAATTCTAAGAAAAATACTTGGATTTATTGTTCACATGACGACCAAGGAGGAATCTTGTCATTTTTTGCTTTGAAAACAAATTGCTATTCCTTAGAAATTCAGTTATTTCCAGCTGGCTGAAGCCTAGGAAGTCTCCTCTCTTTGAGCCAGTCACATTATGCCTTTTCATTAAAGCTGCAGTAAGAGACACAATAGAACCAGCATCCACCAGGCAAATGACAGCACTTATGTTACACTGACTCGGAAGTAATGAAGTGAAGGTACTAAAAAGGAAAATTCCTGCTGGAAAAACCATCTCACTTTGACCTTAACCCTTGCAGAGATGGTGTCTCTGTTCTGATATTGCAGTTATCTTGAAGCAGCAATTATCTTAGTGTTACTTCAGGGATTTTTCTTTTGTTAAAAACACCTCCATACACCAGTACAAGAATCTCTCTCGTGTTACCACTTGGAGTATTTCCTTACAGTCCTGGCAGCTTGGAAGATTCCATGTCAGAGCAGCCGTGCACTCCTAAACCTCTTTTGAACCAGCACCTCAGGCCAGTTAACACTGACCCCCACAGGAGCCCCCTGGGGTGGCTGTGATCCCCACTGTGCAGATAAACCAAGGCACTGATTTTCAGGTGTCAACCACCCAAACTAGCTGTGATTTCAATCTATCATTATCTCCCCTGTACATGAATAAAAATGCGTTACTTAAGGTACCTGACACAATTCTGGTTACCTATTTTTAAACAACTGGTCATGTCCATAACTAATTTGAGAGACTAAAACCCCAACACAGGCTGAAGGCAGGATCCAACCATTCCCCAGAACTCACCAGGGGACTGTATCCAATTATGACTTACTCCATCCTTTTTCATTTAAAAACCATGGGAGAAATATTAACTAAATTGCATGGCAATCACTTTAGAACACATTATTTGAAAATTGTGGGTAATAATATAATTTTCCCAGGCTCTTGAAAGATCCCATCATGTTTAATAAAACATGAAGAACTTACCTCCCAGCTAGCCTGATGAGACCTCTTTGCCCAGTTATCCTCCAACACATGGACTTCCAGAAGTCCGTGTGGCTACCAGTGTAAACGTGGGAACTGCCACAAACCAAGCCAAGCCAAACAGCAAAGTGAACTCCAAATAAGTTGATCCAAATTGTCCATATCCCTGTACTCCATACCACTTCCAAATCATCACCCTCAGCAGCAGCTTCCTCAGCTAAGAGGTAGTCACAGTAAAACCACTGAGGGTTCCAGCAATCAAGAATCCATAGGTGAATCTGTAGCACCAGAGGCGCAGTACAGACAAAAACAAGTTCTGACATAAAGAGAGTATTTGCATGACCACGGAGGAGGAGTGCTATTTTTTTTTTTTTAAAAGGACAGTATTTCTGCATTACTGTTACACAAATCTGTTATGTATCAGAACCAGAATCAGAAATCAGCCCACTTCAGTTTGCTACACTAATGGAAATTCAACTTTTGAGGCTCTTGAGGAACTGAAGTCACTGAAGTTCTTTGAGATGTTTTCCTGATTAGACTAAAAAACCAAGAAATTATCTCAGAAAAGACCATTTTATCAGTTTTTGGCTGCAGTCACCACCTAACATAACAAACATCATTCAGCATTGTTAGAGGAATCATTTCAGGAACATGCACAAGCCCAGGTAACAGCAAAAAGATGTGAAAAATGGAGGAATGTAGGTGCATGCTGCACATAAGTTTATGACAGATGAAGTAACATCTGACTAATTCAGGAAATGAAGACGTTGTTTTCAAAAGCTTTTAGTACCTGTCACTTGACTTCTGTTGCCTCAGGAAATAAAAAGTACAACGCAAGATACAACAGGGAGCTTTGAGCTTCACAATCTTAAGTTGAGCTGAAAAAAACCTGTATTTAAGGAGACCTCACTCTTTCTTCAGAAACTAAAGCAAGTCCAAACACCTTTTTTGGCCAAACAAGATAAAGACAGCTTTCTCCTGGGAAAAGTCTTGGCATGACATCAAGTTGAAAGAATTTTATACACTGAATTTTATATCAGAAGTTTAGCCAGCTTAAAAGCCACAGATTCTAAAGCCAAAGAGCCATGTATTCCATGTGTAACCTAGGAAAGATGTTGAAATATATTCCCCCACCACCCTCTTTTTTTCCTTCAAACTAGTTTTTTCTAGGCCTTTTAGAGTTTGGATATGTAAACATTTGTTCACAAGAGGGAATTTCAATCCTGCAAAACACCACAGAAGTCTACAAGACACATCCCAGAATGAGAAGTAATCTGCTTAGCAGTAGCATTTCCTTGAATTAAAACAGAGGCATACAGTAGATTACGTTCTTCAGCTAGAGAGTCAAAAGCAACTGCAAAAACAGATGTTAATTTTCCCTGTATCTCCGTTAGATGTAACTAACACAGCATCAAATGTGTTATTCCTGACAGAAGACAAATAGATCACAACTCATCAGCTAAACGCACACACCCATCATTCTGCCAAAAAACTTTCAGCTCAAGCAGGCACAGGCCCCACATGTAACAATCATTCCTTGAATTAACTGTTACAAAAAATACCACCAAAGCGTGGCCTCTTCTAACAAATTAATACCTAAAGGAGCATTAACTGACTGCAAACACTACAAAATATGGGAACATTCCTAGGACATCAGAGAATAATGTGGGGCTGTGGGTTTGACAGGTATATAATCTTCCATGAGCGTCCATGGATTTCACTGCAACCTCTAAACTTCCCCCAAGAAGTTCCCCAAGAACTCAAGAACTGAAAAGACTTGTGAAAAACACCACCATCACTATATCTCCCTTCAGTACTTCCAGCCTCTTCCAAGCAGAACAGCAGAGTGGGATAAAGCAGAGCTTGGAATCTCCACCACCATAGCTAAATACACCCAAAAACAGAACTCAATTTTTTATTTTTGCTTTACATTTCCAAGCATCTCCCATTTGATACCATGGTAAACTGAATGGTTAATGAAATTATTTGCTCTCTTTAACTTAATGTTTACATCAATAAGCATTCAAATACAGAGTCTTACTGCAACAACAATATTGATGCTTCTATTAAAGACTGACAAAAAGAGCTCAACCCAAAGGCATTACTAAGTAGTCCAGTATTTTGCAGTTTGCCTAATCAAACAGTTTTGGCTTAGCAGAACATTCACAAAAAAAAATATCAAAATAAGAGAAAACTGACTTCTATTTCCAGTTCAACTGCTGACTGACAGGTCTCAAGGAAGCCTTTCATTTTCCAACAGTCTTCTGCCTAGACAAGGGGGATTATGCTTACTTACCACAGAGAAAGCTGAGATTTGAGAGGCATAAAGTGCTGCAGAGAAAGAAATACAGGTGCTAAGTACTATTACTCCACAGAAAAAGAAAGAAAACTGGTTATTTTAAACAAGAAGTTTATTTAAACAACAAGACGTTTTACTTGAAGGGAAAACTATCTAGGATTTTTTTTTCCTTTTTTTTTAAAGAGTAATTTACCCCTACTTAGACAGAGATTGCTCTACATGTAACAGCTACGTACAAAAAAGTTATAAAATTGCCCTTGGTTTTACAATGATAAAAGAAAAACATTGAAATTATCCAATCAAACAAGGTATGCAAGGTTTTTGTTTTTGAACAGTGAGAGCAAAATAACTTACTGGAATATAAAGATAACTCGGCTTATTCTGTGATTCTGTAAAAGTAGAAGGAGCATGCCACTAATGGAGAGAGGGGCATTTTCACAGAACCAGTTTGTTTTCCCACCCCATCTCCATTAAATGTTGATCAAAACATACCATTGGCCATTTAGTTAAAAAAAAATATGCATTATGTCTGTGCACATCACCAGTTACTTTATGTACAATAAAAGGAATAGGAAAAAAATCAGAGAGAAGAGAGAAAACTATACTGCAGTAGTCAGGATGTGGCTGAACCAAGTCTCATTTTTCTAATTGTGAAGTGTTGCCTGTGGGAGCACAGTTCTGGAGAGGAAAGTAGCAGGTTCTTTTTTGTGTGTTTGTTTTAGTAAACTCCTCCTGTTTGCTGCTGGAACACATCAATTGTATCTTCATCCTCCATTTCCAACTACAGCAGAAAAAAGAAAAAAGGGCTTTCAACTCTTTTCACATCTCTACATCAGCCTGGGTTGTTCTTACAGTTCTTGACCTTATGTTTACTTTCTATGTAACTTAACCAGAGCAGTCTCACTCCCCTCCACCACCATCCCTTCGTACATTTAACAAAACTCACTAACTCAAAAGCAAAGAAACAGCACAGAAAAAAAATGACGATTGATAACTGTTGACCTAGAACGAATTCTAGTACTAACTTCAGCGTACACTGTGTGACTCCTAAGAAATAGATCTATAATATTTGATTTCTGTTGCCTGCTTTGCCATTGCACCTTTGTTCTCCTATTTACTCCCTTAGTTTACCTTAGAACATTGCCACAATTCCACTTGGCTGCTGCTGCTCAAATGGCTACAGCACTGGGGAAGCAGAATGTTGAATTAAGGCCTCTGCCCAACCAGGCAGTAAAACCAAGGATCAGCAAGCACAAAAAAATTAAAAACACTTTGCATGTAACCATGTAACAAACTGCCAGTGAGGAACAGAATACTTCATTAATGTAATTCTCTTTATTCACCCTAATTTTTACAGTTGATATTCCTGGGATGTTAATGGCACCTGCTGACAAAATCTGTACCTAAACTGAAGGAGCTGCTGTAACTCATGCAAGTTATATTTCTAAACAGACTCAACTGCTGCTCAGGAAATCAAACTGGTCTATGCCATTGACCACAGCTATAAACAGACTGATCCTGAGCTTCAGCAAAACATGGATGGAGAGAAAAATCATCCTGTTGCCTCAGTTATCAGTACTGCAAGTTAAAAAGTTACACAGATTGGGGCCATAAGACGCACAATCTTTGAAGCAACAGCTTAAAAAAGTCAGAACTAAAAACTAAAGTCCATTATTTCATAACAAGTGGTTCTGAACAGCAGATAAAACTATCACTTGGTCAGGCTGACTAAACACAGCTCCAAGGAGCAGGACAGAAAAATGCTTCAGAGCCACAGGGAATCATTCTGTTCTTGGAATGGCCTTCACTCAATCACTTACAGACAACCCAAACTTCACCATATTCATTAATTTTATGCTGCTGAAACAGCTTCGGATTACAAACAACAAAAAATTACTTTTGTATTACAAATGCAAGCTTGCAAACAGGATGTCTGATAACATCCTGGCAAGCTTTTATATAAAAAATAAAGCCATTGCTTCAAGAAGAACTCAATTCTTAACTTACCATCCTATCTCAGAGCCATGACTCAAAGTGAAAATTTCACAGGACTCACCATCTGTACACTGTACTTAATTTTTTTATTATTACAGTGATAAAAATTTATTATTCAAAACACTAAATAAAGTCCTGGATTCCATTTCTAATAATCCTAAACTAGTTACACCAAAATAACGGTTAAAAAAATTCCAGTTCTATCAGTAATATACACATTTATGTAAGTATTTGATAGGAAACAGAAGCATCAACTCCTGCAGCGAATTTCAAGTAGTTCTTTAGCCTTGCTTGTGCTGTTTACCTGTGCAGGTGTGTCTGTTTCATTAATTGGCTGCCCATCGAACCGGAATCTGATTTGCCTCATTGACAACCCCTGGACAAAGAGAAACAACACAAAAGGAAATAAATCTGGTGTAAGTTACCTCAGTAGTTTACTCTTGAACTTGTCACTGAATTGCAGCACCATCATTAAAAGCCACCATTATGTAGGACAGACATTCTGTCCTCCCCTCATGCCCTGACTTTTAGGCATTTCACTCCAAATCCCTGCAATCTGTTTTGTATTAAACATTGCACTGTGTCCAACAACTCATGAGAAGCAACAGTGCCCCCACCGACTGAGTAAAATAAAGCCATTTCTGCTACACCCCAAAGGCCAGCAGGTTTACTGTGCTTTTGAGTAATTCACTTAAAAACTAGGTGCAACACTCCAGGTAACAAATGTCCACCAGTGATACTGAATACTCCTTTTTGATCTTCTCCAAAACCAAAGGTATTCTGAAATATTTCTTTCAGAAATGCGACAACAAAATCAGTCTGCAGCAGCAAAGAGTAAAGGGAACTTTTTGACCTCCAATTCCTATTATCAAGAAATCAATGTATCAAAGTTTTTCCATGCACAGATGGAAAAAATAAAGGAATTTTCTACTTCCACAAATTACCCAGTAGTATTTTGGATAAGCATTTCTACCACACAACACTCATTTTGCTGACCTCTTCCATCCCTAGAAGAACATCTCTCATTCTCGCCTGAGCCAACAGACTGAAAAATGTAACTTGGGAGTAACAAACAACCTCTTCTACTGATAACATCAGCTCCAAAATCACCAGTGAGTTTTCCAAGGTATCTTATAGCACCCCACATTCTGCAAGGGCATGTCAGTGACATTTGGGGATACAAACTTCCTTTCCAGTTCTATCCATTCTCTCCAGAGTATCTAAATATCCAAGAAGCCCAATCTGGTTTTGAAGCCAATCCAATGGATTGCAGGGTCGTGCTTTGGCATCTCTGAGTTAGAAGAGAAGCCTTCATTCAGCCTGGCAAGAGCAGATGTCTCACACAACAGAAAACAATGTAGTAATTATTTCTGAGGAGTAGATTTGTCAAGAAAAATATTTTAATAAATGTGAGTAAACTTTTTATTAACTTTACAGTTCACAGTAAAATGTATTCTCCAGCACGACCAAGACACTGCAGTGTTCACTCAGAACATCATCTGGTCTAAGGAAACTGTGTGGCTGAGTCTCACAGCAGCAACACATTTCTGCACAGCAACATTTGGTTTGAGCCCTTTTCTCTGACACTGTGTTTCTTAAAACTTGTATTTCCTATTCCCAAAGTGTTGTTTTTTCCAGGTTCACGACAACTTTATGAGCTAAATAAATGTTAGCTGCAAACATACTGAAAAACTGTACTTCGGTGAGCTTAGTGTCCACAAAACATGAAGTATGATCCATGGATGATTTTTTCACCACTTAAAATAATCATGAATACTCTTGATCTTCTCAACAGATCACTCAAGTTTAACTACTTCCATTTTAATCTACTACACACAACACATGATTATCATCCTTTATAGCTGCTAAATTCTCTACCACCTCTCCAAAATTAAACCTAAAGTCCACAGTTTAAGGATTTAAGCTGAGGTGTACCTAGCTAGGTAAATAAATACATGAATAAAATCTTGCTTTTAGAGACAAGCAGAACAAATGTTTTTAAGCAAATTTTCAGAAGTAAGCACCTAAGAAATAAAATTTAAAGACAAATCCACCTTCACAAAAATATTCTTTGGATACTTACTAGCTTAAAACTGAGATCAGAAAAGATGTCTCCCATTCTCAAGATTTACTTATTTTTTTCCTCCAACTGATACCTGGGGTTTTTTGCTGGCTTTGGTTTTGTTTTTCTTTAAGCAGAGTAAACATGCTGGCAATCTAAGACAATCTAGAATCTTACTTTTGCTTGTTTCAAAGTAACGAAGAATGAATGATACTTTTAAAATCTTATTTCCCAGGACTTTATAGATAAATAACCAATCCTCAAACTCCCCGAAAGACAGATATAAGTGCACTCCATGACTGGAAAAAGCAACACAGTGATTTACAAAATGTAACAGGAGTTTGTATGACTGAGGTAGGAAAAACAAACTCACAGCTTCCAACATTCTCTAATTTCTCCTCAGAACACTCATACAAGAACATATTCACATGTTCAGTAAGAGCTGATTTTTCCTGTCTTTATTCCTATTCTGTTGTGGCAAAGGGTAAACCGAAGAGGTTTTACTACTCTCTACGTGAGTTACAGGTTTTTTTTCCTGGTGATTAAATATTTGCACCAATATCTTATACTGACTTTATTGTATGCAATAGTATCATTGAATATTTGTGATTAAAAAATTTAAAATTCACAAATTCTAAACACTTTTGTAGAGCTAGAACTTTTTAAAGGCAGATGGTCATTAAAAAAATCATGGATAACAGAGACACAATTTCCCTCATCAGAAGCTTCAGAAGGAAGAGTTCCACAGCTCTATTCAAACAGGTGTTCTTAAAACTTGCAATAGCTGCCTGCAGCCTCACCGACTGGCTGCAGCTGCCACCACAGCCAATACATGGGGTTTGTCTCTCAGAAGATTCATTTGTCAACCAGGCCACAAAAGAAAAAACAAAGCTCATCATTAAATGTACAAGCTCCTTCTCAAGGTATCTTCTCATCTCACTACAATTAAGCTAATAAATCAGAAGTCAATGACCAGTCCAAGAAATTACTCAGAGCTATAAAAATCCCTGATTATCACTTAACTCTCTCCCACCTAAGTTCATCCCAAACCCACCCTTTCCACACTAATATTTCTGAGCAGTAGAGCAGCAGTTACCTCCCAGAAGCCTCCACCTATAAAGGCAGATTTCACAGATGACAACTGATCTTTATTTCACCCATTTCCTGTCACAACCTTCTCAGTCCACCCTGTAACAAATCCCAAGGACAATACACTTCCCATAGCACAGTTAGTTTCTGTTCAATCTCTATCATTTTGCATATTTACTTAAGTTTTAAGACTTTAACTGTCTTCCTCTATCCCTGTGGAGAGCAGCTCTCCCCCAGACACCGTTCTCCTGAGATCATACCTGTCGTTCACAATAGGCTTTCATTAGTTTACTAAGTGGTGTGTGCCTCTTAATCTTAAACTGCACCACAGACCCATCTTGCCCTGCCACCTTCAGATTAATGTGGTCATTGTTTTCAGTCTTCACTCCTTCCTGTGGAGGAAATAAAGGAAAAAAAAAATAACCAACACTTTTTAAAAAAGGTATGAAACAAGAAGTTAACATTTTACCAAAGTGCAACAGGTTATTTAAAGGAAGGAAATAAAGATATTATAGCTGTTTAGTGACTTGAAATCTTGAATTAGGGAATAAAGGTCAGTACTTTTCAGTTGAAAATTTAAAGAAAAAAGCCACATACAAAAAAAAAAAATCTGATATTAGCTGTCATTCTGCAGACTGGAAATTTAGCAATGAGGAATTACCAGGCCAGGCGTTCAAAACAGATTTAAAAAAAAAAAAAGTTACTTCTATCAAAAGCACAACAATGTGCAACACCAGTGTTCCCACTGAAAGGAATTAAGTTACCTATGTTATAACTATGATCTGTTATAGCTGATTTGTATTATAACTGTGATCCCAACCAGCAGCAAGGCTCTTTCTCATTGCATCTCAAACTTTTTCCTACCGTTTGACGTACTTATTAAGAAAACTTTACAGATACTTTAAAGGGCTATATTCGAAATGGTGGTAAAACCTGAAGCGGCCCAAGTCTTCTCTTTCAGAAAACGTTTTTAAAAACCCCACATCAAGCAGCCCGACCCTCTCGGAGCGGAAAACTGCGGAGGATCAACTTTCAGCTCGGTCCCTCGTGTTCTGGCCGGGCCTCAGCGCAGAAGGACGGGGATCGGGGCTGTCCCGCTCCGGGGGTGCCCAGCACCCCTATTCCAGCTTTGTTTTCCCTCTTTTCTGGGAGCCGGGTCCCGCCATGTGTCAGCCCGCGCGCGGCCTCGCGCCCTCCGCCACTTCGAACTCGGTTTAAAAATCGTGTGGGGGAGAAAAAAAAAAGGAAGGGGG
>VZTD01005473.1:0-49343 GCA_013397725.1 Rhagologus leucostigma | reverse complement strand
CGCCGCCATGGACGAGTCGGACACGGAGCCGCCGCTCGTGGTGCGGGACGGGCGGGCGGGGCAGGGCCGCGGACGGTGCGGGGCCGCGGACGGTGCGGGGCCGGGGCGCCGCTGATGAACACCATCCCCCCACAGGTGGTGCCGGGCGCGGACCCATCGGCCCGGCAGCTCTGCTTCGCTTGGGGCCCCGCGGAGGTGCTGGTGTGCGAGACCCTCTTCGGCCGCGCAGGTGGGTCCCGCTCCCGGTGCCTGTCCCGGTCTCCATCCCCGTCCCGGTCTCCATCCCCGTCCCGGTTCTGGGGTGAGGGCAGGGCGGGCGCTGCTGCCCGGGCGCTGACGGGCTCTGTTGCAGGTACCGGGGAAGGAGCGCCGAGCTCCTCCCTCGTCTTCGTGGTCCGCAGAGATCAGGACATTTACATCCAAACCCTTCGCAAACTCTTCAACGAGTCGCACGGGATCTTCATGGGGCTGCAGCGGAGCGAGGAGGAGCTGGCGGGGAAGTCGCGGAAGGCGCAGTGAGTGAATGGGGAGGGTGGAAGTGGCTGACAAGGTCTTCTCCAGCTGCCCCTTCTCCAGCCGGGTCAACGCCAAGGGCTGATGAGGCAAATGCCGCGGGCCAGGCTGCTTTGGCCAGCTCTGGAATCAGCAGCGGGGCAGATAGAATGACCATTTTGGGAGGATTTTACAAAGGCTCGGATCCTTCCAATAACACGCTGGTAGAGTGTGGCACAGTTGCACTGATCTGGATCCACCTAGGTACTGGAAGTTGCCGCTGCAGAAAAACTTGCAAGGATTTAGGGGACATAACACTAAAACTCTTAACAGCTCACTCAAACCAAAGTCTTTCTGTGTTTGGCAGATTGGTTCAAGTGAGTAAAAACTACCGGTCAGTGATAAGAGCCTGCATGGAGGACATGCACCAGGCAGCTGGTAAGTTTGTTTGTTCTGTTACTGCAGGAAAAGGAAACACCAGTTGCAATTATGAAAGTAGTATTTTAATGGTAACTTATTGCAACTACTGTACAATAGCATGTGTAGGTTTCAGTAATTAACAAGACTGCATTTCCATGCTGGAGATTTTCAAGTTGGTTTGTAAATCTGGTCAGAGACTGTTTTTTCCTACCGTATTGTAACTGATTTTCTGGGGACTTGCAGCCTTTTCATATCTCATGTGGCAGATACATGGAAAGCTGTCAAAGCTCAGAAGGGACTGTCAAAGGTAAATATGTTGCTCTTTGACTTTCCTTGTTTTTCCCTCAGTTTCGACCCGGGACCCTGCCCTGCAAGGCCAGTACAGCACTCAGGTAATCTGCAGTTGTGTCAGGGTGAGCATGGATTACTGGCTGGTGAATTCACTAGGCCACCACTGTGGTATGAGGCACTTCAGATTTAACTCTGCCTTATATATGAGGTGCAGTTCATGACCAAGAATAAATGGAAATAAATAGTTAAATCTTGTACTTCTAAAACTATAAAGATGCCCAACACTTCAATGCACTGCCAAGTCTTAAACATATTTGCTGTTGTAGATGTGATGTTTTCTTGTCATCCCAAAGCTGACAAGAAAAGTTGCAGACTTGCCTGTGTGGTGTTTCACCTCTCAAACACTCAGATTCCAGTGAGCTGCATCTGAGCCTCATAGCAACCTCTGGGTGTTCATGGTGAGCTGTCGGATCCACGGGAGTGTTCTGGGAAGAACAGAGTGCTCACACCAGTTTTGTCCTCTCAGCTGCAGTGATGTTGCTTCATTGGCCTTTCTTTCTTCCTTTGATGTTTGTATTGAGTCTTAAAAGTGCAGAAAGGCTGAAAATAAGACCAGTTAGATTGCCCACTGGTGACAGATTATTGCTGCATTTCAGTGCATAGTGTCAGTGTTTTCTGATAAAAAAGAAGTGTGAAATTGTGGCCTGTGTCTTTTAATTTTTATCTCTGAAATGTCAGTATGATATTTCTCTGTAAGAACTGATTGCTGTGGACAGCAGATGCCTTTGTGTGGTTAAAAAACCCAACTGGAATAATGACGAGCTCTGAAACTTGGCCCTGCTTTCCTTCAGGTTTCCATTCTCTCTGCGATGGAGTTGATCTGGAACCTGTGTGAGATTCTGTTTGTTGAAGCAGCTGCAGGTGAGCTGTGAACTATCCTGGTGTAAAGACTGAAGGGTTTCTTCTTTGCATATTTATTTGTTTAAAATGTATCTCATATTCACTGTGTCATAGTTTAATGTTTCAGAGATATGCAGAGTGTCAGTAAGCCTTTTAATACCCGTCCTGCCTCAGTTAATTGCCTTCTTTATTTTGAATTATGTCAAACTATTCAATTTGCCTTCTATTTTTCTCCCTCATTCTGATTTAAATTGTTTCTTTGTCAGAAAGGTTATGGAGTGATATCAAAAGTTGTTGCCAATCTATTTTACTTATAAGCTTAAACATGTCTTTGAGCATCAGATGTGTCAATGCCAGCTGACATTTACACAGCTCTGATACAACTCCTTTAACTTTAGGTTGCCATTTTTGAAGTCAGTCTGTTTACATTGGCATTTTAAAGCAGTAAATAATTTTTGAAGGAAATCAGATTATGCAAACCAATGTGCTACTTGCGCAGTCCCAGAATTCAGGAGAGATTCACAAATTATAGATTACTTAATCTAAATTAATCACCTAGTGCCAGATTTCTTCCTCATATTCAGTTAGTAATAATGAAATGATGCTAAAATGAACAGAAATATTCTGTTTGTCTCTTGGCATTGCAAGATTTATGATCTGAGTCACTCACTTCTTATTTCTTCAAGTTTGGGTTTTCTACTGGACCGTGTTGCCTCAGGAAAACCTGTCAGAGGCCAGGTGCTCACAGGGCCTGTCTGCTTAAGGAACTCTGTAATTTGGGGGTGGCAGGTAGAAATCCAGTCAGTAAATCTCATCTAGTGATGTCAAACTGTTACGAAGTGTGTGAGAGCAGTTTGGGAACAAACATGTGGGAGCTGACAGAGAGAAATCTTGTCTGCACAGCTGGGCCCCTCCTGCTGCGCCTCCTGGACTGGGTGCGGCTCCACGTGTGTGACGTGGACAGCATGGTCCGGGAAGTTCTGAGCAGTGAGAGTCCATCCAAACACAAGCTCTTCTGGAACGTGGTGAGTATCGCCACCTGGAAGGTTCTTAAACAAAGGGAATTCATGTCTGTGCTTTCCTTCCTCTTCCCTGCTGGGCTCTACACCTCATTGCTGTCTGTCTGTAGGCTTTAGGACGAAGCCATTCTCATTCATTCCTGTCCTCATCCTTCATGACCCATAGAGGTCAAGCCTTACACTGCTATTTGAATTAGCAGTGCCTACAGTTGAAACATTTTAACTCCACTTCCCTTGCCTGAATCAGAGGTTAAAATTCCCCTCTGATCTCTTTCCTGGGTGTTCCATAGCCTTGCCCAGCACGGAGCTCATGGACAGGGGGTTTTTGCAGGTGGATGTCTTTGTGCTCCAAGGCCGGATGGACGAAGCGCGGCACCTGCTCTCCAAGGAAGCCAGTGCCAATCCCACATCCATGAACATGTACAAAATCTTGGATGACTTGATGAAGAAGATGCCTGTGCCCAGTGTATGTACAAAGTGTGTTTTTTCGTGCAGTTTGTTGGGAAAAGCCACCCTGTTGTGTCCCCTGTAACAATTTGTTCCCCTTTAGAACATCTCAGTCTTACTCCTTTACAGGAACGATATTTGTGTTCTTGAATTGCCCAAAGACCCAACAATTCAGATAAAAGCCTGTTAGGTGATAAATCAACACAGAAAGATGACAGGCAGCCTCATGTTTAGCTTTTTATCAGTGAGTGACTGTGAGTTCGGCCCCAGAGCCTGGTGTGATTTGACTTGGTGTTTCCTTTATTCGCTGTCTTCCTTTATTCCCTCTGTTCAGCTTGGCAACTCCCAGACACTGACAGAGCTGGAGCTGAAGTGGCAGCACTGGCACGAGGAGTGTCAGCGGTATCTACAGGATGGAACTTTTGCTTCCAATCCCCACATGGAGTCCATCTGCAAGGTGTGTTTTTGCTGGGAACAAAGGAAACTTTGGACTGAAGTACTGAATCCATCCTTGTGGATTTCAGGAGCCCAGTGTAGCCATAAGTAACTTTAATATGTCTCCTGTCCTCTGTTTGCCAGCCTGGGCAGATGGGTTTCTCTCCTTGTCCAAGGCCCTAAGGCTGATTTGGAAACTGAACTGTGAGAAGGATTTTTGTTATGTAATTTTGATTAAATCCTCACCTTTCCAGAACAGGAGTAATGCCTCTGGAGAGCTGGAGTGCAACTGTGTCCGTTGCTGACTGCAGCATTCCTGCTGTGTTTTTGTCCCATTAGATCCTGCTGGGAGATGAGGATGCCATTCTGGAGAAGAAGGAGCTCATGACCACATGGTATCACTTCCTGGTCACCCGGCTCCTGTATTCCCACCCAACGGTGAAGCCGCTGGAGCTGCGGTTCTATGCACAGGTAGGAAATACAATTGTTCTTATATTCTCCACTGTTGCAAGCACACAAAGGTTACTGCACTGAAAGAAAAACTTTGGGAAAAAAATCTTACAGTAACTACATCCCTGTAAGATGTTGTCTGGAGTTTGTAAAAGGACTAGGAGACTGATAAAGCTGACAAATAATTATTGAAGACTCACTTTTCAGTGTCTTAACGTTGCCAGTCTTGTTCCTGCAAATTGTTTTCCCAGTTCCCTTATGCTAAAATAAAGAAAATTCCATTTTGTTAATGTGTTCAGCCTCCATGACCTGTTACTTCCCATAAAATAACTGCTACATCCAAACAAATGTCTTGCTTCTGCATTCATCATTTCCTGTCATCTCATTCCACAGTCTAGTATGGACCTGTTCCTGGGTGGAGAGAGCAGCCCTGAGCCTCTAGACATGATTTTAATGGCAGCCTTTGAATTTGAGATGCATCAAGTGATCAAGGAATGCAGGTTGAGTTTTAAGGTTTTTGATTCTCTAGTTGTACAGTATTGCTTCTGTGTATTTGGGGCAGGGGGATATGGGTACAGAACCGTGGTCATCCTTGCAAAGAATTTAGCAAAAATACGTGAAGCTGGCAGCAACTAAAAGTATTCCATTAGGTCTGGGACATTGCAGCCAGACCTTGCACTGTAACAGAGCTGTGTATTGGTAAGAAATGCCTGTGGAAAACCTGAGACAGTCTCTGGCAGTGGTAGGCTTAGTTTTTCTTTTGCTTCAAACACAGCATTGTCCTGAGCAACTGGTGGTTTGTGGCTCATCTGACTGACCTGTTGGATCACTGCAAACTCCTGCAGTCTCATAATCTCTAGTAAGTATTTATTTGCATTATTTGAATAAAGCTGATTAAGATAGCCCAGAGAAAAAAAAACCAAAAGAAAACATGCTGCAGAAATTGACAGTACTTGTGAAATAAAGTCAGCAGGTTTTTCCAGTGAGATGCAAATAATAATATCTGGATATTTGCTCTTTTTTCCCCCAGTTTTGGTTCAAATATGCGGGAATTCCTCCTGCTGGAGTACGCCTCGGGACTCTTCTCCCATCACAGGTACCAACTTTTGTGTTACTACTCATAGGACAGACTAACAGTGAGGCAGCCAAAACAAATAACTGCATGTTCATGAAGTAAAAGGGCAAAACTTAGAGCAGCCACTGTTAGAATTTCAGCAGAGGTGTCCCTAAGGGATTGTACAAGATTGGCACATTTCCTTTCCTGAATGGAGACAAAAGCTGTCTGTTAGAGCCATTCACACGTCGTGACCTGGGCACAGCCACTCCTGCCACTGTGCCAGAGTGCCTTGCACTGAAGCTCTTATGAGCTGCACATATTCCAAAGTTGTGGCATTCCAAAGTTATGTTACAGGGAGCTGGCATGAGGTAGAAAGGAAAAGCCATTTCAGGACTGAATACAAAGTTAATCAGAGCTAACACTTATTAATGCAGGCTCGGATTCTCCTTGGGGCTTTACTGTTGTGCTCATTGAAGATTTCTAGGGTTGGAATGGTGGTGATTTCTCCCCTCTCTCAGCCTGTGGCAGCTGGGGGTGGATTACTTTGACCACTGCCCGGAGTACGGCCGAGTGTACCTGGAGCTGCACATCGAGCGCATCCCGCTCAGCACGGAGCAGAAGGCCCTCAAGGTGCTGAGGATCTGTGAGCAGAGGCAGATGCACGAACAAGGTGGTGCATTTTCAGTCTCACTGCTTTGTCTCACTGTTTTGCAGTGATCCATCTGAACCTACTGACACTAATTCTTCCCCTCCTTTCCCGTGTTTCCCCCCAAGTGCGCAGCATCTGTAAGATCATGGCCATGAAGGCGCTGCGGAACAACCGCCTGGGCTCTGCCCTGTCCTGGAGCATCCGAGCCAAGGACGCGGCGTTTGCCACCCTCATCTCGGACCGGTGAGGCTGAACCAGCAGCTCCCAGGCTGGGGGGGGCAGGGGGAAGGTGGCTGCTGTACCAAGGGCCAGGAAAGCTCCCACTGCTGCAGGTGGGGCCAGGCACCTTCTTCTGGACCAGAAAACAACACCCTTGGGTGCTCTCCCCTGCAGTAGCCCCAGCTGTGCCTTCTCTATGTTTTCCTTCCTGACATCTAGAGACAAAACAGATTGGCTTTATCGGAGAGTCCAACTCCCTTAAACCTTGCTTGGATAAACATTTCTTTTAACAACTTCTGTTTTCTGCCCTCCATTTGCTGTGACAGAGCTGTTTGATGGGCTGGACAGTGACCCAGGAGGCTGATTTGGGTGGAGGATAATCCCTACCTGTGCTTTATTCAGCAGATTATTTATAATCAAGTTCACAACCTCCAAATAAGTCAGTGGCAGTCATTTAAGCCACCGTTTCTACTAAAAATTTGCATCAAGGAGTGGTTTTATCATGTCCCTGGCTTTGCATGAGCCTCTCAAAATTCCTGACCTTTCCTGGGCTGGGAGGGTTGTTATCAAAGTGAGGAGAATGCTGGCACTTTGCTGAGGCCTCAATGAAAACTCTGGCAACTCTATGCTTTTTAATCTGTAACAATCCATGTCGTGTGGGTTTTGCTAATTGGAAATAGGCAGAGACCAATCTCTGCATAGTTAAGAGTATAATTTTGAAATTACACTCTGGGTAGGTGGCCAGGCAACACACTGTCTTCAGCAGTGGAAAATGGAGTGGTAAGAGATTGCTGGTCTGAGGTTTGGGGAGTTTTTGGGAGTGGGAATTGTTACATTTCTTCAACAGAAGGATGAAAAAAAACATCACAGGAAGCAGCTCTACAGAAAGCAGCATAATGGAGGCTGTGACAAAACAGATGAAAAGCTTTTAGCATTGTTTTTGTTCCTGCTGCTTATCAACTTTTTTACACAGCAGAAAAACAGCTTTTGTTGTGATCTGGAAGTGTTACTTATGCATCCACCAGCCTCAGCTTCCTGCCTGCCTTCCTTCACTTACTCGTTTTAAAGATCTCAACTACCACAGAATGCAGAAGAATCAATGAAGTGTCTGTTAAATGTACATTACACCAGTTCCTTGGCCACTTCCAGGGAATGTTTGACAACTTCTGAAACCCTCAGAGAGGTTGATCAAGATGGAACTGAGCTGTACAGTCAAGTTTTCTGGGAAGGGATTAGGAGGTACAGAATGGATGTGGATTATGTCCTTCTCTAAGCTTTCCTTGTGTTTCACTTTCTCCCTAGATTCCTTAAGGACTATTGTGAAAGGGGGTGTTTCTCTGACCTGGACCTCATTGACAATCTGGGCCCCTCCATGCTCCTCAGTGACCGGCTCACATTCCTTGGTGAGAGCTGCCTACAGTGTCCATACTGGTCTGTTACGGAGAACTCCATGGAATTACTTGGATTTATGCTTTCTTCCATCTGGCTACCTCCTGCTTTAGTGATGAGGGGAAAGCAAATGGTGAATGTGGTTTGGGATGCAGCTTGTACCAGGGGTGGCATTTACCACTGCCCTCACACCAGATACCCACTCTGCTCTGAGCAGGACAGGCCCAAATTCTGACTCTCAGAACTTCCCCTTCCTTGCTCTTTTTCCAGACTGTCTCACTACCTCAACAGGCTCTGAAATACTAACAAATGCTTCCTCAGGGGGTTCACTGGAAGGGTATAATCCACTGCTTTAAGTTATGTTGACCTTGTTATAATTTTACCGAGTTCTCCAAAGTCTCCAGTGTGTGGGTTCAGTGTGCCAGTCAGGCTCACTGGAACAAGAGCCCTCCCTGCCCTCTCACTGAGCACTTGTGCCAAGAGACAGGGAGGGCTTCTAGCTCATTTCCTTCAGGTACCACATCTTCCTTTCCTGCCGGGCAGAAGGCGGGCTGTGGTAACCTGCCCCTCTGCCTGCAGCTGCTCCGTGGTCTTTGATTCATGGACCAAAACAGGAAATTGAGATAAAATACCCCTTTGTCTGATGCTGTGAGTTAGGAAGCTCAATTTCAGGGGCCAGAATCTGATAGGAATTTGGAATAGCTGACAGCATTGGACTGATTCCCCTCTACCTGATGCCACCATTACAGGGAGGGTGAGCGTGAGTTTTCTCTGTTCCCACTTGGTCCAGCTTGCAAAACTGAAACTGAATTTCCTTCATTAAAGCTTATCCTGAGTTAGGTGTAGAAGCTAAACATGACTTAGCAAATTGGTAATCCCTCAGCTCTGCATGCCCAGCATCATCTGGTGATGCTGTCAGCCCCAGAGAAGCCATTTCCCTTTCTGCTCTTTATAAACAATCCTGAAAGGCCTGAAAATATTTCTGCCTGTTTTTCTTTTGGGCTTTTTAGAACATCAGGTGTACTTTTGCTGGACAACTCTCCCATGTCTCTGCCTTGAGTTCAAGCATTAGTCAAGGTGAATCTGAATGGGAATCATTAACTTCCAGTATTTTGGCAGTTTAGTGGATACAGAATGAACCCCACTTCCATCCTCAGCCACTTCTCTTGTACTGGATATTGATCTCACTAATTCTTAGCAAAAGCAGAACTTTCCTTATTAACAACGATCCAGTTTCAGACCTCCTGATACTCTGTGACCTCAAAAAGGACATTCTCTCTGCTCTCTAAGCCACTGGGGCATTGCTCCCGGACACTCAGCATGAGGCAGCAGCAGCCACTGACCAGGCTGATGCAAACCCTGATGCTCACCCAGAACAGCAGCAGGGTTTGGCTGCCCTTTCAAGAGGCTCTGTTGTCACCTTCCTTCGTGCACCAGATTCCCAGTTCCCCAGACCGGGCTGCTTTGGGCTCGTTTTGGTTGGGGGTGGTTCTGCCACGGGCTTTGTGGGAGCAGAGGGATCTCCCAGGGCCCGGCAGCCCCTGATGCCTCGTTTCCTCCTCCCCCCCGCCCCGTGGCAGGGAAGTACCGGGAGTTCCACCGGCTGTACGGGGAGAAGCGGTTCCCAGAGGCAGCGCGGCTGCTGCTGACGCTGATGACGGCTCACATCGCCCCCTGCTCCTTCTGGATGACGCTGCTCACCGACGCGCTCCCGCTGCTGGAGCAGAAGGAGGTGAGGTCCTGCTCACACCGACACAGCCCCCCAGGGGGCCTCTTATTTTTTCCTGACAAGGGAGCTCGAAGTGGTGACCCCTCTTCCTGCTCCTGCCAGGACCTGTCCATGGCAGCTCCAAGTGTCCCAGCAGTGGGAGCACACAGGGACCCAGGAAGGGATAAATTGATTCTTACCTCAGTTCCCTGCTTTCACAACAGCGGTGGAATTCATCTGCACTGGTAATTTAAGCACACACTGCATCCAGCTCCTTTGGGTACTTGGCTTGAAGAGTGTTCCAGTGCTTCCTTCTTCTAAGCACAGTTTTTCCTTTAAAATCCATCAAGAAAAGGACAATTCAGCAATTACAGACCCAGAGCAGCCACTCTGACCTCATAGCTGACCCTGCTTGGTGCAGGAGGTGGCACCTCCTGCAGACCTCCCAAAGTCACATCCAGCCTGAATTATCCTTGGATCCTGTGGTTTGAAGGGTCAGAATGGATCTGTGGGAGTGTAAAAGCATTCTCTTCCTTTCAACTGCATTATCTTCTCAGCCTTTGCGATGTCTTTAAACTTGATCTTTTCCAGTAAATACTTTGATTTCCACAGGTCATATTTTCAGCAGAGCAGACTTATGAGTTGATGCGATGCCTGGAAGACCTGACAGCAGGGAATCCAGATAAGCAGAAATTCCAGGTAGCCCCAGTTCTGAGGACAACTGGATTATGAATTGAGGGGGGCCATGGGAAGGGTCAGGGAGGGAAGCTCTGCATTTATATTCCTAGTGAGGGCATAAGAGAGGACAGCCCAAGTCACAGAGACTGGCACAGGGGCTTCAGGGCAGCCAAATGGAGCATCAACAAGAGACTGAAGTATTCACAAATCCAGTGCAGGAGTGCTCCCTCTCCTCATGTTCTGATGGTTTGCACTGGACTGTGATGCTTTTCCAAGATAAGTAATTGCACATTACATGGCCAATGAAGAGCTTAGATGTTGTCATCCAGCAGCTCAGGCTCTGAGCATTCCAGGCACAGGACAGGGAACCATTTGCTACACATGCACAGCCCTGCAGCATCCAGGGAATGAAAAGGCTTGGCAGTGCTGTCTTGGATTGAGCTATTAAGTAGGAAATGTAGCTTTTTCTCGTCCCAGGAGGTCCCTGTAACAGGTAATTACCTCTTAACTGACCTGCATCTTTACTTTACAAACCCAGAGACAGACCCTGTCACCAGCTCATTGCTGCGTGCCATCCCCTAACCCAGGCTCTGCTCCCTTTCAGGATGATGATGTTGAGACAACCAAAGTGGAAATGCTGAGACTTGCTCTTGCGCGGAACCTCGCACGAGTCATCGTCAAAGAAGGCACCGTGGAAGGGTCTTGAAGACTGCAGAGCGTTCCTCTTCCTCTGGGGCTCACTGTACATAAACTGACTTTTTCTAAGAATAAATGTTTTGTTTTGCAGATTGCTTGGTCATTTGTTCTCATCTTCCATAAACAACTTTACATAGATGTTTTTTTAACCTTTATGAAGGAGCTGCATCAAAATGTTACAGCTGCTTGTTCCAGCTTGGCCTGGCAGCCCTCCGCTGGTGAAGTGAGCCTCACTACAGCTTTTCCTTGGATTTTACGTTTTCTTTGCCTCTAACACTCAGAACTGAAATGAAGGCCACCTCTTAAACCAGCGGGGTTTTAGAAACAGCAGCTTCTCCATTTTTGCCTAGTAAGTTCTTGAGTTGACAGTTTGAGTTTGAGGCTTTCCAGAAGCAGCATCACACTGCAGAAGCTGTCACGAGAAAGGGCCAGCACAGACCCAGGTAGGGAAAAGGATTTATTCAACATGCAGCAGCACAAACGCATTGGAGATGTATGTACAGGTAGGACTGCTGGGGATGAAGCAGGAACCTCACCCTACAGACAAGGAACATTCATAGTTTAATTTCCAAAGCAGCAGGATCGGAGTGCGTGTGTGTGTCCGGGTGGCTGCTGCTGTTCACAGAAAGCACCTGTGCTCTCCTGCCTTCCTCCAAGTCACAGTGAGATCCACGTGCAGGCAGGGGAAGCAGTGACCCTGCTCCTCAGGACACACGACTCAGGCACTGCCCCCATGCCTGCTGTGTCTAAAGTGCTGGCAAGAACATGTCCGATGCAGAAAGAATTCTCTCCTTGACCCTTATCTCCCAGTCCATCGATTTAAAACAGCTTTCTTTAGGACCCAAACAACCCCTCCCTCTCACCTGCCTTCTACATGAAGGAGCTCACAAGGCTGAGGTCTCCACAGGCTGCAGACCAGGACAAGCTTGGATTCCACCTTCAGGGGCTCCTGCAGCTGCCTGGTGCCTCTGATGAGGGCCTCAGGCTTGTGAATCCCCCGTGTTCTTCATCTCTAGGGATTTTTACTCTGCAGCACAGTAAAGAAAATTCAACTACAAGTAACTCCAAGCTATGTTTGCAGCAATGGTTTTGCAGCCACCATTCATTCCAGCACCATATTCTCCTGTGGAGTTTTCCTAGAAGGAGGGAGGAGCCTCTTCCTGTGTCCTGCTTTTCTCTGTGCTGCTCCCATTCCACGTTTAAGAAGAGCTGTTGCTTGACAGCCCTGCTGGTAATGCAGAGCTGAGTGTCCAAGGACTGTCCAAGCACCCCTCTGTGCTTGTGTCAATGGGTGTTAAAAACCCCCATTAATTTACAGCTGTTTGTCTCAGAGCTCACTGAGGCACTGATTGAGACTGGAAACCGAGAAGAAGGAAGGGGCTGCTTGGAACCAAGTTTTGCTGATTTGAACCTTACTTCTAGGAAATTGTAGCTAAGGGAACAGCTCTTCTGTTAGCACAGAACACTGATGTCCAGCAAAACTGCCTTCCCCTGTGTGGGCACAATTGCACTTTGCCACTTAATACAGGGAACAAAGAAAATGGGGCATTAACCCAGCACATGCCCCGTCACAGCCCGGGGGAGCCTCTTCCTTCCTCTGCCTGCTTGTTCTAATACCCTACAGCTCTATTATTTACATCTTGTAGGTCATTGTACTCAGCCCAATAAAACATAGTATTTGACTATACTAATAATACTGCCTGCATGAGGGGACATGAGAGGCATCTCTCCTTATCCCTGGATTCAGTCACTGCCCTGACTAGTGATTGTAAAGACAGTTCTGTGCTCCAAGTGCTGTCCTCCTCCAATACTGACCAATACCTTCCATCCCTCTTTCCTCCTCACTACGCATTTCCTCTTTTCCCCACATTATGGAATGCAATGAAGGCAAAAAAATAACCAGTGTAACCATTTGCAGACAAAACTCAGCCCCAGCTGCCCCAAATGGATGCCCCAGGCGGCAGCCAGCAGTGTAAAATAAATATAACAAGATACAGCAGTGTGGCACACACAGAGAGTGGGGCTGCTTACACAGGCCCTTGGGAATGAAGCAGGAGAGGGGGAAGGGAGCTAAGTGCTATTTCAGTGTAAAAAAGGAAGCATTCCCTCTTGGAGCAGCATTATTGCTCAGCATGCTCACGGGCCCATGTGGCACGAGGAGGTCACAGTCCCAGGGAGGGCTCTGTCAGGGCTCTGCGCTGAGCTCGCGGCATCATCACCCCACAGCCTGTCGGGATCTCTGGACAGCAGAGCAGGAAAAGCCAACTAAATCCCCTTCTGCTGACAGGTCTCCCCTCAAAATACAGTAACTTCAAGTTTAATAGAGTGGAAGATAGAACCAGATTCACCCAGAGGTCAAGGTAAAAGCAGCCAGCGCTGCCTGTCACTGGCTGCCACTCAGTTCACGCTTGGCATAAGTGTTCCAGGGCCCCTTCAATGTGGGGCACAACATTCTGGACTAAAGCTACAAGCAGAGTGGTCAGGACATGTAAACAAAGCTGAACATCACCAGTGGATAGCATGTGTGTCCCTCCCCACGGCACATCCGTTCCAGTCCTGTGGGATCCTGCCCTGGTCCTGTCAGAGTCTCTGGCAGTGTCCTAAGGTCATAGATTCCCCCACTGCTCTACCGGGGGAAATTGATCCACTTCGCCCACTTCTGTGCTGGGCTGATCTCCCAGGGTGAAGGTCAGTCTGTACCTCAGCCTCACCTTCTCCTGCAGGAAAGACAAAATGCAAAAGCAATGTGAGAACAGCCCCGAACAAAACACTTCACTGTTACAGCCCTACAGAGAACACAAGACTTCTGTTGTACAGAGCAAGGGCAGGAGGGCTCAGGTTAAGTTCATTGAGTTCAGCTATTTACAAACCTGAGTTATTCACCTTACACTTTTTATACCAAAAAACCTTTACTACTTAGCATGGGCAGAAGGAGAAAAGCATAAATGACCTGTGAGCATAGACTGCACAGATGTGGCCAGCTGCTCAGCTGCTCTCCAGAGAGCCTAAAGACTGCTGCTGGAAAAGTTCAACATTTTCAAAATTAAATTCCTCATCATGTGGAGGAAGATAAAACAGTTCCTGCTCTGAAAAATGCCTTGCAATGCAGTAAGCACGAGATGGAAGCAGCCCTTCAACGAGGGCACCTCCATGTACCTCACAAAGTTTTTAAACATCCACTAAACCCCTCTGACAGTCATCCTTCTATCTCAGAGCTTTCAGCTGATACTTGGACACTTTCGTTGTAATTCTCAAGCAGAAACATCTAATTTGTCAAACAATTAGAAAGTCCTTCAGCTTTGGGCTTTCAGAGCTGGCTGACTGAATGAGTGACTACAGCAAGGAAAAACAGCTTCTCAGCTGCTCCCAGCATCATCAGCACAAAGGAAAATGTTAACTCTGTTGTGTCCCTGATCACAGGTACTTCCTCAGAGAATGATGGAACAGACATGATCTGACATTTGTCTGTTGGTTCATCAAAAGTACCGCTACAGCACCAGTTAATTTAGCATTGATCTAATTATCAGCAAAGCCAGGCATGTCCAGTGCACAGGGGTGTCAAACTCCTGATGCAGCTTTGCTACCCTTTAAAGCTGAGCCTGACATGATCCTTGCCCTTTTGCTGGGAGATGCATACTGCCCCTTCTCACACCTCTCCCTGCCAAAGGCTTTTGGGAAGAGCCTCCTCTAGCCCTGAACTGAAACACCAACATTCCAGAGTAACCACTTCTGGAGGGCACATTAGAATCACAAATAATTAAGGTTGGAAAAGACCTCCAAGATCATCAAGTCCAAACTTTTAGGAACAAACAGCTGTAGCTGCTCAAATGTTTGGTCCCACCCCTCCACAGAGTTCAGCTGGTATCAAATGTGTCTGAAGAGGGCCGGATAAATCCCACTGTCCCTCTCACCTTCGCAGGATTTGCCAGAAGCATGACCTGGGTGATGGCAGCTGGCGGCTGGATGGGATTGAACGGAGAAAGCTCAGTGCCAGAGGGTGGCTGTAGCTTCACTTTCATGGACTGCAAGTGAAATAGAGAGCAGAACCTCAGGGACGATCTCCTGCCTTGGGGACAATGAAGGATGCATGCACAGGCTGGGGGGACAACAGCACACATCCAAATGGAAGACAATCAATCCACAAGCGAGGATGAGGGAACAAGAGCCAGCTCAGCTTGCAAAACACGATAGGAACAGGCAGTTCTTGACTTATCCTGTTCAGTGTTTTCTGCCTCTGACAAGAACCTTTGTGCTTTGGAAAGAGGCACAGGACAGCCTATGGAAAGGTCAGGCCAGGCTGTCCCCAGTCCCTGAGTCCATGGCCAGGCCTCCCTGGATGCAGTCTCTGTCCCGCGTGTCTCTACCTTGGGCACGGCCGCCTGCAGCACGATGTTCCTCACGGGCAGCGGCGCCGTGTTCAGCATGGAGACCACCACAACCAGCACGTCTGAGCGCCCCGGGGGGCACTCCCTGGCAAAGTGCAGCAGGATCCGGAACCCGTTCTTGTCGTAGGCTGTCACCGGCAGGGCACTGCCTGCCACAGAGAGAGAAGGGAGAGGATCCAGGTTCGTGCTGCAGCAGGTGGTCTGAGGCAGCATCAGGCGATCGGGATGTTTGGCTGGAGCTGCTCATCCCTTCTCTCTACTTCATGAGCTTTGCCAAGAAGCTTTGCCTTTAAAAAATGTTCAGAGCAAGGTGAAAAACCTGAAATACTTACTGGGTTTAATGGATTCCAAGGGAACATGGACATTGGCCAAAGAAATTTCAGGTGCTTTCATAGGACTGCCTTGCTGCTGGAATGATGCCGGCTGGAAGAGAGGACTTCCTGATCCAGCAGTGCAGCTGCTTGGGAAGGGAGCTGGAGGGGCTCCAGAGGCAGTGGCTGGCAGCCCTGCAGATGCTGCTAATGGGGCAGGGGTGACAGTGGTCGGCAAAGTAACCCCAGGGAACACTGCAGGTGTCGCCATGCCTTGGGTGGCACTCCTGCAAGAGACACAGAAAAGCCATGGGGAATGGAGCTGGAAGTGAAGCAGGAATTTCACCAACACCCAGAGATAACAGCACATCACGAGGACAAAGCAGCAGCCTGGGGCTAGGCTGGAGCCTGTGACTCTGCACAGTCTCACATGAGGAGAACTACAAGGACAGGGGTGGTGGTAGGGTTGGGGTCACTTTTCTGAGTCAAGAAGGAAATGAGGCCTCTGCACGTCAACAGCTCGTTCCCCTTCACACCACACCTTTGGATCAGGCAACAGTACAGCTGTGTGCTCTGCCTGCCTTTCCTTCCCACAGGTGGGAAACTTGTATTAGTTTGTAAACTGAAACCTCTGAGAAGAAAAATCCCAATCCCACCAAATTTCTACCAAACCAGAAAATTGAAAGCCACCCTCAGAACCTGGCACTGCAGCAAGCCTGGCTTTCTAACTGCAGAGCCAAAGCAAAGTCAGGACTTTTGGTTACCCTTTGGCTTCTTCAAGGAGTTGTCCCAATGCATCCATCTTATGTGACATGTTGCTCCCCACGGACGAGCTGAAGTACCCAGGAGCAGCTGGAATAGTCTTAGGAGGCCCCGCAGGGACAGCTGGTACAGCAGGAAATACAAATGGTGCTGAGTTTGGTGCTGGGATGCTGGGAGCAGTCTGGGAGGCTGGGAAAGCAGAAGGCAGCGTGGCTGATGTCCCACACGCAGTCTGTGATGTGTGATGGAGAAGAGGGTTCCCTGCAGGGTTGCAAGTAACAGTCACCATCTTCGGATTAAAGAAATCCAGGTCCAACTGCTCATTCTGAAAGAGAGGACAGACAGATACTCTAACTCACTGCTGCCCGATGCAGAGATGGCACTGCTCTGTTACAGAAGGACAGAGGTTTACCACAAAAACAGGTGCTGGGTGACAAGCAGCAGAGTCTGTGGCCTAAGTCAGAGCTACTTCTGAACTGTAATTTAAGCAAAGGAAGGACTAACATCATGGGGACAGATGGGACACTGAGACAGCCAGGTTCAGGGATACCTACTCTGTTGAAACACAGGTATCCTGGATTTTAGGGCTAAGCCAGACTGCCCTGCTGCCTGTGTGTGTGATCACATGCTTCTCCAAGGTGACAGTGTGTCCTGAGACCTCCCACAATGACAGTCCCTCCCTCCCCTTCCCTGAGACCCCTCCTTTGTACCTCAAACATGCTCCACTGGTTGTTTTCCGAGGTCTCCTTCCCTGCTGCAGGGGCTGGGTCATTCAGGCCTGGAGGGAGAAACAACAGGAGGAGAAAATGAATTCAGTGTCATTCCTTGGCTGCTGTTTCAGTACCATCAAAACTTGATTCAGCTCTGCCAGAGCCCAAGAACCTGATGAAACATTTAGATGGGCTGCAAGTCCATGATGAGGAAAAGAGACTGACAGCACCAGCAGCCAACAGTCACGTCCTGCACACAGCTCTTCTAACCCATCCCGATTAGCACTGCCTTCTGCTGTTCACATCTGGGCTCCACACACAGGCATCCTGCAGGCTCCTATGCACAGCCCCTCTGAGGCACCTTCTCTTTAGCACACCCCCAAAATCAGGGCTTAATCTGTCCCAAATTGCAGCTTGTACACCCAGCATGTCCCAGCAGCCCCAGAGATCAGACAGCAATTGCACTAAACAGTTACTTTCTTGCAGCCAGCTCTGGGAAGAGATTTTAATACTGACTCACTGACCAGGTCTAATATTCAGAATGATGCAAAGGAGTGTTCCCTGGAACCCAGGAACATGGAGAACATGGAAGCAGCCTTTGTTAGGATGGATTGAGCAGCCTTTTTGCAGACCCCTCAGTGTCTTACCCAAGCACAGGAGCTCCTCATCCAGCAAGGACAGGGAGTTGGTTGTGCTGCCTTGCTGAGCGGGTGCTGTTTCCACCTGGCCGGAGGAGCTGCTGCGCAGCGGCGCGAATGTCTGGGGAGGAGGAGGGAGGATGGGGATTTCAGCTGGGCCAGGGGCTGTGCTGGGGGCTGGTGTCAGGCTGCTGGGTGGCATTGGAGGTGGCGGGGTGCTGGTGACGTCCAGTCCAGCAAGGTCAATGAGGGTGTTGAGATTATTGGTGGAGTTACTCCCTGCAGTGGACAGGAGAAGAGCACTACTAGGAAAGAAAGCAAAAGGCTCAGAGCAAACCCAGTGTGCAGAAAAAATTAGCAGAGAGATGGTTTAGATCCCTATCAGAGCATGGCTTATGGCTCTTTGTAACAGAGCAAGGGTATTTGCTGTCCAGACTATGTAAATCAACACAGATACTTAAAGAATTTCCACGTGAAAACCTGCTGCAACCACTAATCCTTCCCCAGTGCTTCACAATTCATGATCTCCTCAAAATTTTTTGAACTCAGATGAGGCTTTGGGAGATCCTACAGCACTATAATAAACAAACGCTACTGGAGAGCTGGAGAGTTGAGAGAAATTCATACCATCTCAATCTTCATATTTAGAACAGTCTTGTCCCAGTAAGATGCTGCCAGGCAGCATCACAAATGTTTGAGTCCCAAATGGTAATTCTGTCACACTCATGTCCAGAGCTTTAAATGGTGCAGCTGAAGTGTGAAGTGGGCAACTGGCCTGAATTCACAAATGTAATTACTGGCAAAACCAGGAAAAGGACCTCTGGTCCAGCTCCTACTCTCCAGCTCTTGTGTTTTTAATAAAATTATCTTCTTCTTACACATCACCATTAAGAAACAGGACGAATCTGGGGAAAAAAATGTATGAGAACTTCCAGCCACACAAACTGCTCAGATGCAGGTTTGCTACTGATGTCATCAAAAGGTTCAATAATATGGACCAAGCAATGGAGAATGCAAAGCTGCAGCACTGCTGCTCCTGTCCAGAATTGTTTATCCACTGCTCAGGAGCCTTTCTGTCCCCCCCGATTCACAAACTGTTGGCCACAAGAACCATCAAAAGCTACTTTAACAAAACAGGAAACATTGTTCAAAAGACTTAGAACTGCAGGATTCAAAAATTAAACAAAGGCTTCCCAAGAACTCACCTTCCACTACGGACATCCCAGGGAGATCCACTTCCCCATTGATCACTTGCCCCTCTATTATTTTTTTATAGGAATTTATCACACGGGATAAATTGTCACTGGCCTGCAGAATATCCCCTACAAGAGAAACAAAAATTACTTCCAAGGCTTCAGTCACTTTGTTCCCACTAATGCTGAGAGTGCTCAGTTGTCAGCTAAATAATCAGCAATAAAAACCATGAATATTTGGCTATGAGCTCCATCACTCTGCCTGTGCCACACTTCTCTAAGCAACACCCTGACCTTTTCTAGCTCCACACACATTGCAGTAACAAGGAAAAAATGAGCCCAAGGTTGTTCCCCACAGCAACCCCCTTCCCCTCCCAAAGCTGCAGCTGTCCCCTATTATTGCTCCCATCCTCCTGAACCACCAACTTTACTATCCAGTAAACTTGCCTGAACTGAAATGATAATCACAAAGAGGGAAGGATTGTCCTTTACCAAAGGAACAGGAACCCACAGTGAGGTGAGTTTACAGCTGAACCCTTGCACGGGCAAGGAGCACAAAAGCAATTAAAAAAGGACAAGTGTAGCTTAGTTTACCCAAACTGTTGTCATTATCCTCTGTCTCACTGGCCAGCTTGAACAGTGTCCGTCGTTTGGTTTCACACCTTTCATAAAGCTCCTGGAAGACAGGTTAGGACAAAGGGTTTCACCCGCCAGGAGCCACTGCCAGCAGCACCAGTCAGCACAGAACGACGCCCAGGACAGACCAGTCTCACTGTGCTGACCATGCCAGTGTGGCTGCACAGCCAGGATGGCCCTCCCTGCCCAGCTCACAGTGCTGAGCAGCGTTACATGAGCCTGAGGTCTAAACACAACCTGCATTCCCAACACATCTCTCAGTCTTCCCTCACATCAGCACTTATGGCCAAGTTCTAGTCCAAAAGAGATGTTCCTTCCTTGTATAGTAGTCCCTAAAAGCCTGAGGAAGAGCAGAATCATGTTTCAGCAATTAGACTTCAGTTGTGCTGCAACCACTACTGAGTCTGCACCCACACAGCAGAAAGGTGGCAATAACAAAATGGTTCACAGAAACAAACCAGTTTCTTAAGCTTCTTACCACTGTTTAAGGACCTTGTTGTTAAAAATAAGTGGGCTTAATTTTTTTAATTAAATAACATGCAACTCTTAAAGGCTCTGGGCCTACCAAGTCATCCCTACTGGCTGTTTTGATTTTTACTTTCCTGATGTTCTCCTAACCCTGTAACACAAGGTAAAACTCTTCCTCTGAAGTGGAGGGACTATTTTCTGCCTCATTCAGCCTTTAGTTTATTCATCCACAGTGCTGCAAGGGAGAGCTACGACCTGCAATCCATGTGTCCCTACAGGATCCAGAATTACAAACTGCAGGTTCTTGGTTCTGCCACGCTGCACCTTTGGAGAACAGTTGCACCTCACTTCAAGCATATGTGAAACTGAGCTACCCCCCACCCAGTCTTTTGGTGAAAGGCACTAACACCATGGATATTTTCTTGCCTGCTGTTTGCAGCAACTGCTCTTGTTTCTCACCACCGCTCTCCGTTTTACTGCAGTGTTTGTAACTCTCTGCAGAACTCAAGTCTGTAAGAAAGGACCGACTCCAGGATTGCTGGGAAGAAGGAGCTGCTCAGACTCACCTTCATGAGCTCCCTGTCGGCCTCTGATGAGTCCTCTTTGCTGTAATGAACCAGCATCTCATTCAGCAGCTTCACATTGTTGTTCACCTCCTCCAGCGTATGCATGCGCTTTGTCACCTTCTGGATTCGAGCCTCATCCTTCAGGGTGGAAAGCAAAGACAGAAAGGGTGAGTTTTTCTCTAGAAGTTCACAATAACACAACCAGATATTATCTGTAAATGTGTCAAGTAATGACTACTTAAGGTTAAGCTAGAAAAAACGCAAATAAAACCCTTCTTTGTTCATGTGAAGCTTTGCTTATTTTATTGTCTTTTCACCACCATTCTGAAATTACAGGCAACCCCATATTTCGAAAAAGTCTCATTAAATAGATTTCAATGTATAATTACACCACTAAACAAGTTCCCAGAAGTTCCTTTCTGACCTTTTCAGAATATTTTTTTTTCGTTCACTTGATGCCATTTAACAAAAGAGACATGCTTGAAGCAAAACATTTACTAGGAACAACATGGACACTCTGGTGGAAAATGTCCACCCATCTCTGATTGGAGATTCCAACTGAAGACATAGGAGTCTGCCCTGGGGACAAGAGGAGCTTGAATGGAAGTATTTTAGTAACCTATACAACCACTACAGCCCAGAAGGTACCCTTTTATTTGCTAGAATCCCAGTGAGTCATTTCCTGGACTCCAGAATTTGGAATGACTGTCATGGGGGGATGCAGCACAGCTCTACAAACAGGAAGGTGTCTCCATGAACTTGTTTGTGAGAAGACTCAGTCCAGTGACTCAGCCCTCAGCATCTAGGGGTGGTACCATGATGCTCCCACGAAACCTTGATATGAAATCCCACCTCGAGTGATGGGAATCTGGTAATTACAACAAGGGACATTCAATTCCTGCCCCATCCTCCACCAGAGACACCAATTGTAGACATTTCTGTAACACAAACATCTCCCAGGTACAAGCTAGAGACCAAATCCTAAGCTCTCTCCCATTTGAAGTCAAATTGCTTAAAACCTGGAAAGCAGACTGCTGATCTGAGCCAATCCTACAGGAATTTCTTACCTCTTTTACCATGGATTTTATAAGTTTATTGGCCTCTTGTAAATCATCTGGGTTTTTGCTTTTCAGCAGCTTGGCTAGAAGCTGAAAGACAAGATGATGATAGTCAGGAAACAAATAAAGACCCTTGGGTAAAGGGAAAGGAATCTGCATGAACAATTCAGGAGAAAAGGGATACAGCCCAGTATTACAAAGCTTACGCAGCTTCCATAGTCACGGGGATTTTAGCAGGAGTCATTTAGAGTTTATTATCTATGTGAGTTGCTGCATTCCTGCTTTTACACAGGACATATTCTGTGAAATCTCAGAGACTTCTGACACCAGATAGTTATTCCTCCCATACATTATTCTTCCTCCTGTGTGAAACATTCTTTGCTTTCCAGTACTTCAGCAGGATGGCACTTTAACAGGAGTAACCCCATAATGGTAAAACAGACAAGGTCTTAACTGGAACTTTGGGTTAAGCAGGTGGACAAAGCACTGAGTCCTGCAAGAGCACAGACCATCCCCCCAAAAATAAAAGCCACATTATTATACTTTGCTTCCTTATTCTAAATGTGCACTGAGTAATCAGTTTTCATTAGCGATTTTGACACAAGTCTTCACTGTACCTTGGATTTCTCCTCATCATCAAACACTGGGTTCTTGGGACGAGGCGGTGGAGAAGGAATCAGTGTTCTGTCTGCAGGAATCACAGGATCAAACATGACGATCCCTGAAAGCAGAACGGGAACCCCTGTGGTCAGCACACACACTCACACCAGGCAGGGCACACAGGTACTCCCAGGCTGCTGTCAAAGCCAACACACACCTGCCCCCGACACTGCCACGCTGTTCCAGTGAACAATACATCCAAATCCCTGAGCTTTTACCTGGATGTTCTCCCAACCCCACAACATGAGCTAAAACTCTCCCTCTGAAGGGGAGGAACCATTTTCAGCCCCATTCAGCCTCTAGTTTATCCATCCACAGTGCTGCAAGGGACAGTTAAGACTTGCAATCTGTGTGTCCTAATAGCACAGGATGGTTTCCAGAGCTTTCATGGAATCAATTTTTCTTGTGAAGCTACTGAGTTTTTTTCACTGTGCCTACACAAGAAATGTGTGTCAGCTGAACTAAAGGTACAGCTGCAAAACCATTTAGTTAAGAGAACACAAAAGGCTGCTTGGAAGCTCTTATTTCACTTTAAATTAGACTTGTTCAAATCATTTAATAACTACTTCCACCAAAATAAAAAATTCAACTTAAAAAGGCCCTTCTAACAAAAACAAAAGTATTTGCAAGGTGTTACACTAATTCAGTTAACAGAGCCAACCCAGCCCTACCCCAGGCACTTACATATAATGAAAAGCTTTTCAGAGAATTTCTCCCTTGTTCTATCTCCCCTCAGAGTTTGCCTTGACCCCATTTAATTAGAAGCTGTATATTTTGTGATATTCTTGTTCAAAGCCAAGGCTGGAGAGAATGCATGAGTGAGCAGTTGACTCCCGTACCTTGTCTCTTTAGCATGTAGTAGGCATCCTTGATTTTGGATTCCTCTGGCAATGCCACTGTCCAGCTATACAGCAATTCAATGACTTTGGACTTCACCTTCTCTGAGACTCGGTCTCCCAGGTACTAAGGGTGGAAAAAAGGATCCAAATTCTTCATGTTCTAAATTTCTTTGTAAAAATAAAGCTCTCTGGAAGCTCAGTGATATACATTAAAAGGTGTATGATCCAAGTTCCAAGATGATCTGAGGTACATCTCCTTAGGAGGAAAAATTGCTCCTCTAATAGATTTGAAATAACAGTGAAGAGAAGCTTTGTGATTATCTTCAGCAAAAGAAAAAGCAGCTATTCTGCTGGCTGCAGGATTTCGCTATTTAAAAATTACAGCAATACAGAGAACCACCCCCTCCCCTGTCTTATGGGAGAGAATCTGGGAATACATTGCTGCATCAATCATGCCATAGGGAAGATTTTCAGCACATTAAGCTCATCATGAATGTTGAGGGACTTAGCCAGGCACTCTTTACATAGCAAGTCAGCAGAATGAGGACTAGAACTCCATAGTGTGTTGTCAAACCTCTTGTTTTAACCTCTGCATCACATTTCTCTTCCACCATCACTGGAGTTCTGTTTTTTAAAACAACACAGCCCAAGTTTTGGAAGCCCTTGAGTTACCTAAAGGATTAGAACAGCCCAGAGACTGCATAGCAATGGCACATAACTTAACCCTGAGAAATTCAGTAAGGCATAAAAAAACCCCAAACAACAAGAGCTTAGCTAACAAATGCTCTTGAATATAGACTAAGTGCAATGAGCCAGACAGAACACTGCAGATATTTCGGATGCTGCCTGTAGCTTACAGAGGTCAAACAAAAAGTAGCTACAGCCATAAGGCTCAGAGACTAACCTTTGGAGACACAACTTTTATTAACTCGTTTAAAAAGCGAAACTTCCCAACTTCATTATGAAATCTTCTCCCACAGTTCTTCATACAAGCTTCCAGCACCTGCATTCAAGGAACAGAAACAGGGGCTGAAAGCAACACCAAAACCCTACAATAACAGTGTGTGTTCTGCTAAGTGGGGAGGTGAAGGGCCCCTCTCAGTGAGACAAGTATTCCTGCTCCATGCAGACATCAGTGTCCCATCTTTAGGGATGACACATCAAGACAGGCTGCTGTCCCACCCTCAGCCAGGTGTATCTGGGTCTGTGTTATCTCAGTATTTGGCCTTAACAATGAACACAAATCTTGCCTGAAGATAACAAAGGAAAGCAGCTCAAACTAAACCAGAGCTGTTTCTGGACACTTTAGGGATGGAACTGTGCTCCCTCCCAGGGATCAGGGAACTCAGCCCCCAGCTGACCCCAAGGACACTCCCCGTGCCCCCTCTACTCCACACCGGTGATGCAATAGGATACATGCCTGGATTTAAGAGGAGGGGTAAGGACTACCTACTGTCAAGGCTTGGACTGCCTCCCATTCCTGCGGTGACTGGATTTTATGAGCCAGGAGTCTCACAGCTATCTGTGGCCTGGAACAGAGCAGAGCCCCCTTACAAACAGAGCAGGTAAACACCATGGAGGATTTTCACACTTTCACAAATTCTGCTGTTTAAACAAAGTGTCTTCCACATAATCAAAGGGCAATGCATTAAATACTTTTATCTTTCCATCACAAAGGCTAACAAGAAATGTTCATGGTAACTTTGTAAGCCTGGCTGTTCGCATGTATGAAAGGAAGAGAGGGCTGCTAGTCTGAGCCAGGAATTCCAGATTCCTCCTTGGGAGGGACCAAACAACTGCCAGTAGAGGCCCCAGCCCAGGAAATCGTTACTTTTGCATTTGTTTCCTTTTTTCAGAAGAAAACGCTTCTTCCTTAGCTCTCGGGAATGCTGTGAGCTAGGAGGTTTCCTCAGTTAAGCCCAGTAAGGATTTTAAAGATGCGAAGCCCCACCAGCACTATCAGTGATAACCCCATTTTACAGACTGGCAAATGGAATTAATTTTGGCCAGATGAGAACCCTGGAGCTGCAGAAGCTGAAATTAGAAGCAGATTCAGAATTCCCAGTTTCCCAGTGCTTGGTCTGGATTAGCCACGCTGCCTTTCACAGGAGAGGCAGCATCTTCTCTCTGTTGTAGCCAGCTCTTCCTTGTGATATCAGTATATATAAAAGAAAATGTAAATGTTTGATGATGGAATTTCACACTTTAAACCGTGAATGTTAATTTATGAAGTCTAGAGCAGTTTGGGACACCCACCCTTCAAGTTCCTTGTTGATCTGGTCACAGAATCCGATGATGTATTCCCAGTCTTCTTGCCTGTTAGATGGGTTGGTGGCTTTATCTTTGGCAAGGGAAAGAGAACGTATTACCAATCAAGAGAAGAAACAGTATAAAAGGTCACCCATTTCCTAGAGAAACGCATCTGACATCCACTGCCAGCTCTAAAAATGGAGAAAGAAGTTCACACATGGTATGTCTGTCCAGGGAAAAGGGTGTGTCCAAGTTGAGACATCCAAACATCCAGTAAGAACTACTGCTTTCAAAAGAAAACAGGTGCCAAATCTCAAGTATTTAGAAACAGGCTATTCCCATATCCTAAATGAGAGCACAGGATAAAATATTTCAGCTTACAGTTTCCTCTGCCTGAAATGCTGTCTCTTTCTATTTGGCTATAACATTAAACTCTTTAAAAGCTAAACCCTTACACTTTCTACATACGAAATTATTTTTGTATTCCCCGGGAATTTTGCAGAAGCAAGGGCTGGAACATCAGATGTTTAATATCAGTCATTCAGCATTAGCACTTGCTTTTGGAGTGCCAGCTGATTTGATTGATGCCTTAGCATTTCTCCTGGGATTTATGAACTGAAATTTATTATTATACATTGAGTTCTTCTTGCAAGTAATAAACACTGCAGCCTGCACCTGATCAGGAACTCAAATCCTACATGCTGAAGCCAAGAGATCGATGCTTTACTGACGGGGCTATTTCAGGCTCCTGAAGGATCCTCCCTTAAGCAGCAGGACCTCACTGACTCTACTGATTGCAGAGTAGTGAAGCTATCAGCATCTCTTTGGTTATGAATGCATCTTCTCCATATATTTTACTTAACCCTGATGTAGCAACGAATTTACAGGAGATCAGATTCCTGCTGTAACCTAATTTTCCAGCCAAGATGACCAAACATTATGGTTTTTCTTTCTTGTAAGGGAAGAAACAATGCACTGTACCTGTCCCTCTATATCTAAGAGCTGGCATTTAAGAAACCTTCCTCAAAATTTTAATATAATGGAAAGAGGTTTAGGAAATAAAATATTGCTTAGTCAGATAGTATAGAGCAAGGGATGAAGGGCAGGAAAAACCCCCGTACATATCCCTGTACTTTCATCTCAGAGGGAAGCATAACAAAACAAACACATGTTGCATTACCAAGTGTCATTTTTTATCATCATTAAAACATATCCTTTTATCTTTCCAGAGACAGCTAAAACCAGCTGTCAGGCATCTACTCCAAACTCTCCTTTTCCCAGTGCACCTCAGCCCTCCTACTGTGCCCATCCTGCAAGGTTTGCTCAGGTTTTCCTTCTCACTGAACAATACGTGTAAAGCAAGTAAATTTTTCCATGGATTGCATGGTAAAATATTCCACAGGTGAATCTCTGTGCCTGCTGCTGGCCTTCATGGGACCCTAGATAAGCAGAAGACAGCAGCCAGGGAGGAATAACTGCAGGATCACATCCTGTAGAACTCGCTGAACTACCAGGCTGGTCTTAAACTCAAGAGATTCAAGGGACGCTCAGTTTAAAAGACAGCTTCTGCAGAGCCAAACAACTGTTCCAAACATGTGGCACCTAAACCTTATTACCACATTTCCAACTGCTGAACACCCTGGAAGCAGCATGAAACCATGGACTTACAACAATCTAAAGCCTCTTCATGCAAGTCAAACAGCACCATGGTGGTTTGGTGCTCCAAAGCGCCTCTTGTGCTCGGCAGGCCCAGAAGAAAAACACTCAGTTCTTGGCTGGAATTAAGGAAATTTACTTAATAAATGCAGGAGGAGCAGAAACAGATAAGGATGCACAACCAAAAGGACTCTGTTGGGTGCACATCCTGAAATTAGGAAAATGATGTGGTACAAACATGAAAATGTAACCAACATTTCCATGTTCCAAATGTTAATTTTAAAGCTGTTCCAAATATCTCCAGAAGTTTTTTCCAATGACACTGGATTATTTAATGCTCTCAGACTCATCTAAGTTTTTTCTGCAAAAGCTCTCACACGAAGATAGTGAAGCCTCAGAAGGAGTGACTGCCAAAGGGAAGTGCTGTTCCACATGAAGAAACTCCCTATTTCCAACATCCATAAAACCTCCATGTGAAGCCTTGGTTCATAAAAGTTAATGAGCTTGATCACAAGTCTTGCCCTGGCTCTGGAGATTGATGTGTTTGCATGACACAACACAACAGGGTGTATGGATACCTGTTCCCAGTCTCAGCACAGCCACACGAACTCAGCATTCCAGCAGAGTGGAATCACCTCACTTCACCTTTCCAGGACAGCCCTACAGGAAGCTGCGTCACGTCTATCCAGTTGTGACTTAAAATCCTCTATTTTTATGCAGAATGCTTAAAATGTGGGCAAGGAGCTCATCTGTGCTGCTTCATAAATATGCTTCAACCCTTATATGAAAGGATTCACTCCAGGATGAAGAGCTGGTGCTCTGGAATATCAAGTCCTTGGCTTTTCTGTTGAAACTGCCAACCAAGACCCATTTGGTACCAGTAATTTGTTTCCAGAGACACTTGTCCACCTGGTCCCCTCCTGAAAATCCCATTTCCCACTGGCAACCACATGAATCTAAATTAGCAATCTGGGGCCTGAAGTCTTGGCACTACCCCAGTCCTGCTACCACTTTTGCCTGAGTTTTCAGCTTTTTTTTAATGTACTTAGGACAAACAAAGCTGCTTCACACCCACCCTGAGCATCAGAGCCACTCAGCCCTCAGGTGCTCTGCCAGACTGAAACGCTAATGAGGCAACATTCAGATTAATAATCAGATATGAAGCAAAGGTGTTTGTTTTCTCTAGAGAGAAACGATGCTGGAACGCAGAGAACCACAGAGCAGCTGGAATGAAGAGAACCACAGACCATTAACTAGCTGGTAATGAATGCTCCTGTTTTCCTGGGTTCTCTTCTCTACTGAAACGAGACAAAAGCCACTCCAACAAAGAGTTTCCCCAGGTCAGGCTTAGCCTATGAATTGCGAATCCCCAGTCCAGGCATGTTCAGTCTAACAGACGGACTCTGTTTGCATCCCTGGGCAGAAAAGAATGCTGAGCCAGAAAAACCAAGGGAAAAAGAAACTAAGACAATTATAATATTTTATCCATTTGCATCTGTTCCACAGTGGAACACTGCCTTAGCCTGACATGAGTGGGATACAAGAAGCTTCCTTCTGGATGCAGCAGAAAAAGCAGCATTGGAGTCAAAGGCTCCAGCTGTGTTTGTACAACTGACATTATCTCCTAACCTTCTTCTGTTTCAGCTCAGTGCAGAAGCAGAGCCTGCCAGCCAGGAGGGGACAGGAAGGATCACCTTCTCTCATCCCAGCTGCCTGGAACGAGGCAGGACATGCAGATGCCAGATCATCACTGGCTGAGGCGCAGACCTTACTGCAGAAGCAGGGCACGAGGATGATGTTACTTCATGGGTCTGTGACTCTACCTGATGCCAGAGGCAAGGCAGCAGGAGGCTGCACACCCCTACAGGAAAACAAGCCATTTTCAGTAAGAAATTCTCCATCTTCCCATGGCTGGGAAGTTGGCTGTGCTGCTGAGCCATTCCCTTTAGGAAGGGCACAGCATGGCACACCCTCAAGGTTAGCACTAGCCACAGCTTTGTGATGATTACAGAAAAAAACCCTCGGGAAGGCAGGTGAAAGCCGGGAGCTGCACCAGCTCTGCCTGCCCGGCCTCACGACTCCGCCGGTAATTCCCGGACACGGAAGGCTTCGCGCTCCCTGCGATGGGAGGGGCGATACAGCCACACCAGCAGCGATCACCGTAGCAGTGACCTGGCATTAAAGCATCCTCCTAAATCAGAGAGCAGCACTCAAGCCTTGAAAAACGTGTGCTCCTCTGCAATCAGGCTCGCTGCAATGCTTCTCAGAGTGAGTAAGGCCTTTGCAACTCTTCCCTTTAGCCCCTTGGCCAAGGACAGATCACCTCTTCCTTAACTTCCTCAATTAAAAAAATATCCCCACAAAACAAGCAGTCAGGAAGCGTTCCAGGCTATACAACTCAAAATATCCTTCCTACTAGAGATATTTTCTCACACAAACTGAACTGGGTGAGTCAGCTCTCCTCAGAGAAAGATTGCAAGGAAGGGATGTGGGTGTTCCTTCTTGTGTCTCACTGGCTACAACAAAAGATATTGACAAATTGTGGGAGTTCAGAGGAGGAGCAAAAACGGTGAGGGGACAGAAGGGATTGAGCTAAAATGAGAAGAGCTGAAAACATCTTTCAGCCAGTAACTCGTATAACAGATCATGACAGCATGTACACGTTTGAATTTTATATAAAAATACCAAGAAAGAAGGAGAATTATCTAGTCTTGTTTATGGAAGGACAGCTCCAAGGGTAACAGGTTTTGCACTCTGAGGTATTTGGGGTAATGACCATCTTCTGCTGTTTGCCCAGTGCCTGACTACTTGGAACTTCACTTGCTGCCATAAGCAAACAAATAACTATTAAAAAAAGAGAAGAAAATCTAGGCAACAGGCTATGATGTGCAGGATGACCTCCCAGGGACAGCAGCAGGAGCTCCTGTGTGTGGAATATACAAAAACCAGTTACAGTTATGACTGATTCATTCAGGAATCACATCCCTGTGTTCTGTACAGCCAGAGCCCAAATGCCATGGACAGCACGGACAGACACACAGACAGGAGGCACTCAGCAGGGGCTGGGCATCAATAATCAACGGGAGTTTGTCCCCTCTAACCTTTAAGTACCTTATCCTGACAAAGGGTTTTGAGATATTCCAGCCTGTACAGAATGGATGTCCACAGCTACCGTGAAACTGCAGCCAGGCATAAAGCGGGATTTGTCTGCTTGAAAATCACGGTTGTGTAACACATTAATACAATTCATCTGGGAAACCTCACAGTTCTGAACCTCACGAACAGCGCTCAGGCTGTACACTCGGCTGGCCACAACCCAGGCAAGGGAAGAGACGGGAGTGACAGACACGAACCATGACCCTTTAGGGACAAGAAAAAGCAGCATCCTCGCACGTGCTGAGCAAGGCGAGCTGCAGACCTGCCCGTTGCCCATATCTCCCACGGGGAGCTGGTACCGGCCCCCACCCGCTGCCGCGCCCCACACCGAGGTGACCGCCGGGAGGGGCGGCCTCGGCTCTTCCTCCGGGACGGCGCATCCCCGGCTGAGACCCTGTGCCTGGTGTGCTGAAACTCCCCCGCGCCCGGGGGGCTGTGCCAACCCGTCCCCAAGGCGCTGACACCCCCCGGCCTCCCCGGGACGGCCCCGGGGCTCCCGCCCGACTGAGGGGGGCGGCGGGGTCGGGCGAGCGAAGGCTGTAGGGACGCGATAGGAAGGACCTGAGGGGCCGGGGGGCAGCGGGGCCTGGGGTCGGAGGGTGCGGAGGGGGCCGGGCGGTGCCCCCCCGCCCGCGGTACTCACTCAGCCACGACTCCAGGCTCTCCCCCTCAGCCTCCGCCATGTTGCCGGAGCGACTCGGGGCCCCGNCCGGGGGCTCACCGGGGCAGCACGGGGGAAGGCCGCGGGGCGGCTCACCGGGAGCACACGAGGGGTGCGGGGAGGGTGTGCGCCGCACCGGGAGCACACGGACAGACCTCCCGCCTGTTTTTGCCGGGCTCATACAGACGTAGAATTATCAAGGTTGGAAGAGACCATTAAGGTCATCCAGTCTGACCGTGCACCCAGCACTGCCACTCTAACTCCTACACCACATCACCCAGCGCCAGGTCCAGACGCCTCTTGATCAGCGTCAGGGATGGTGACTCCACGGCCTCCCTGGGCAACCGCTTCCAGTGCCTGGCCACAGGAACAGTGGAAAAAGGGATAGAACCCCGCATCGAGCTGCTCGCCCCACTGCCACGTGATCACATCTAACATGTCCTTCTGAGGCGTGTTCACATCTGCCTGCAATCCCTGTCACGATACAGCACGTGCATTGGGTTACAGCCCCGCTTCTCTTGTTCCTTGCAGGATAATGCCGGTGAGATGGAGCCGCTACAACCCCAGCTACCTGGAGCCAGAAGTGAAAAAGGAATCGTATCAGAAACCTTTAGAGGAGCTGACTGATGAGGAAAGGGAACAAATGGAGCTTAAGGCTGTTCGACCCATCAAAGCTGCTCCTCCCACTCTCTCCAGTTCCGTGTTCAGCGACCCCATGATCAGGTCAGAGAAAGCAGCAGCTCCTCCTCTCTCCAAAAATGGCTGGGAGCTGTGCTGCCCTCCTCGACCTTCACCTGCTGGCTGCACGTTGCCTTTTGCTACAGCACAATCACTATATTCTGGGTTAATCTTTTCCCATCAACCGGTCCATTGTGCTACAGTGATAAGAGATAATTACAGGAGATCTGGCAGCACCCACACTTAATCATGGGAACAACACAAAGAGATGGGGGTGGGGGGCTTATTTCTGTGGGTGATAAAATCAGAATTCATATCAGATCCCACTTGACTTTGTGTTTATAGTAAATTCACCAATATGATGATGAAGAGTGGAAATAAAGTGCTGGCCAGAAGCCTCATGTCTCAGGTAAGAATTCATGTTTCTTCTCACTATTATGTTAAAACAAGACAAAATGGAAGGCTGGGATGTCAAACCCACTGGAATTGGAAATTACCAGAACTTGGGTGGTCTATCTCTGTGGTCCTGATGTGTTTCCCTCTGCCACATGTTGCTCTCAGCATGATTCCTCTGATAAACCGTGATTTGTTTGATAAAATATACATTGCCTCAGCCTCGTTAGCTCACAGACCAGCAGGTGACACAGCTTCTCTTTTCATCCTTCATTATCCCTGTGTCCTTCTGTACTGCATAAATGCAGAGAATACCCTTAAAAACCATAATTTTCTCTAAAGATCATCCTTCCAGCTCTCTGCCATGCCTTACCGTCTGTATAACTTGCCTTTGAAGTCCCAGAAATGTGTCACCTACATGACAGCTTTGAGCCTGCTCTGACCCATAGCAACTGGTATTAACTGGTAGTCCCATCTGGTCTGTTCCACCCTTGAAATGAGAACACATTTTGCCCAAATGCTCCCAATTAACTGCTGATTCCTTATTACAGAAAAGCACACGGGCTCTGGGCTCTGGAGTCCAGGCTTTGCAGGGGAGGATGCTCAGTGCACAGACCCCTATTCCAGCCTCCACTTTGTCCCTGCCCTTCCCTGGCTTCTGGCCCAGGTTTGTGCTCCTTGTCCCCCTCACCCCAAATGCAGTGTCTGATAAAACAGACTGAAGAGCTGGAATAAGGTGAAGTAAAACTTGAGTTAAAGAATTCCCAATGGGTCTTTTGCCTCTGGGGCTGGAGGACCAGCTGTTCAGGTGAAAATGGGGTGCCTGTAAAAGTGATATAACCTCATGGAGTGGGAGAATCCATCTCCTCTGTATGTCTTCTTTCTTGCCTTTCTTCCAAGACTCTGGAGGCCATTAAGAGGAAGCAGCTGGAGAAGTATCACAAAGCTCCAGAAAATGAGAAGGAGACAATTGAATGCAACCCCTATGTCATCTTCCACCAGGCTCTCAAGAACTGCCAGCCCATCATCGGGCTCAGCAACATCACCAAAGGAGGGAAAACCTACCAGGTGAAAGGGGGGCTGGGAGCACATCTGGTTGGGAGAAGTTAGCTAGGGAGGCAGATGAACTGGTTTCCATCCCATCAGCTCAAGATCTTCTCTCCTTGGAAGGAGCCACTTTGCAATCTGGAATAAAACAGCACCCAGAAACTGTCCAGGATCAGGATCCCCACCTATGGGTATTGTGGTTCCCCTGTCACAGAATCACTAAGGTTGGAAAAGACTTCTAAGATCAGTCAAGTCCAGCCATTAATCAGCAGCAATATCTGGTTCTCTGACTAGATGTGAGAAGAAATACACAGCAAGTATTTTCCAAGGAGACAGAGATCAGCAGCAAAAGAATTGGTAGTGCTTGGACTACCAGTCCCATCCTTTCCACTGTACCATGTTGCTTGGGGAGAGGTCCCAAAGCCCTGGGGCAGGTCAGCATGGCAAAATGGGTCACCTAGATCCAGTGGGATGTGTAAAACACAAGCAGAACCAGTCTCTGAGTACAATCTCTGCAACCCTTGGGGCCCGAAGGAGAGGTGAGATGTGGAGGCATTTGGAATGAAATGACCTTTAAGGTCCCTTCCAACCCAAACCATTCTGTGATTCTGTGACTTCTCTGTATTCAGTGCAGGGATGGTGCTGACACAAACGAGCCCGGATCCAGCTCCCAAACAGGCCAGAATTTCCATTTTAGTAGCAGTGGCCAGTTCCTACAGACAGAGCAGAACTGGCAGGGCTCAGCTGTCGGGAGCAGGTCTGGCTGCAGAGAGCAGCACAGTGAACATCCGCAGGTGCCAGCTGGTGCTGTGTGGCTGCTGGGGAGGAGCAGGTCGCTGGTAACTGGCGTGGTTTAACCCTTGCCCAGGTCCCCGTCCCGCTGACGGACAATCGGAAGCGCTTCCTGGCCATGAAGTGGTTGATCACCGAGTGCAGGGAGAACAAGCACCGCCGGACAATGATGTCAGAAAAGCTCTCCCAGGAGCTGCTCCTGGCCTTCAACAACGAGGGGCCCGTCATCAAGAAGAAGCACGTCCTGCACAAGATGGCAGAGGCCAACCGGGCATATGCCCACTTCCGCTGGTGGTAGGGACCCTGCATGGGACACGGTGCCACAGCCTGGAGAGCAGAGCCCCAGGGCTGCCAGCCTGGGAGAGGGAAAGGTGGAACATCCCTTGCAGGCAGCTTCTGATCTAACCCAGGGAAAGCTCACACGATCCCCATGAGGTTCTTTTTCTTTGTGCTTGTCTGGATGGGGGAAGGGGGAATCTGAGTTACCAGCCCCAGCAGGGATGCTCCAGTTATTTCATAATCACTTCCCTGTGAAGACAAGCCTTAGATGTTTTTCTTCCAGCAACGCTAAACAAAATCATCTTTCACTCACCTGTTTCCTGGGGATCTGAACGTCTCTCTGCTCCTCAAATCAGCAATGGTTTTGGCCGCAGAGCTAAGAGCAGAGCTGGATCCTCTTCCACACCATAACCAGCCTTAGAGGGATTGGTACAACAGGCAATAAAAGGCCCTTTTTCGTTTTTGGTTCTGGTCGTCAGCAACATTGTCTGCACAGATTTGATGGGAATGTTAACAAAATAAAACCAGTTTTACAGGAAAGGTTTCCCGATTCCAGACGTTTGTCTCTGTTGCTCCAGTCACCCTGGTTATGTAAAGCCCTGAGGCCCTACACTGGAGCAGAAACTGAGTTATCACAGCCTTAGGGCTTCAGGCAGGAGCAACCCTTCAGTATTGCTCAGAGCTCAGCAGCTGCACTGGGAGAAAGCAGGGCACACGTTAGTGGAAAACTTTTATTAGAAAAAATCCTTCAATACACTATTTTTTCCTTTCTTCCTCTCCCATTCTTATAAGAAACATACCGTAGCTGAAACTTGCAAAATTCTGAAAAAAAGTGACAGTTATTGTATAAAACTTATAAAACCCGTTCCTACATGTGCTCAGGGACCTCTCCTGTCGCAGGCTGCCCCATGGCAGGTATTCCTGGCTGTGGGAGAGGCTGTGTGCATGCAGGTGCAGCCAGCATGCTGGAAGGAGTCTGGGAAAAACAGCACTTGGTTGAGCTGTTTGTGAGGCCACGATGTGTTCTGTGACCTGTCCCAGAGAACCAGGTACAACCTGAGCTGGGAGATTTCCCCGCTGCCTTCCACAGCTCTGCTGGCTTTGGGGTGAAGCAAAATGTTCTCAGCCTAAACTGTGCTTTCCTTAACACTCATAGAAAATGCTGGTGTGAACTAAAAGCCTCCCAAGCCCTTTGCTGGCAGCAGCCCAATATTAAGACAAAATCAGTGGGAGAACTTGGTAGGTTAAGTGTGCCCTTCCCACTGCTCTGAACCTCCAAAGTCAGACCAGCACCAGCTGCATCTGACAGTAGGTGCACAGAGGCTCTAGCCAGTATAAATCCTATTTACAGGAAGTGCTAGAAAATTAATGTGAAAAATTCCAACTTGGTACGAAGCTTGCTGGTGAAGGTGCTGGGGACTCCCCTTCTCTGCCGCGGGAGGTTAATCCGTCACTTCGCTGTAATAATATTTCTGGGCAGCGTCCGTCATCTTCCAGTCGGCAGCCCGGAACTCGATGATCTCCAGCAGCAGGAGCTGGGACAGGGAGCTGAGCCCCTCCTGCAGAAGGAAGCCATCTCGGAGGAGGGAGAAGAGCTCGTCCATCCGCTGGGAATTCATCTTCTCCAGCTGCTCACCGATGCGGTGGAGCTGCAGGACCAAGCAGTCCACCTTCAGAAGGAAGAGCAGATGGCTGAACACAAAGCAGTGGAGGCTCCTCTGCACCCCCCGGGCTGTGCTTTTTACAGGTCCTTGGCAGGACAACAGGCACATCTGCAGCTCTTTCCTGCACTCACCTCCTCCTCCTTCTGCAGGCTGTCGGGCTGTGCCAGCCGGAACAGGCAGTCATACACAGGGTTCACCAGAGCCATCATGGGCATGTTGTTCACCTGCAAGGAGAGAGGAGCATCGTCTGCCTGGGGCCAGAAAGGAGTCTGCAGCTATTTTAAATAGTTATTCCCTTGCTGCTCTCCAAAGGAGAAGGGAGCGGGATTTAGCTGTGCTGTATTAGTGGGATTTACATCAGAGATCAGACATTTGAATCTCCAGGAAGCAGAGGAGCTGAACAAATGATGTAAAAACCATCTATTTTTAAATGTAAGCAGGTAGTTGTGGGAAATATACCTGTTCCAACAGTATTTTTCCTGCCTGCAGCTCTACTTGCATCATTTTTACATCTGCTCCAAGCAGGAATTCAAAGTTCACATACTGCACAAAGGCCTGAAGGCAAACTCCGTCAGCAAATCCCACAGCAACTAAACCAGTGCAATCTGGGACATCTGGGAGCTGGCAAATCAGGGGATTTCAAACACCAGGTACAAAGTGAGGAAGCTGAGACTTTGTGACTGTTCTGAAGACTTCCTCTGCCTCTCCAAGCCTGTAGGTAGCACCAGCCCTGGCAGCATCCTTGTGCTGAGAACCAGCTCTGGCCCCCCATGGCCCTGGGGCTCTGTACAACACCCACCCAACACCCCTGCCCAGTGGGATGCCCAGGCCCTTCTAGCACTCCAGGCAGCAGCAGCCGGGTGCTCCTGCTCCAGCTCCTCACCCTCAGGTAGTCGAAGATGTTGCAGATGAAGGTGACGTAGCAGATCCAGGCCTGGAGTGAGCGGGTGCGCAGCTCCTCCCTGTCCTTGTACTCCTGCTGCAGCCGGTTCAGCAGGCTCCTCCGGAAGATGCTCTGGCCAACTTGTTTGCTCTCTGCCTATGAGCCCACAAAAGCAGGATGGAGGGATGAAACGGGTGCCAGAGGGGTAGGGGGATGCAGGACCACACAGATAGCCTCCTGTGATTCCCAGAGAGGCGGAAAAGCTGCAACTTGCTGCCTGTGCTGGCTCACTGCTCCTGTCAATGCTGCCGCTGCATGGGGCAAGTGGCAGGAGAGGAGAGATGGCCAAGGGGTCAGAGCACGTGGCTGGGGCAAAGCCCTTCCTGGCCCAGCCCAGGGACAACCCGCACAACACAGCCCAGGTGTTTCGCTGTCCAGACACGAGCTCTCACCTGGATGATGGTGTAGCAGATGCGCCCAGCCTCCTTGCTGAACACACAGTCTTTGAGGGACTGGTCCACTATAATATTGGCCACTTTCTCCAGGTCCACGTTACTGGGGTCTGCAGAGAAGAGAAGTACTGTCAGGACCCAGCCCTCTTTGGCCCCTGATTGCTCTGGGGTACCTGGAAAGCAACTGAGGTCTGTGCAGGGCCCAGTACAGTCATGTTAAATGGTGCAGAAACTGTGTGTGGCAGAGGAGCTCATAAAAACCTGCTGACCTTTGAGGGCTGTTTTCAGCAGCTTCTGAGTCTCGGAGTCGAAGGACTGTATTTTGTACTCTTCTTTGCCCGTTTCCCCCATGACTGGTTTCCTCCAAGGGCAAGAGTCAGGGCAATGGATGAGCTAGTGACAGTCCCTGGGGAGGGAGCACACAGAGCTTAGTTGGACAGAGGCAAAGCTTCACCCATTTGCCATTCGGCAAATCCCAGGTAGTGCTGGAGCACAGGCTGTTTCCCGACAGCTCCCCACCCCAAGGAAACTCCTCCTTTATTAGGGCACCAACTCCAGCCCTAGATCCAGGCAAATCCTCATTCCCACATCTTTTAAAGCCTTGTTTCCTACCAGCTGGTGATAGAACTTCAGAGCCTTTATAGTTTTCTGATACGAGATTTGTTACAGGTAAAGCAGACCCAAAATATACCTATCTCACCTCAGAATGTTTCCCTGTGGTTGTATCACAGGGAAGCACACACTGCTCCCTTGGGCCTTTGAAACACCAGTTCAGCTGCTTTCATACAAAAATCTGGGAAATCAAAGCCAGCACAAAAGCATCCAACACATGCTCACCAGAGCACCTCCTGCACCAGAGCCAGGCTCCCTCAGCTCCCAGCGTGACACAGCAAACTCAGCAGCCAAATCCCCAACAGCAACAGCTCCCATCTCATCCCTCTGCAGTCAAGCACTGCTCTGCAGCTCCAACAGTGCTCCTAACTAGTCTCTAGATTGATTTTCTTCTGCTTCATGATACAGTGAAGACAGCAAGAGGGTATGCACGGCACAGAGAGGAAGGCTTGCTCACCCAGGATCTGCTGGATGGAAATGCAGGGCTGGCCAGACCGACAGCACAAACAGGAGAAGGCAATCAGCCAAATGAGTTTTGCCAGCTCGTCGAAATTCCTCGGCCATTACTCACCCCTCTCTGCAAACAGGTCCCTACCCAGATCAAAGCCCAAGAGCCTTTAGGGGCATGGGACAGATACCGTGGACAGTCCCCTCACACACAGCGCAACAGTAACTTAGAGCAGAGAGTAGCCATGGGGGTGACCACCTGCCGACGCTGCTCTCGCAGCCAAAGTTCTCACCTACCCTGGGACCGGCACAGAGGTTTCTTTCCCAGGTGGATTCACAAGCAGCTGGGTGCCCATGCCCGGTTGTCAAACACGTTCCTAGCCGACCTCTCCTCTCTCTGCATCTGCACTCATGCCGTGCTGCACTGCCAGTGGAGCAGCCCGAGATCACCAGCAGCCCCGTGTCCCACAGGCAGTATGTCCACGCAGAAGGAACCTGGCGAGAGCTCAGCGCCTCACGCAGCTCAGCGGGAAGCGCCCGAGCCCGTCTGGCAGCGTCTGTGCCGCCGCCGCCCAGCCCCTCTCTCGGAGCTTCCGTCCCCACGGCTCCCTGGGATGGCCACGGCTGCTTTGAACTGCTGTGCCAAATAACCCTGCCTAGAGCAAACCACAGCGTGTGAACACCGAGCCAGCCAGGTCTCGCCTGCACTAGAGACCCTGCTGCCAGCACCACCTTGTCTGAAGGGCTGGTGGCAGTGGGTGACATAGGGCACCTGTGGGTACCGACTGCTTCTCTGCCACTGGCCCCTGCTAAACGAGCCGTCCTGGGGACTGACACAGTTGGGGTCAGCACCCTCAATCTGCCGGTGATCCACCAGCTCAGGTGCCAGGGCACCTGTGACCTGCGAGGTCACACCTGGCAGTATGGGCTGGACAAGTCCTGGCCACTACAAGGAGAGGGAGAAGAGCAGAGAGTCTCCTCTGCCACCCCACAGTATCTGCCCTAGGGGCTCTACCAGCCCCCGGGACACCCCCATCCCATCCCCGCCGAGCCGCACGTGGAACCTCCAGCGCCGAGACGCCTCTTGCCCGGGGCAGCTGGACCACCGGAGCCCCCAGGAACCCCCGCCGCTGCCTTCCGTCGCTCCAGCCCCGCGGCTGGCGCAAGCCCAAGGGCCACCGGACGGAGGGACAGGCGGATCCCGGGGAAAGCAGCCCCCGCACTGCCCCGGGCCGGGCAGGGGGAGCCGGGCGCAGCCCCACCGACCTGCCGGCCGCCCCCGCTGTGTCCTCCGGCTGCCGGGGCATCGCCGGCACCTCCCGGGCCCCGCGCCCTCCCGGCACGGCCCAGGTTTCCTCTTAGGTCATTTCCTCGCCCGAGCCGGGGGAGGGACGGGCCGGGACGGGCGGAGGAGCGGCGGCAGCTGCGGCAGCGCCACCGCCTGCGAGCGCCGGGGCACGGCGGGCTGAGCCCCGCGTACGGCCGGCCGCTCCTCGGGAAACTCCCGGGCTCCCCCGGGCACGGCCGGCTGCCCCTCCAGACACCCTCCCGGGCACGGCCGGCTGCCCCTCGTTCCCCTGGGCATCCCCAGGCACGGCCGGCTGCTCCCGGGTGCCCCCCCAGACACCTCCAGGGCACGGCCGCTGCTTTTCCGACTCCTCCCCGCCGGCGGGTCGCGGGCAGCACTCACCCCTCTGTCCGGTCCCCCGCGGGGCTGTCCGGGCGCTCTACGGGTGATAACGGCGTGAATTCCGCCCTTCCCTCTGGGCCAGGGCAGGCTGCAGCACAGTGGTATAAAAATATGAGTAGAAAAGAGTCAGGAGAGGGGAGATGCTCTAAACAAACACACTGCAACAAGAGCTGAGTATGGTATAACACACTTCACGTTTTTCCTCTCAAATCTCAACCATTTCACAAGGGAAGACCCCGCAGGGGGTGAAGCCTTCATAGCAGAGCAGCCAGGCTGCTGAAACCAGGGAATGGCTGAGGGAACACAGAACGGTTTGGGAACATTTTCCGTAGCACTGCATGGCCTGGCTGGATACAAAGAAAGCCTGAAATCACCCACCGAGGGTGTGAGGCTCAGGACTGGCCACCACAGCTCCAAAAGCCCCTCTAGGACACAGCAGTGGGACTGCGCTGCACAAATCCCCCTTGGCTGATCCCTTTTGGTGCAGTTCTCAACAGCGATACCCAACAGAAGGTACAGTTCTGCCTACTGCAGAACTGAGGAGCATCCACAAGCCAGTGATGGGAAGGGAAATCCAAACGGCTCCTGTTGCCCCATGCTCTGTTTATCCTGATTATCCTCCCTTTTAGGCACCAGGAGGGCCATGGTGTTCCTGTAGGGTCCCAGCACAGGCACGAAGAGGATAGGAATAAACCAACTGCAGCCAGACACGTACATAACAAAATATTTAATGTACCTTGTGTCAAAGGTAGGCACACACTGTGCGTGTTGTGCTCGGATGCTTTCAGGAAACAGCAGCTGCAAAAGATCCACTCAGGCAACACAGCAAAATGCCACAGGTACAGTTTCTACGTAAGAGAAACTTAAATCCAAATTAAATATGATCTATTTCAGTCCCAACTGTAAACCATTCATTTCTTGTCAAAAATGATGCTGTGCAGCTCTGGATGATCATCCTGAGAGTCGGACTGTCCTAGGAACTCGGTGAGCCGGCCAGCCCTGCACGTTCCTTGCAGATCTTCTGCGTTCAAGGCCAGCTCAGCACCGTTCTGGAGCCGCAAACAACCACGGCACAACTCCTTGCCAATGCTCTGCCTGTTAAGGAGCTTTTGGATGTTCTGATGGTAAAAGGCACTAGAAGAAAACAAATGGAACTGCTGAGCAGCTTGTGAGGTGAACTGCAGGCAAATCCCTAGTGATAGGATTAACTTGGAAAGAAATCCCAATGGCCAAAATCTGCCCACAGAGAGGCACTCGCCACGTTGAGCCACTTCACACTGAACGTGAGTGCGCAGCTTCTGAGAGCAAATCTGTCCCAGCATATGGGAGAACAAGGTGACCACAGATCTCTCCCATCTCCTGCTCCTCTAATTCTAAGAAATTTAGCTCCTAACAGCGTGCATTTTGCCAGAGCAGCATGAGAAATAAGACCTGTCCTCCTAGTGCTTCATTCAGCCTCAATCCCACAGAGAAAACAACATTCCTCTTACAGTGCTTTTCCCCAGCAAAGTGCACATGAAAAGTCTGTGAGGGACAGATGCTGCTGATCAGAGGTGAGTGATGAAGCAACTGTTGGATGCAGCTCCTAATATTGTTGAGGTTGTCATGTCTTTCTCCCTCTCACTAGAAGCCCAGATGCCTTTATGGGCTTGTAACATTTGTGACTTGCAGCCCAAAGTCCTCCAACCAGGGAGTGTCTCTTCCACAGCCTGGGCCAGACAGGCACAACTTTAACTCTGGCTTTGCCATCTGTTGGGTGGAGGCAAGCTCAGTTAACCCAGAGTGGAGGAAAAAACTACCCCAGAGAGGAAAAGCTGCTCCATACTCTCCAGTGCTGCCCTCTCTGTGAAGCAGCCAAGCTGCATCACCCCAAGCTCCACAGCAGCATCGAGGAACGTCATTATAGCAGAGCACAGATCTTCCTGTTCTTTCCTACTGCTGAGTTCCCAACCAGTTTCCCCCTATTTTGTGCATTTTAACAGCAGCTCTTTGACATAAAGTGGAAAACAAGTCTTACAATGTTTAGACAGGATGGATGAGTCTCCATTTCCTAAGGAAGCCTAGGTCAGCACTGAACATTTTCTGCTGTGGCCTGTCCCTGCTAACCATGACGGCATTCCTCTCATCAGCAACAAAAGACAATAACAAACCCAACCTGTTTGTGTCTGTTTTGAAAGGAGACATTTCTCTCCCTCAGAAGGATGTCATGAGGCTGAGTTCATTACTCCTTATGATGTCTTTCCAACAACAACAGGTGAACAATAAACAAAGGCTAAACACTGTTAAGAAGATTTTGAGGAATCTCAGCCTAAATAACACAGGAAAATGCCAATAGGATTGAGGCACTTGGAGAAACTCACTCCACATTTTCTGCATTTTCTCCTCTAAACAAAACAGCCATTTTTAGAGTACATGCAGCTCTCTCTCCCTCTTTAAGACTCACATATTGGCCTCCTGCCTGACACCAACACTGCTCCATGAACTTAATTTTACGCAGCTCAGTCAGGTGCAGTGAAACGACCACTTTGTACTCCAAGATCTCAAACCCATGGCAGACACAAAGTTATTCGGCCTGGGTTTGCAAGGAATTTCTCCAGATACCTCAGCCACCAGTGAAACAGCTGTTCTTTGAAAACAGCCTCTCACAATAGCTCAGGATAAGTGAGCAATGCTGATATGCTCAAAATCGCCAGGAGAAGTTGCGTCAACAGAATGGAATTGGCCACGCTGGAATTTGGCCAGACCATTTGGGATTAACACCCTGAATGCTGCAAAAGAGCTGGGAAAAGCTCTGTGTTAAGAGAAGAACCATCAAAACATTCTCCAAATAACTGCAGTGCTCTGCCTTATCCACCCCTCGCAGATGACTAACGTGCTTTTGTAGGCAGGGCTCGGAACTCTGCCTTCCACACAGTCCAACCACACCCTGCTAGGCTTGAAAAAACACAGAATAAAAGAGGAGGAAGAAAGTAATTTTCCTCTTTTCCACTGTTACATAAATCAGAGTTGTTGGTAGGTTCTTTTGCTGGGTTTTTTAACCACTCATAAAACCTCTGAAACTCCAGAAAAACACTTTTCCATTTCTAATTCAATCACCCATGTGAAACACCACACTCAGCCAACCAATTCCCATTTGATGTTCATTCCTTTCACTTCAGCAAATCTTGTCAAAACATTTTCATCTGCTAGCACCAGTATGGGACTGAGGTTCTGAAATGTTTTTGAGGCCACTACAGAAATACTTGCTAGACACATTCAAAGGTGCTTGTTAAATAAATAATAATAAAAAAATTACTAGTTTCCACAGGACTTTCCCTTCATTATTTCAACTTAGAATAATTATTTCTTAACTTTATACAGCATTTGTTTACTCACTGCTTTGAAGCAAAGAACTCTGAAGTAAGAATTGGGTTTGTGCGTTGAATGCCCTCAGAGCGGGGCTCTTAATATGCAGGTTTGCTTGTAAAAAGTGTGAGTGATGCACTCAAACCCCTAAGAGATGTATGGCCAGACACCCAGGAGGAGAAATGGGAATTCAGGATACAATCAAACTGACTGGAGTTAAAGGAAGAACAGGTCTGGTCCAGCATGCTCAGAGAAGATGCTGCGTTTAAGACGACAGAAAATGCACAGCCAGCAAGTGGTGACCAAGAAGCAGCAGCTGGCAGCAAAGGAAAGGAAAACCGACGGTCTGTGCACTAACGCGGCTTTACCTGACTTCACACCAGCAGGACAGAGTGACCTGTGCAACACTGAGACAAGAATCTGCTGCAAACAGCAGGCACAGAGCAAGAGAATAAAGCTGTGCAGATGCAGTGCTAGGAAGTGGTGTTTGGTTGGTTAAGCAGCACTAGGCTAGGCCAGGATCCCCTTCTCTGGGATCCAGGGCGAGCTCAGGGATTCACCCGCTTTACTGGGTGCCTTTCCAGAGCACAGGCGTTGCTAGGGAGCGGTCTGTTGGTTCCCCCTCTCCCCACTGAATGTGCACTGATATGAGAGGAGACAGAAGAAAAGTGCTCTGTTGAATGGCTTCCAGCCAAGCAGTTCAGTGTCTCCAGCAGAACTGCAGTCGCCTTCTCCTTCTGCTTGGTCCCAGGAGGTGATTCTCCACAGGCTGGGGGAGCTCTGGGAGCTCTGACGTTTCCAACGCGCTCGTGACAGAGCAGGGCCATCAGTCTCCCCTTCCGAGGAGAACAGCAGGCAGCCACACGTGTCCCTTTCAGCCTTCCTTCCTCCTCGTGCTCTCGGGGCTCTTCAGGGAGCACAGGAGGCCGCAGAACAGCTCGTACCAAAAGAAGATGAGGCCAGTGGAGAAGGCAGCCTTCAGCAAGCTAGGAGAGAGGCCCTTGAAGAACCCACCTGGGCCCTCCTCTTGCATGATCTGCCTCATGCAGTCCAGGAGACCCCCGTACGTCCGTACCTGGGAGAGAAATGGCAACAAGGTTAAACAAGAAAACTTCAGGACAACTGGAAAAAACCACAAAGATCCCCAAACTATACCACAGAAACATTATCTTGACATGCAGCCTGGAGATGCCTTTCTGGATAATATTATAACTAACTGAAAGTTTCAGAGACAGTTTAGAGAGAGCAGGATAGAGGAAATGTAGACATTTAGCATCAGCAATGGTTTACGCACATCATTCATTGAATGGCTGTAAAACCTCTGCATGCAACAACAGCATGACTAAATTTATGGCACAGGTTTGTGAAGTCATTATTTTAGATTGTGCGGCTGCTGTTTTCTATCCCCTTCACTCTCTAAGAAGGGACAATTTTTGAGTTTTCTGACAGAAAGAAAACACAGCTACAGCACTTAGAAGTTTCCAAATTAGCTGTCTACATGTCGTTGTGTTACACTTTGCAGTTTTAACATCTTGTGACACATCAATGCTAAGAACAAATTCTGTATCTCACTGCAAGAGGAAAAGCATCCAGTGCAATGGGCTGAGACATCAAAATCCTATTCCAGAATTTCTTAGGGTACAGACTGATTTCCTTCTCAGATCCAGGGAATTTTAAGGAAAAAAAGAAAATTTCCACATTTCATGGAAAAAAAAAATTCCTTGAAAGATCTGTATATGTCTTCAAGTGTATTTCAAGGTAACAGTGGTGCTAAAGAACACCAGAGTATTTAATTTGTTTTTTAATTTCAGGCCATTCTCATACATAAGACACATGCTGAACACTTGGTGCCTATTCCTTGTGTCAAAATATTAATTGCAGAAGAGGAGCCTGACAGCCAGGTGACCCCAGCACAGAGCGAGTGTCATCCTCTGCTAGTAATTTGGTTCTGAATCAGAAATACCAAGCTGCAACTAGAAAAGTAAAGTAAATCAAAACCCCTTGGCCTCTCTGACTCATCCCTAGCTCCAAGATACAGTTGATGGAGAGGGATGACAAGCCAGAGCACAAGTATGTTGGACAGTGTCATAAAATAAACCCAGTATGTTCACACATAAATTCACATTATTAAGCAAGACCAATACTCAGTGGGAGCTCCCAACCCAAACATTAACTCAATAGGTACCACTGGTGGATTGTCACTGCATTCCAGTGCACTGGACTAGCTCCATTCTCAGGAAAACCCACCACTTCCAACATTTCTCACCTGCCCAAAGGCTGCTCGAGCGTGCTCAAAGCCACCCACTTGCAGTCGCTTTTTGACCACATCCAAAGGGTACGTGAGGGTTTTGCTGATGACTCCAGCACAGCTGCCACAAACAAGGTTTTTAACGTTGCCTGAGAAGCAGAAAGGGAAAAGGATAGCAGGGAGGGAAAAAAGAGGATTAGCAGGTAATTCTGATTAAAGATCATGAGGTAGGTTAAAAATCACTTTTCACAAGAAGTAAGGTCAAAAAAGTCTTTTGAAGTTACATCACCTCTTCTGCATAGTTTGGGCCAAAAAATCTCAAGCTGTATTTTTTCAGGCTTGCAATGTCTGCTGGAATCAGAGGACCAGCCCCTTGGTCCATTACACTGACTTAAGATTTTGCTCTGCTCAAAAAACCCCAACCCCCAGTCACCAGACAACTTGCTGCCATTGGATGGAAAAGTTTTCATGCCCCCCCAATAAAAGCCTGGTCACTGGAAATCTTGCACCCCTGACTGCTCAGGCTGATGGATTCTGGATTGGAATGTCACAAGCTGACACTGCCTGATGACTTCAGAGGCTTGTGGGAAAGGAGTTCTGTACTAGACTCTTTCCTGACAAACATGAGCCCCCAGCACAAAACCACCATCAGCCTCTGCCTCCACGCTGCTGCTGCATCCCTCTCTCTCAAAGAGGTACAGGTATCTAGAACTGCCAAGATGACAGGTTGCATCAGGATGAGGGTCTCTTACAATGGAGCTAGAAACCAACGTAAAAACATCAAATCAAGAGCCTGGCAGCTTTAAATTAGACTAAATGAATCCTCTTCTCTAACAGCTGTGCTGGAATCTGCAGGCAGATTTACTAAAGAAATCCAAGAGTCCTGTCCCCACAGCACTAATGAAACAGAGAAAGATTACACCAGCACTGTCTTCCCACAGTATCAGTAACGTGACACTGCTCAAGAAAGAGCACCCTGGCCTGTGACACTTCTCTTTCCCATCCACCCACTTCCATCACAGTTATTCCACAATGGAAGCTGTTTGTGAACTCCACTGTACTTAATGTGGCATTTCCGTGCAGGGGTAAGAATGAGAGGTGGGTAATTGAGATACTTTTCAGATGTTGCATCAAAAAATGTGAACGGACTAACAGAGCTTACATCAGTCACTCAAACCAGCATTCATCCTCTTTCTCTCCTGACTGCAGCCATCACTGTCCCAAGTTCCTACCTCCATTCTTCCCTTCAGCTGGAATCGCCCATTTGGAAAACTGCTGCAGGATGTTGTAGAAGAAGAACTGGAGACCAGCGTATGGGAAGATAGCAACGAGTGTGGGGGTCAGACCTCTGTAGAAAGTCCGAGGTCCTTCTGTCTGGTACATGGTCACTACTGCATGGCGAAGGTTGGGGTAGATCTGGAAAACAAGGAAGAGGCTGAGTGACTCTCCAGTGAACTTAAAAACAGCAAACCAAAGGTCAGGTCATTTCCCGGTAATGGGTATAGGAATTTCCCACTGCCCAAAATAAAACTGACTGTCTTCAGCACAAAGTGATGAGCAAGGTGATTTTCCACACCCTCAGTGTTCTCTGCTAAGCCCTTGTGACTTAGAAGAAACAAGGCACAGAGCTGAGTCCTGAGACCACCTACAGCACAGACACGACTGTTTTTCTTTTAACAGCTCTTAACTCCTGCAACACAATTCATATACATATTGTAATTCTACTGCAGGCTAAATGCAGAAATGGCTCTGGTACAAATCTATCTCATTATTACAGACCTAATTAGCACAGAGACCAATTCTTGTGTAAATAAGAACATGAAGCACAGGTGAAAGGTGACTGGTTTCAAGTACCATCCCCATCATTATCTAAACATGACTCTCTGCATGTGGAAAGTTTCAAAAATGCAATGTTCAACAGCCTGGGGAGCGGGTTCTACAAAGGGTCAACAGCCAAAGCAAAAATTGAGTTATCCTGTTAAGGACAGTTTCTCCTTTCTGGATCACCTGTCAGGATCAGAAACAGCAAAACACAATTAGGAAAGCTGTGTCAACAGCATGGAGGATAACTGGACAACAGTGCAAACACTGCCCGTAACAGCACCTGCTCCTTCATTTTATATGCTGTATGTACTTTCAAACCTCCTGCATCTTCAGACCCGTGAAATATTGCCACTGCTATGGATGCAATTGCAACATGGAATGCTAAGCCTCACCTTTGGCTCACCCTGGGCAGCAAAGCGGGTGCGCAGCGTGTCCACAGGCTGGACTGCGACCGTGGCCGTGCAGGCAGCCAGGCCCCCGCACACCAGGTGCACGAAGGAGTCGCGGGCGTTGAAGGAGGTGACGTTGTGCACCAGTTCTGTCAGGCTCTCGAACGCCATGAACTTGCAGAAACAAACGCACATGGGTCAGGAAGCCGATCCTTATGACTCACACAGGTCTCCCACTCCTCTCTCATTTCACCAAGAGCTCCACCCCCCCGGCTTGTTACCACCTTCTCTGTCCTTCAAAAGACCTCCCCAACTTGCAACGTGTAAAAATCACTAAGCAGCCCGGGGAATGCTTGGGATACTCTGGTGTCTAACACTTCTGCTAATTCTTGCATTTAGAATCGTGAAAAACTCATTTTAATGTTCTATGTATCCAGAAGAGTGTTTGCCATGTCACAAATATGCTGTCCTTTACCTTTTCAGCCACTGCTCCTAAAACTGTTGTTAATGTTTACAAATTAAGCATAACAATGCTGTGTAAAACACCCTCATCAGCTTCACTGATTTTTCCCTAGCAAGCCCTTAGGGTGGACAGCATGACCAGAAGCAAAAAATTGCCCAGGCTTGGGGCATGAAGAGCTAAGCCAAGCCTCAGGAGTAGAGAGGGCTTATCTATGACACCAGATACAGACAGCTCAGGTTTGCTCTTGCTGCGCTTCAGTCTTTTCAGCAAGCTCAGGAATACTAACTTAGGAATTATACACCAGTTTTACACAGCTACACATCCTTCCCACTCCTGAACACAGCCGGTCTGAGGGAGTAGAGCAGTGTCCTGTGTACATACGCTGTGCCCAGGTGATGCCTGATCCCCTCACCTGAACAGCTCCAAAGCCGACGGAAAGGAACTGAGCGGGAACATGGCCCTTCCAGAAAGCTGTCAAGCCCTCCTCCCGGAAGATGCGCTGCACAGCTTGCAGGATGCCGTGGTACTTGGCCGCGGGGTTTCTGGAGGAGAGCTGCTCGATCTGGAGCTGGAGGAAATGGGAGAAAATATTTTTGGTTTCACCCTTCGACACTGGCTCCAGCGTCCAGTTCAGGAATTCACAACTCTGTCAGCCAGCCAATGCTAAGGGATGACATTCTGCCTTCCCACAGAATCACAGTAAGATCTGACTAGGATGTTATTTATGAAGGGCTCTAAAAGAATAAAAACGTGTACGAACACAAAGATAAGCAGGAGGGATGATGGTGAAATTCAGTCAGATAATGGAAGTCATTCACAAAAACAGAGAAAGAGAACGAACTGTGATTCCACTCCTACACAAGTTAAGTTATATAAATAGAAGTGGTGGACACAAGATAGCCCTACTTCCTTGCATAACGTGTACACAACGTAGGTGAGGGCTGACGAGCGGATTTAGTGCTCTCTGGCTTCACAAGTGACCTGTTCACCCAGGACAAGATCAACTCTGCTCCCTGACAGGCTCTTCCATCCCTGACCCCGGGCACGCCGCGAGTGAGGTACCTGAAAGCGGATCTTGAGGACATCCAAGGGGCTGACAAGGACCCGAGTGACCAAGCCGGACGCTGATCCTGCTGCAGCCGCTTCCGCCGTAGACACGCACTTGGCATCGGGGTCGTAACCCACCATGCCTGCCAGCTGTCCTCAGCCTGGGCAGGGGCACAGGGGCAGTGAGTCCCCCCCACACCGAACCGACAGCCTCTCCCCTCTCACAGAGCCCCCACCCCACAGTCCCCTCACGCCAAGGCCCACAGCCCACTCCTCACCCCAAACCCCCTC
>VZTD01005471.1:4585-38199 GCA_013397725.1 Rhagologus leucostigma | reverse complement strand
GTCACCCCAAGACACAAGGTCATGTTTTCTTGCACAGCAGTGATTTTCAGAAATGCACAGCCTCACAAGATTAAATAATAATTTCTGTGTCTAGAAGTTATTTTTTCTGCCTTCCCAGTCAAAGACATGGAGTCATCACGCGTTTGGCTGTATTTTCCAGATTTTCTTTGCAAACACAAGCACCGGACATGTTTTCTAACTTAGTGTTGAATGTTTCATAGAATCGTGTATACCCGTGATGATACTGTTAACGTAGAAACACATAACCACGGACGGGTTATATGCAAGGTGCTTTTATTGAGGCGCCGGGGAAGAGGGGTATAAACTCAAATCAATCCCCAACAAGGATTTCAGGTGCTTACATTATATACCCTTCTTGTTATATAATCACATGTTGATTATTTACCCGATGCATTAATCTCAAAGCCCCCCAAACAATCATCTATTATGTATTTTTGCTCAAGCATGATGTTCAGCCCCGCCTTGTTCCCAGGTGCAGCTACACAATTAACTCATCCATCTTAGCTCCCAGGTGCAGTTACACAATTAGTTCATCCATCTTAGTCCCTTACCCCCCACAGGTTCAGGCTGGCCTGAACAGAATGTCCATCTTGTTCTGGGGGCCTACTTTGGTTACTACAATTTAGAAACATTTTAACCCTATGCTATCAATACTAAGAAGCCAGACTAACAAATGGTTTTCTATTCTCGTCTTCTTACAAAATACCAATTGCAAATCAAAAGGCTAATGCAATGTAATGTTAGTAATTTTACAGTAAGATTTCAAACAAGGATAGGAAAAAATATTTTTACATTTTCCAAGTTGGCTGCATATTCCCTAATTTACCACATAAAATTTAGTAAACTGGACTAAAACAACCTCTTCTTCATCAGCAGTTCTTTTCTAAAACCCATCAAAAAAAAAAAAGTAATTACGCAGCACAGGGCAATTTCAGCCCTCAGGAAGAACACTGAGGTAAAGAGGCGGATAATTTTGTAAGACTCAGAAAATCCCAAGGAGACATGTAAAGAGCCAACCATATTTTACGAAGAACAGGGAATGTGAAATCAATATATTATTCCAGTGAAACATGTTATCAAGCTGTATGAATACAGAAAAGGCAGCTACAGTTAGAAGCCTTAATTTTTACAAGACTTATTGATACTTCTTTTCTTTACGTGCTCATGAGCAAGTTGAGAAAAGCACAGTCTAGTTAAATCTGTTGTAAATTTTTCATGTCTGTATTCAGAGTAGTAGCTATTACTTCCCAACAAAAAGGTTTCTTCAGGTTTTAGTTTCAGTACTTTACTATTCTCATTTATTAACCAATAATTATAATGCTGAGTGTGTGTTTAATATTAGTACCCTCAGAGTTGGAGGAGATGCAAATAAGCTGAAGAGCAGAATAGACTTCAAAATTACTTGGGCTAACTCAACACACTGTCTGAAAAACAGTAAAATACAATTCAGATGAGATATAAAAGGTACAGAAATCAGAAGGTAGAAGAGGATGATTTAATAATACTTAGAGACAGAAAGAAAGCCTAAGAAACATCATCTTAGATATGCAAATGGACAGAAAGGTCTCACATTGAGCTGTATGCCTTAGTTTGTGTAACATACTCTAAAAAAATTGCAGAAGATATAAAAAGTCCAAAGCTGCACAAGAAAGGAAGGTGAGCGCTTTATAAAAATATAAACTACAAGAAGACTGAAAGAAATTTAGAGGAGCCTAGGTAGATGCATGACAACGATTTTCAAATCTAGAAATGAAATCTCTATAAAAAAGGTAAGACATACCACTCTTTTTATTTCTGTTGTAGAAAATGCAAACAGTAATGGGTTTAAGTTGCAAAAGAAAGATTTAGGTTTAAACTTTAGGGTGTAAAAAGCCTTAAGAAAGGTGAAACACTGGAGCATATTTGTTTGAGTAGCTGTGCTGTTCAACACTTCAGGCCTTTAAAAACACATTAAGATAAACTTTATTCATTTGGACATCACCCTGAAAAATAAATGTTTTAGCAGTAAATGAGAAATACTTCTGAATTCCAAAGTTCAATTTCTCCAAGTTTATTCTCATAAAAAGAAGAAGGATGTACACACAAAATCATCAAATTATTTCCAGTTAAAAACATTTTACACTGTGGAAAATGCTATCATTTTCCATATTCTCAGCATCATACTTAAAAGAGCACCATGACACAGAATCATGGAATCACAGAATCAACCGGGTTGGAAAAGACCTTTGTGATCATCAAGTCCAACCTACAACCTAACACCACCTTGCCAACTAGACCATGGCACTAAGCGCCACATCCAGTCTTTTCTTAAACCCCCTCAGGGATGGTGATTCCACCACCTCCCTGGGCAGCCTATTCCAATGCCCAACCACTCTTTCTGTGAAGAACTTCTTCCTAATGTCCAGCCTAAACTTCCCCTGGTACATCTTAAGACTGTGTCGTCTTGTCCTGTAGTTGGTTGCCTGGGAGAAGAGACCAACCCCCACACGACTACAATCTCCTTTCAAGTAGGTGTGAGAGTAGAAAGGTCTCCCCTGAGCCTCCTTTTCTCCAGGCTAAACAACCCCAGCTCCTTCAGCCACCTCTCAGAAGACTTGTGTTCCAGACCCTTCACAAGCCTTGTTGCCTTTCTCTGGACAAAATCAAGCATCTCAATGTCCTTCCTAAATGGAGGAGCCCAGAACTGGACACAGTACTCAAGCTACAAACTCACCAGTGCCAAGTACAGGGGAAGAATCACTTCCCTAGTCCTGCTGGACATGCTATTCCTGATACAGCCCAGGATACCATTGACTTTCTTGGCTGCTGGTCCAGAACACTGGCTCATGTTCAGTCTGCCATCAGTCTGTATCCCCAGGTCCCTTTCTGCCTGGCCAATGTCCAACCACTCTGTCCCCAACCTGTAGTGCTGCAGGCGGTTGTTGTGGCCAAGGTGCAGGACGCAGCATTTGTACTTATTAAACCTTGTATTGTTTGATTCTACCCATCGATCCAGCCTGTCCAGGTCCCTCTGTATGGGGAGAGATAAGAAGCACATGGTAGCACAAAGGAGCACATGGCGGCACAGACCCTGGGGGGAGGAGGCGTCGCGCGGCAGAGCCCTACGGGGAGGAGCCTGCCAGAGGCTGACAGACGGGTCAGCAGCGTGTGATCACCCCATCGAAGGACATTAAGAAGGTGCGTTGCCGACGTGGCAACATGAGATAGGTCATGTAGTGAGAATTACCATGTAAGGATATACTGTGCCTTAAAGAATATATAAAACCAGCTCGTTCCTTTGAGTAAACGATCCAGATCCAGATCCAGATTCAGATTCCCACCCAGCGAAGTCCACGTTTCAATCACCGACACCTCTGCAGAGCACTCCTACCCTCCAGCAGATTGACACTGTCCTCCAGCTTGGTGTTATCTGCAAATTTTCTAATGGTGGACTCGATCCCCTCATCCAGATCATCAACAAAGGTATTAAACAGGACTTCTCTGCTTGTAAACAGCAGGTCCAGCAGACCCCCACCCCTGCTAGGCTCATTCACCAGCTGTGACTAGAAGCTTCCCTCTATACACTCCAAGAACCTCCTAGACTCCCTCTTCTCCACTTTTTTGCGTTCCCAGCAGGTATCTAGCAGGTTAAGGTCTCCCACAAGAACAAAGGCTGGCAATCTTGAAACATCCTCCAGCTGCTTATAGAACAATTCATCCACTTCTTCCTCTTGCTTAGGTGGTCTGTAACAGACTTCCACTAGCCTGTCAGCCTTGTTGGCCTTCCCCCTGATTCTTACCCATAGGCACTCAGCCTTATAGTCATTAACCTCAAGTTCTATAGTGTCAACAGACTCCATAATAAACAGAGCCACGCCTCCTACCTCGCCTGACTCTTCTGAAGACCATGTAGCCAACCATTGCAGCACTACAGTCATGTGAGTCATCCCACGATGTTTCTGTGATGGCAACTCCATCACAGATTTCCTTCCATACAATGGCTTCCAGCTCTTGTTTGTTACCCATGTTACATGTTACATGCATTAGTGCACATCCACTTCAGCTGGGCTGATTCCACCCCTGACTCTGGTTTACCACCCTTAGGCTCATCTCTGGAGAGCTGGGCTTCATCCCCTTCTCCCTTTGAGCTAGTTTAAAGCCTTCTCAATCAACCCTGCCAGCTCATGGGCTAGAATCCTTTTGCCCTTGGTAGACAGATGAAGCCCGTCTGACCCTAGCACGCCTGGTGCCATAAAAATTTCCCCATGATCAAAAAAACCAAAATTCCACTGTTAGTACCAGTCCTTAAGCCACTGACTGATCTTAATCTATCCCTTATAACTAAAGCACACACAAATAAAAACACATCACACAAAGATACAATAATTTCACATTTTTCATCTTTGCTATTTTTCTGAGAGTTCACTGAAAGTATTTAAAAGAGCCTGTATTTCTAGTTTTCATATTGATACAAAAAGTTCGTTCACAGCAGAGATTGTGAAGATAAAGATTCATAGACAAGAATCTGACTTCAGATGAAGAAATAAAAATCATGAAGCCTTGACAGCTTCTTCTCTGCCCCTCTTCATATTCAGGTATGTAAATTAGAACAATTAAAGTGAATTTAGTCACAATAACTTAATCAAAGACACTCTCTTCCAAATGTTTTTTTCAGAAGCCCTCAGAAACACCTATGCTATGAATCAAACTTCAGATCAAATAAGTAACATCACAGAGTTTAAAAAAGTAATTTTATTCCTTAGATGATAATTATTTTTCTTAATGTAGTCAGGAAAAAAATCGCACATAATCCAAAATAGTTGTAACCATAGTTTATACTGTCCTGCTGTACTTTTGTCTTTATTGTATAAAGTGAACCCCGCACCTGTAGGGTTTCTTCTCTGTTTCTGCTTCTTTTCGGTCAGACTTTCCACTAAAGAGATGGGACTATCACAGTTATACACGATTTATTACTTAAAATAACAAACAAGGTGTCAGTCTCAGAGTTCGTGGAGCTTAGTAACAAATCGCCATAATGGAAGATAGTCACGAGTTTCAGGGCTACACGGCAATTTATAACTTTCTGGTCCAATAAGCCATTAACACGAAACTTTGTTTTGACTTGATAACCTATCACCTTTGGTCACTTTTACTGCACTGCGTCAATTTTCTACCAATTACCTGCTAAGTCACGTACACCCATATACTTCTATTGTAACATCTAAATTCTTAACTTAAACTACAAAAGTGCACCACTATACTTTAAAACCCTCCACCAAATCACCCAACACACTCTCTTATTTATAGCTACAAAAACATAGGTTTGTAATTCTTTTGCTTAGAATCCCTGTCCTGTCATCACATCAATCTGAGTTCTCTCCAAGGGTTGAGGTCAAATCCGTCACTGTCTGTGGAAGTTTTAACCCCTTGGTTTCCTACAGCACCGAATATTAAAGAAGGTATTTTAATTTGCACATGGTGGAAAGAATGTTGCTTGTGTATAGTTACAAGAGAATAGAGTATGGTTTGAAACATTTTCATCACTAAAGGAGTGCCCTCTTCATGCACTTATGTCTTGCAAAATTTTTCTTTCTCAATTAACTGTTTCTTTTCCTATAAATTTTCTGTAACAACCAAACAAAGCTGCCAAATTGCGTACTCTGGTTTTGACATGATGCCCAGCAGAGGCAGAGAAAATTCTGAAAATTACTCAGCCACCAACTCGAAAATTACAAAAGTTCTGATGTTCCCCCACTGATGTTTTGATGGCAAGACTGAGAAATATGAAGTGGTCAAATCTGATGAACTTATACATTAGGATTGTTTTTTGTTTTGCTAGCAAATTAAAAAGGTAAAACTTTCCCAAGTGGACTTTACATGCAAGCACAAAGAAGCATAAATGAAAATATACAGAACAACATATTGTTTTAAGTAACCTGTAGTTGCTTAAGCAACCTTTCTGAAAGATAATACCATCTGTTCATTTTATTCTGGTTTCTGGCAAGTGCATGAAACCTGGACAGATGATGTCAGGCTATGTGACAAAATAACAGTTGGGCGTACCTAATTAATACCATCCCAGGAGTCATCAGCCCATCAAAGACCCATCTGCATAAGGCTGGCTAAAGTGATTGTCTCTAGGTGTTCTCCTTCTCCCAGGTCTTCAATAGGAGTATTGACATATCTGGGTTAAAATCAGGTAAAAACAGCAAAACAAGTAACCATTAAGTTTTTCTCCATGCAACGGGCAGCACATTTTTGGGATGTTTTGCCACTGAATACCGTGATTTTGAGAGTCTTCATGGGTTGCAGAACAGATCAGACAAGTACTTCAAGAGAAATTACAGTGACAGCTACCAAACCAAAGCAGGATCAAGAAATCCCAAGGAGTGAAAATAGTCAGTGGCTGGAAGAGTACTTGGGGGGAAATATGCTCTACACTTGTTGGGTGGTTATTGTTGCTTGACACAAAGGAGTGATCCATAGCAGACACTTCTTATTTATTAGGAGATGGAACACGACTGAAGGGCTTAATTTCTGAGACTTTACTCAGCAAAGCTAAGTCTATGTAAAAATTTTTTATGCCATGAAGTCTGCAGAAGAAAGGAAAGATGAACTAGTATACTGAAACACGGAGTTTCAAACATTTAAACATTGGGATTTTAGTTAAAGGTTAACTTTGCTGAAATTAGCTAAAATAGATTTAAAAGCAAACCCGGTTGAGGTTAATTAAGAAAGTTAATGATTAACTAGAGGGTTAGACCTAGGAAAAAGTTCTAAGATGCAAGTAACTGATTGCTTGTCATTTTATATTTGCTCAACTGTACTTATAATGAGAAACAGACAACACTGATTAATAGATCTAAAGAAATTTAGACAATTACTAATTTTCCCATTCGAAACCCTATTCAGGAGTGATGAAGGGAGAAACTGGAGATCATCCAAGTGTGATCTGTATTGTCAAAAACCAGAAAGGTAGAAAGGTCAAAACGAAGTAGATAAGGTTTACTTCATCATTTACGACCTCTCCCCAAATTAAGGGACCCCAGACTCAATTTAAAGAACCAACCACGCATGCCTTACTAATTACCATACGAAGCGGAGAATGGGAGGCGTCAATATTATAAATATGCATTTGTATTTTGAATATTTAGAACTTTGGTAGATAAATAAACTTTGTATTACTTTGTAATTTTGCACTGCATGTGAGGGAATGATCCTGCGCAGGGCCCAGCACTGCAAATAAACATACACTTTCTAACCCTGAGGAGTTAGAGAGTTTTTGTCCGTCCTAGTTGGGTATCGATACCAGAGCTGTACTCATATTTTAGTAATTCAATACTCTTCGATGAGAAAATGCAACCCAAAATTTTAAGAACACAAATTTAGTTGCTATGAGTTACAAAAAGGGCTATGCTCACATCAGATGATTCATCTCAGAGAAAGCACACTTCATTTCTACAGGTTTATGCAGCTGAAACTCCTCTATCCTCCTGCTCTGGGTAGAAAATATCCCACAAAACAAGTTCTTCATGTAGCATTTTAACTACCGTAGATAGTAAAATAGCCATTCATCTAACTCATGCCAAGTAAAAGATATATTGTTGTATAGAGACAGAACACGACCAGAAAAGAACAAAATGTCTGTACGTTTGCACTTAAACTGATGTTTCAGTGTGAGGGAACATTAGTAAATTTCTACCAAAATGTTCAAAACGTAGCTTTCCATACACACTTGTGTACTCTTCCATTTTATTCAACATAGTTCTGAAGTGTTTTACTCACGACTGCGTAACACTTCATACTATACAGACACAAATAAGTGTACGTTTAATCACTGTGAATGTTTAATCAAGTCTGATTTGTCTCATGATAGTGAGTGCAAAGTCACAAAAAGAGGGAACTGATCCTGTATCAGATATTCCTGTCTGCAAATGATAATTCTTTCGCCCAATTGACTGCCTACTCCTCCCACCAAAAAAGCCTTTATCAGAGGTGATATGTTCCCCAAACGTCTAGTTTCCATGAATCTTCATGAAAATAATTTCTAATTAACAAATTATCAGTCCTACATTTGTACCTACATCTAGAAGCATGTATGCACACAGTAGATCTCAATTTCTACTGGTGAAAGAGTGAGATGAAAGCCATGAGATACTGTTACAAAATGGTAAAGATATTCATGCATTTCAGCTAAGAGAAAATGAAACTTCGTGTTTAGAAAATAATCACAGAATTTAATTTGACCTGTGCTATATTGTTTCACAATATATTCAAATATAGCTAACAACTAAAATAGTGAGACTGATTATTTAGTCACTAAGCAGCTGCACTTCAACAATAGTTTGTTGTGCAGTTTTCTCTTGCTCCCTCATGAAAAAGAATCACTACCAGCATCACAGCACTCGTCAACCCTATCTGCTTGCTCTCCAAACAAATTTGATTCTTGACAGTGTCTGTTTGTCTGATCTGTGTCCTAGAATTACCCACCTTGGCTGTGAGATATTTCACAGTCATATTTCACACTGCATGCATGATGAAGGTGATTCATAATTCGTTACTTCCACAGTGTGCTCCTATCCAAGCTAAGTCAGTCCCTCTATCCTCCTTTCCTATTCTCATCAGAGTAATATATTCAGCATACGTTTCCTGTAAGCACTCATTAAGAAGGAAGGGCTGTTCCTTTCTGTACAAGTATAAGTATACAGGATTTTTTGGCTCTTAAAACAGAGTGGAAATAGTCATCATGCAAACAGGTTCTAACTGTGTTGTTTTCCAAGTCCTAGGTTACTAGAATAACTGAATCCTCTCAATGCCCAGAAATGTGGTAATAATTCGGCTAGAAGGAGGGAAGAGATGAACAGAGTGTGAAAAAAAAAGTCAAAACAAAGACTAAGGAGCTATGACTAACAAAACTGAGCAAAAGGAGGAATAATAGACACTTTTTTTATTAGAACCTAATAAAACTGGCAGTAGTGGTAGAATAAAGATGTCATTGTTATTCCTACACTCCCAAAATGTGACAACAAACTCATGAAACACCAGTTCTGGATTAGATCCAAAGTGCCATCAGCACTTGAAAGAAAAAGAACTTATCTTGAAAGAAAGGCAAGTCATGGGGATTATACCAGTATATTATGCCAAAAGTCAAAATCATAACATGATGAAACATGTGACACAAAATAAAACTATCATAACTACATAGAAAGAGTGAAGTGTTGTATTATATGATCTTTTAATATTTACGACAAACAACGGTATCATCATTGCAGATATACTATGATGTAAACACAGCACACAGCCACACAATCAAGAGACTCACAGATTTGGAGTGCGTGGTGTAGAAAGCGATTGAGGTCCAAGTACTAGTTATGAGCTGCAGGCACAGATATGCAAAGCATAGCCAAGTATTTATTCTACTAAGTATTTCTGTGATTATAGGAAGGGTTCAAATTTATACTGTTTGAATATTGTGATCTATAGCTCTGTAAAGTTGAGTTGCCTACTTCTCACAAAATTAAATTGTGCAAGAGACTGTACAGTCACCACTCCTGCTTTAAGAAAATATCATAAAATAAACAGCTAGAAAATTCAAAGGGTTTTCAAGGACTTCATGATCTGTGAACAATAAAGCTCAGTTCATACAGAGAAGAAGATATACCCAGTACTGATGGACAAGAATATATATTTCCAGACTAATGGAGGGTCAAACCAAGCCCTGTTAATTTTCTATTTAACAGCATCTTTTAGATGAGGTGCTTCTCACACTACTACTTACATTTACTTGCTGGATTCTGATCAGGGCAAGTCTCTTTTGTCAAAGGGCAGTTTGGCAGTTTCACTTTTGAAGAAAAAAGAACATAGCAGTAGTGTACAATGCTATTTGTTTAAGAAATGCTCAGCAGCTGAAAGTGCCACAAAGCAGAGGACAGAGCAGCAATAGAAAGGAGTTGATAGTACCAACTCAATTAACTGTTTCTTTTCCTATAAATTTCCTGTAACAACCAAACAAAGCTGCCAAATTGCGTACTCTGGTTTTGACATGATGCCCAGCAGAGGCAGAGAAAATTCTGAAAATTACTCAGCCACCAACTCGAAAATTACAAAAGTTCTGACATTCCCTCACTCTGATGTTTTGATAGCAAGACTGAGAAATATGAAGTGGTCAAATCTGATGAATTTACACATTAGGATTGTTTTTTGTTTTGCTAGCAAATTAAAAAGGTAAAACTTTCCCAAGTGGACTTTACATGCAAGCACAAAGAAGCATAAATGAAAATATACAGAACTACTACTGTAGTAGTACTATGGTACTCTTTCAAATTCTCTTTGTTCCTGCTTTTTTCTTCCTGGCCATCTTTCAAAAACCCAAACTTGTAGATTAAAACATTCTGACATTGCAAAACCAACACAGAAGAAAATTCATTGGCATATCCAGATTATAGCTGTAAAGCATGCTCGGAGTACCAGGCTGAGAAGCATATCACAAGATATCACAAGATATGCGCTGGTCAGGTTATCTGCTTTTTACATATTTCAGGTTTCATTTTCCAATGGTACAAATATGACAAGGCAGCAGTTAAGGCATTTACCCTCATTGCTCTTCTGTGATCAAATCAGTCCTAAGGTCTATCATGGAAATATCTTGCAACCACTCTAGTGTCTCACTGAATTTCAAAGGTGAAAATCCTTTGAATATAGTAACAACAAAAACCACAACAACAAACTATATATGTCACTCGTTAAAGGGGTACATTGTTCTCACCAGACTCTTCTTAATACATCAATGATTTTTCCTCAAAGAAAACGTGAAGCACCAGCTTCAGTGAACAAAGTTAGAGTTTTAAACTGGACAGGTACCAATCTACAGAAATGCAAACATTTCAATATTATTTCATTCAGCATCAGAATGGGACCAAGGGTAAGCAAGAGAAGTTCCAGAAGGCCAAAGAGGAAAGAGCTAGAATTCTTCTTCCAAAAATATAACTTAAAAGCCCTGTTCTGCCTGGAAAATGGGTTTCTCAGTCCTAGAGTGACAGATAACATACAGTGATTGGCTACGACAGTTTCTATTTTCTCTTTGATTTTAAAAAATGTATCAAAATAAAAATCCATTAATTGCTTCCCTGAAAAGCTTCATAGATAAGAGTGTGAATAAAACTGGCATTTTCCTTATGTAAAAAAATTAAATAAATAAAATTAGAGAGCCTATTGAACCTATTGAGGTTCCCTACAGAAATCATATCCAGCTCCATGGCTAACAGCCGTGTCAATATATAGTTATTGTTCTCTACAGCTTTTCTTCATGGAGAATGAGGACTTAAAAAAATCAACACAATAAAATGTTCTCTAATGTAAGGGAAACACTCATTTTTGCTGACCATTGATGCAGATAGAGTAAGAAATGCTACCTAAACTTATCTGCATGTTTCATTTTAAAGAACTATTAAAACTACATCTAACTCCTATGAAATTAAGCATTCATGCCTAATCGTACAGGCCTAGTGTCTGCTTGTGGATGAAATTTTAAAAGCTTAGCATCAAAAGGTCAGTCTGTTGGGGCTGATTCTGAAACATTATTCCCTTTCACATATTCAGTTTATGATACATTTGCTCATTTCAGTTAGTTATACTGTCTAATATAGTATTATCCAGCTTGATTTGAAGAACAAAATTAAATCTGTTGTCTAAAAAAGGCAGTTGGAGGAAATAAACATTTTAAGAAATGCCTGCAACACTCTATTTAAGCAACTAATGCTTCTGCACAAGAGGGATTGAAGGCTGAAACCTTGCAACAGACAGAATTCTTTGGAAGTCCATTGTGATTCAGCAATAAGATGTTCCATTTAGAAAATGTTCTGAAGACTCTGCTAAGACGCCTACAGAAATATATTCTTTAATAGGAGCATGTAATACTAACCTCTCACATGGCACTACTTTATAGGCATAGGTCTAACAACAGTTAGTGAATATTTAGCTTGTTAAATCAATTTTTAATTTTTTTTTTTTGGTCATGCTGTCTTGGTTTGAGACAATTTAAAGAAGAACACTCTGGAATGATCTGTCTCCCTTTATAGGTTCAACCAATCCCTTTCCACCAATAAGGACTGAAAACATGTAGATATAAGTGAAAAAAATAAGTTTACTACCAAAAAGATCACCAACAGGCAAGAGAAAAAAAAGTAAATAACTGCTAGATACCAAACTACTAAAAATTCACACCCCCAGTCCCACAGGAACAAAGAGAGACCTGAAATGCTGGAAATACCCTTCCCAAGACAGCATGAGGCAGGGACAGCCTCAGTCCTGTAAGACAAAGGGACACGATGGTGTCAGATCCCTCTTGGGAAGACAGGAGCCTCAAAGAGCAGTTCCAGCAGCAGATGAAGGCCCAACAGCTCGTCCAGAGCCAACCTCCTCCCCACAGCAAGGCACAGCAGGGCAGGCAGGGCCAGGCAAAGCAGCTGAGCTGGAGCCACTTGGTGTTTTCTCTTGGCTGAGCACTATGGATGGTGACCCAGACTGGAGATGGAGATGCTCTGCTACTGTTGGCGCGATGCCTCAACTGCAGACAGGCACCTGTAGAATTTACCCCAAGGCAGGTCAAAACTGCTAACTGCAGTGTAAGAGACGGTCCAAAGATCCCTCATCTACCTCACAATCATCGATGAGGACAGAGACTGAAAGACGCTAAAAAACCCCAAAGAGGGAAAGAGGGTACAGGAGTCCTAGCCAGACCGAGGTGGGATGTCTGCCAAGTGCCTGCAGGAATGCACGCTGAACCGGTTGCTCTGGTGCTGTTCCTTGCTGCCCAGGTGGGAAGGCTGTACTGGAGTAAGAATGTCCCGTGCACCTGCCCTGCACCATTACCCCAAAAACAATGGGTCTTATTCCCCCACCTCTTGGCTAGCCGCCCCTCGCTTTTGCACCTTTTGGCCAACTGCCCCTCGCTTTTGAAAAGACTATAAAGAGACTCTCTGAAAAGACCCCTACAAGTACTCCCCATGGAAAGAAGACGGATCTATTGGCTGGACCACGAGGATTCCGCCTCGCCGTTGGTAGCTATTAACCCTTCCCCCCCCTTTTCTCTCTCTATCCTTTGTTTCTTTATATCTCTCTCTCTCCTATCACATAATCGTGTTGTTGGCACTCAATAAAGTGCACTGTTTTTGATTAGAATTAAAATTTCCCCATTTGTGTTTCTTTTGCACTCTGAGATCAGTTAACGAACCATCATGACTCCTGCTTGTCTTAGCGGATCGTGACATGCAGTCTCTCTGAACCCAAGAAAAAAAACAAAAAAGCAAAAGCAAACCTAAAAAGGGAAGAAAAAACCTCTGCCTGAGCAAAGACCAAGCAGCTTGTGAAGCAAATACCACATGGCAAAGACGCGGAAGCTGCCTGGGATCACCAAGTTTAGAAATGCCAGCAATAGCATCCCTCACACACACAAGGTTCTCATTTGAAGTGTCTTAAGCATACAATAACACCTTTTGGGTGCAGGTAGATATGGAATACAATAGCATTATGAATCACCTCAGGACACGCATTGAATAAGGAAATGAAAATAAAACAAATTATAAGAAATAACTATGGCTCTAAGTGATTATTTTGGAATCATTTTTTCCTTCAGTTTTTCAGATTCCGATTACTTACTACACTTCCTTGTATATTTTTGCTTGAGCTGATAACCTAACTATTGAATTTGAAATTAAACACTCTAATTGAAGAGAAGGAAGGCAAATTTTTATTATTTATGTTGAGAAAGGAACTAATGAAACAGAAATATCTTCCCTTGAAATGTCAGAAGAGGTCAACAAATGGTCAGAAAACTGAAAGTATTAGAATCAACATCTGTTACCTTTGGTACAAAGACTTCCTATATTCACACCAAAATGTTAGTTTACAAGGGGTTTTTTTACCAATTATGAAAATCTGTAAGGTAATTTCCCTTTACTGAGAGGGTTATTTCCCCCCTCAAACAGTAATTCCAGTATCATAAACAGCTCTCATATTCTGTATATTTCTTTCTTCTTCAATTTACTGCTAATACTCTTAGCAAAGATTTTAAAAGAAAATTAACTGATGAATGGATAGGAAACAAGCAAGCAAGGGGAACTTCTGCAGCTAAGTCATAAAAAGAATGTGTATGGCCAATACATCATAAGGTTAAGTGACGTGTGCATGTTTATATGAAGTAGCAAGTTTCTGACCATTTCTACCTGGATTATGGGGGATTCATTCTGCTCCTCTTCTTCTCTTCCAGTTCAGGGTGTTGAGTACCCTGAGGACAACCTTACCAACAAAGACTGACAAAATGAAGGCATCAAGTATCTCAGCCTTTTCCTCATCATTTGTCCCTATGTGTCCCCTTGCATGCAATAAAGGATGGAGATCCTTTTTAACCCTTCTTTTGTTGCTGATGTATTTATGGAAGGTGTTTTTGATTTTCTTTGATTTTTGGGTTTTGTACGGTAGAGGCAAAATTAAGTTCTAGTAGGACTTTGATCCCTTTAATTTTCTCACTGCAGAACGTTGTGACATTCCTGTAGTCCTCCTAAGTTATCTACCTCTTCTTCCAAAGGTCATAAACTTTCCTTTTTATCCTGAGTTCCAGCCAAAGCTCTCTGTTCAGCCAGGCTAGTCTTCTTCCCCCATCTCATCTTTTGCCACACGGGCATTGGCTTCTCCCGTGTCTTTTACATTTCCTTCTTAAAACATGTCCTGCTCTACTGGACTCCTCTGCCCTTCAGAAGTGCCTCCCAAGGGAATCTCTCAACCATTGTCCTAAACAGGCCAAAGTCTGTCCTCTGAAAGTCTAAGGTGGTCATTCTGCCAATCCTCCTCTTTACTTTTCTGACAGTTGAAAACACTATCATTTCATGATTGCTGTGCCCAAGAAAGTTTCCAACAGTCACAACACTAACAAGTCCTTCTCAGTTCATAAATAGCAGGTCCAGCAGGGCATGAGCCCTGGTTGGCTTGCTTACCAGCTGTGTCAGAAGTTTTCCTCCACACACTCCAAGAACCTTCTAGACTTTACTCTCTGCTGTATTTAATTTCCTTCAGACATATGGTAAGTTGAGGTCCCCCACAAGAAAAAGGGCCAGTGACCATGAGACTTCTCTGAGGTGCTTATAGAATATTTTATCCACCTCTTCATCCTGGCTGACTGTTCTATAATAAAAAGAAACCAACTTCCTCCTCAGGTTACCTTAGCTTTGTTGTGAGCTAGTTGAATTTAGAGTGCTTGGCAAATCCATTACATGCATTTATGAATGCATACATAAGTTATTTTTGTGGAAAAAAAGCATTTTATTGGCATAGAAAGAATAAAAAGTCATTCAACACCTCACCCCTCTAAAAAAACCTTATTGATATAAATTCACACAGATAAGTAGTCCATCATAAGGAACTGTAAAACTTAAGGCTCACATACATTCTTATCTGTTATGGATTCTGCTATAACTGGAAAGAAACTCAAAAGATATCTGTTTTCAAATAGAAACTTCTAACATCAAAGTGAAATTTGAGAACAATTTCTCTATGATACAAAGTTTGATTGGATAATTTGAAAGGAAAGGAAGTTGAGCTCTGTCAAACAGAAGGCAAGTATTAGTAATTAGAAACATGACAAGCTGATCACTTCCTCTGGGACAAAAGTCATTTTGTTGTTGGAGGAACTAGCGGGATTAGTATGGCGCAGATTTGTACGATCCTCTTATCAAGAAGATACTCTGTATCAGCATCTATTAAAAAGACATTCCCTCAACTCATTCTGCTATGCCACAAAACCTAGAAGAATACTGTAGGTTTGAATGTGTATTTTCCCATTCTGGTCTAAACTCTGAACTATATTCATTACATCCAGTTATCAACTGCATAATCAAGAGAGATAAAAGTTGAGGCAGCAGCAGAGATTATCTTAATTTTGTGGATCTCATGGGGAAAGCTACATATCCTCAGATGCACATAAAAAAGGGTGAAGACAACTAGAATAACTGTATCCATTTACCACACTCACTTTACTTGTCAGCAGTAGACTTCTATTCCTGTAGTTGGGAAGAAACACAATACAGATGCCACTCAAAAGCTACCTCTGTAGGCACGATCCATACCAATAAACATTAACATTGCTGAGGTCTTCTTGAGACTTACAGTCTATGTGTGGTCTACTTTACAGAGTCGTGCACTTTTTTTTCTCTGAGTGCTCTTAAGAAACTTTAATGCTCTTACAGGAATCCAAGTTCCTGGAGATTATAACTGACTAGATGGTATCGGTAATGTCACCACAGCAGCACTGCAGGACGGTGATTTCACTTTCAAGAGTGTAGCAGACCCTTTCACAGTGTGACATCTACTGCTTCACAATGCACATTCATACCAATACTGATCTGGATAATTATCTAATTGTGGAGTTAGTGCACATGGTTTCACTTTATATCAACCTTCCATGTGCTTGCTGTGTGGCTTTTGGTGAGATCATAAAAGATATGACTCAGCCACTTGTCAGCACAATTTTATGAGCTAAGAATAATTAAGCAGGAAGCAAGCTTGTCTCTAAAGTAAAACCTTAATTGATTACTAATTTTTGAAGCATTGTGTTTGAAGTGGAGTTAGCAAAGAGAGACAGTTCCATAAGTTTCTCAAGGATTAGGAAGCATGTCTGGAAATACTCAAAGGATGTGTGTAACCAGCTATAAGTATGAATAATTAAAACAAGTTTGCCTTGCTTCACTAGTGACTAAACTTTTCAACATCTTACTAAAACTGATGATTTCTTTTCCATTCTTAATTTAAGATCATTATAGGTTTACCATAAAGCACCCAAAAGCTAACACCAAAAGCAATATTCCTCTGGACTTGCTGCCCTATTAACACAACAAAAATCTGACTTGTCCTATGTGTTCCTTACTTCACGGTCCTGAAGCCACCAAGCAACAGACGGACTTGGGATTGAGTACATGAATATCTGCTTAGAGCATAGGCCATTTTCAGTACTTGAAGAGAAAAGACACATTTACTTATCATGGAGAGGATTATAGTAAGGTATCTACTACTTGTCTATATTTGCAGTGAAGTATAGCAAACTTGCTCTCATGCACTTCCTATCTGTCCTGGCTAACTTATTATCTATTCCTGGCTAACTTATTTGAGAAGACACTTTCTGATTAGTAGAGAATCTTTACCTTAGAAAGACTGAATAAAAATTTGTGATGACATATGAAGATCTCTATCCTGCTTCCCAGAACAAGTGGGTTTTTTTGCTCTGTATTCTCTTGTGTTTTGCCCATCTTAAGGCTAAACACCTTAAATACTAACATTACCTGCAAAAAACCTTTCAATTTAATTACAGAGCACTAGTCAGCAGAAAAATTCTTCCCTGATGGCATAATTCTGATAAAGCTGTTATACAGCACCAACAAGTTTTAGAGTTGGATGAATCTCAAAATCCTTTTTGTGTAATAAATAAAAAGTTTAAACAATTTTGCCAACCACTCAGCCAAACTAAAGTTGTTCTCCTATCCTTAATCTGTCCATCTCTTTGTCCACAAAGCCAACCAAATATTCAAGATAAGGTTTTTGAATTTCAAAGATTTCTTTTCATTATTTTAGTTCCTATGATTATCAATACAGACATGGAAGGAATCTTACATGAAGGAAAAAACATCCTGTTTCTGAAGTGTTTCAGAATCCAAAAATGAGAGGCCTGCTGCTTACAGCTAGGTAATTACAGCTTGACACACTGTTCATTTTAATACAAACCCCCAAACATTCCAATATTTGATAAGAAAATATTTTTATGTTTCAGTTATGAAGCTAGTTTAATTTACAGCTCCTTTTATTTAAAATTTTACCTTCCTTAGAATACTCTTCCTAAATGCAGATCTTTGCTTTTCCCTGTAACTCTGCTATCAGAAGACTTGTCAGTACCTAATACATTCCTTTACCCTTTGTCTAAAACATGCAATTTTTTGACAGGGCAAAGAGACAGCATACTTTTTGTCTGATTGCTAGTTGACACACACAAGCCAACCGTGCTTCTTGGAATCATAAAGCCTGATGAAAATCACCCATTTCAATTTCATCTGCTTTTCAGTAAGGGAATTTGGAGAGTGTCTCTCCTTTAACAGCTGCTGTGCCTATGAGCCCATTCTCCTCTTCAACTGATAGAAGTTAGCCAGTGGTTTCAATAGTTACTGAGGGGATGAAAGATAGCTACCAAAGAACAATATCCTGTATCTTTTTTCTGCCATGTGTTGGACCAAGAAACTGGGCAGAAATGGCATTGCAAGTGTGGGAAATTACAAAACTATCACATCAAACTGTCATTCCTTTATGTTTTAATGTAGGCTGAAGAAAAAAAAGCTAGTGTATTAGAACTCTAACAACAGTACATAAAGTGATCCCCCAGCCAGCACCTTTAAATGCAGGACACAGCTGTCTGTCTGAAAGCTTCTATGTCTAGTAATATTTGTCTCTAAATACCAGGTAAGTGCATATCCTGCCAAAATAGGTAAGAACTAATGCAGACAACACACTGTAACTTTACAAAGCACTTCATTTTTTTCTGTACAACCTGAATTTTGAGCTTGGGCTTAAAATATCCCCCTTTGACTTGGAAATAAAATAATATAGACATTTTATACATGAAGCTATACTTTGAAAGAATGAATGGTGGTGTCAATATGGGAAATCCTTACGATTTTGTACATATGAACTGAGTGCTTCTGAACTCCTTTCATGATTCCTATTCCAGTAAAATCACAGGACACAAAGCTATTACAGGAAGGGGTTTATGGGACTTCCTGGGAGTCAGGCCAATTCTGACAGGTCACTGAATATGTCAGCAGATGTTTACATCATCCAAGCTTAATCAGAGGAAATAAAGAATTAGGGTTTATCAGCATCATCATAGGTCAATTGAGCTGCATAGCCCATAAATAAATGGATTTGTGAATAGGTATGTGATTTGTAAAGTGCCATAATAATTAAAAAAGCTTTTGATGTACAATAAGGACTTGTCTAAAGAATACCATTGAATAATCTACAATTTACACTCCATGCATAAAACTGGAATGAAGAAAATTAAGTCAGAAATTCTGGGCCACATCTATCAAATAACTTTTTTTTTATTTGAATGTTCCACTTGAGGAAAAACCTCTCATTTAGCCAAGTCCTCAATTTTTTAGTGATGTAGGGGAATGCATTTGTCATTTCCTTCAAAGGTATATGATTTCTCACTGCTTCTGATTTTAGAATGCATCCTGCTAGCCGACAAAGACTCACACATTGAATTTTTATACTTTCAATTAAAAGTAAAGAGAACAAGGAAAAAGAAGTTGCAAAAGAGGGAGAAAATTATTCAGAACTGTATTCTTTCTGAACTATTAAGAGACAGCATGTTAGAAAAGAGATTGCATACATAGTTTCACAAGTGGAATGTTGGCCAAATGTCAAGTAACTGTAGGAAAGTGAGTTAGAAAAATTTATACTGAAAATTTAATCCTAAAGACAGAACACTTGAGCCAAAGATTGAATAGCTAATTGAAAAGAGTTCTGATATAAAGGCCAAATAATTTAGCCTTCAGCAGGAAAATTTACAGGGTCAGATTGCACAGCTGAAAAATGAAAGGTATCTAGGATGAAAAAAAAGAACTGCTGTTGAAAACAGGATAGAATTTTGAGAACTGAATAAACTGAAGGTTATGAAAAAGATTAGTATTGGATACAAAAATGCGGACATAAACTGGACTCCTTAGTGCTGGGAAAAAATGCTATATATAACAACGCTTCTTGAAAGATTGGCCAGAATAAGAGGGAAAAGACTGAACATAAAACTAGATATCATTATCAAAGTGGAAATCACCCAGAAATAAAGAAGCTTGGCTATAGCACTTATAGATATTTGTAGGAAGCGATCATCCTGCACAAGAGAAAACAAATTCTGTTCTGAATAGATAAAATATACCTAAGGAAGAGAAGAAACTTGAGCTCTGACATGACACCTAACTATAGCTGTCAAATGACATTGGAAAATTAAATGCCATAACCTTCCCCAAACCTGGACGCAGTAATCTAAACAAAATTTTGTGTGCTGAATAAAGCTGAGGTTCCTCACATTGGTTTATATAAATATGTGTTCACACACTCCTGAAAATTTTAGGGGTTTTCCTCCAAAGGTGTTGGTAATAACCTTAATATAGTGTTCGCTATCACTACTCAAATCCTCTCCCACTGAAACACTGCCATGATATTAGCTTATTTCTCTATGTTGATTCCATGCCATCTTTACAATCTGCTGTTCAGAAACCTGTTTCTGCTCTTCCTTGTGACTTTCTCTCATCATTCTTCAAGATGAGAGAAACAAATACGGAGTAACACCATCAGAAAAATAGTGAGAGCAGTTATTTTCATACATAAGGTCTAAAAGCATGTATTACTTCAGAAAAAAAAAAAAACAACCAAACTCTGAAGTAATTCAGTCAATTAACCAAACCAAACAGATGAGAATCAGTTTGAGTCTATAAGGAAAATTATACTCAAAATGAACAACAGTATGGAGTCATTGAGTGAACTATAGGTTTATTTGCCAGGAAAAGAAAATGCATTCAGAGTCTGGAAATAGCAGGACTCTGAAAACTGACAGAACCACAAAGGTAATAGTGATAGGCCCTCCGAGTCAGGTGCTTGTATGTTCTAGAGCAGTCATAATTTGAGTCCTAATGAAAGGCAGAAAATGAAAAATAGTTTTGCAAGAATTCCATTCCAACTTAAAAATTTAATATAGATTGTTCACCAACCTCCCTGCAGCCTTTGATAATTAAATTTCTATTTGTTAAATCTTATAAACCAGCTTTAAGATCCTTTATCAGGGATCCATAAAATAGTTAGGAGTTAAAACTTAAAACAAACATTTCTCAAATTAAGTTTAAGAAGCTTATACTAAAACTCTACATTCAGAATCAGGTTTTCAGTGATCTAGTAAGGTTCACGGTTAGGGCGTTTCTGATGTGAAACTCTGCTGGGTACATAGATTACTTCTATAAACACAGTGAAGATGACCACAAACATTAAACAATCTCTAAACACACACTGTTGTCCATCATGATTAGAATGCTAGAGCAGTATTGGTACTCTTTATGATTCATACAACTTAGATAACAGGCAACGACCAGTATTCAATCTTTTACATTTACCTTCATGTCTAGGCTCTTCCAAGTTAAAAAAATTTTACAGTGTAACGTGAGCTAATATACACAGACTTGAGGACAGACCTCCAAATATATTTAGGCTCCAATGGAATACCCAGTGGAATTTAAATGAGCACATCAGGTATCAAGTTTTATGATAACCATAACCATCATCATGGTTAAATCTACCTTTGCAGACATAGTTTTAGGGTTTGGGGTCTTTTTGTGGGTTTGGGGTCTATTTAAGATAGTCTAAAAGCTGCACCAGAGAAAAAGAGACACTTCCTACACTGTCCATTGTTTCTTAGCACTTATCACACATCGTTGAGCAGAAAAAAACAGCTTTCAGTAGTTAAGTATTTGGATTATTAAAAGTTCTGCAACAAAAAGGGAGAAACAAGGGATCTCCAAAGATTTGTAGAAACAAGCATCTTTCAGAAAATACTATTTATTTACTTATAATTTCAATAATTATTATTCCCATATGTGAAAACTTGTGTTACTGCATCAGAAATAAACCTATTTAATTCACAGCATACTAGAATGGAAGAGTATTCTGAATGCATTTGATGCAAGTCAAAATCTGCACTTAAGAAGACTACTTAGAAAGAAGAAGACAAAACATCTCTCAAAACTATAAACCTCCCATGGTTTCATTCTGTTGTTATTAGAATTGCTTCTAAATTTATCATCTCTTGACATCAAATAAACAGATCAATTAGTTTTTCATCTTGATAATAGCCTGTAAAGTTATAAACAAGATGGACTGACCTCTCAAACCTTTATAATAATTTTACAAATCTTTATTGATATTTTTTAAAAGTCCGCTTGTAGCTCAGTTGAGAGACAACTATTTTAGAATAGAAAAGGCTATTACTAAATAATATAAAATCAGCATAAATATTTATTTTATGTTTTAATATTAATACCATGATGATATTTATACATCAAAGGGTCATGATGCTATCTAAAGGTACTTTGACAAGCTGGAGGAAAGGTCTAACAGGAATTTCAAGTTCACCATGTTGAAGTGCAAAGTCGTTCAACCCGGGCAGAAACAACAAAAAGCTTCTTATTGGAAAAAGACCTGAGGATGCTGATAGACGTAGAATCACAGAATCACTAAGGCTGGAAAAAGACCTCTAAGATCATCAAGTCCGACTATTAATCTAGCACCACCTTGTTCAGCGTTAAACCATATCCCCAGGTGCCAGAGTCATGTAAAACTGAACACAACATGTTTTTGAGGCAAAGAAGGCTAATTGGCACCTTGCTCCGCTTTAGGCAGAGTATTGCCAGCAGTTTGAGGGAGGTTGTTCTTCTCTGCTGTTCACACTGCTGATGCCAACCCTGAAGTACTGTGTTTAGTTCTGAGCTCCCCATTTCAAAAGAGACATGGACATACTGGAGAGAGTCGAGTGAAGGGCCATGAAGATGACTAAGGAACTGGAGCATCTTTCCTATCAGGAAAGGCTGAGAGAACTTGAACTGTTCAGTTTGAAGAAGAGGACATGCAGAGGGATCTTATCAAGATCCCTGGAGGAAGGATGCAAAAAGGACACAGTCAGACTCTTACATGGTGTCCAGTGATGACAGGACCAACACAAACACAAGAGATTCCCTCTGAATATCAGAAAATACTTTTATACTGCGAGGGTGACTGAACAATGGCACTGGAAATCTTCAAAAGTCATCTGGACATGGCTCAAATTTCTCTAAAATTATTCTAGAAAATGGAGCAATATCTATATGTAAAGTTGATACTATGCTTTCGGTGTGGTGGAACTCATGAAAAGTTTGAAGAGAATATTACTTTTACTGAATTAATGAACCTATGAACTTCTATCTCTTCAACAAATATAAACTTAATCCAGTAAACAGATTACATTAGTCATTACAATGACAGTAATTTCTTTGGTTTCAGACCAATAAATATATAATTTAATATATTCAACAATACGTAATTCAAAAGGAAAAAAAATCCTGAGTACAGACTAAATATTTTTTCCTTCTGAATTTTTTTAAAATCCCCCTGTTAGTTTTTTTCTTACATCTGTTTATGGATCTGCTTATAGGATACCAAGTGAATTATTTCAAAGCAGTTTGGCATTGCCATCTTTTCCATTTTTGATGGCTACTTATTGAGATGGCATGCTACAAAGCATGAATATTTTGAACAATATCGTTTGTTGGAATTGTGTTTTGTCAAGAACCAAAGTAACTCAATATGTGATTTATACTACTTTCAGTTATTTTGACACAAACCTTCAGATATAGATAGCTTATTGGGCAATATTATTATGCATTTGTTCTCAAAATTCCCAAAAATGGTCAAATAAAAACAAAGCAGTGTGACACCAACGAACTATAGCCAGGTCTTAGGTATGTCCCCCCCCTCTGCCATGCACACACACTTCTCCCTTTTTTCTGTCTCTGATAGGCAGTGTGGTTTGTCCTAATACAAGAGCACCAGGTGGATATTACAGGAAGAACTGGCTGAATGCTCCATAATCAATACAGTCCAGAGATGGGGGAGCAGAGGCATTTGTGATTGACTTTGGTGTACACGGACCTACAAAAGGGTATAAAATGTTGCTGGAGACTGGGCCAACTGGGCAAACTGGTATCCGGAAGTTGTAAGCAGCTTGCAAGGGATTCCCGCAGAGTACATCCCACCCAAAGATGAGGCATACTCACTTTTGCACAAGTCAGCAAAAAGTGCTAAGATTCAAGCAAACATGGAGATAAAGTCCTGCAATAGTTTCATAGGTACTTTGTTGCTTTGCAATTGTGAATTCTGCATAACCAAAGACCGTAAACCTGTAGGTTTCTAGCTAAATCTGTCTATATTATAACCCTTCAGACATAAACTCTTGACCAAATCTGAAACTGAATGGATCTAGCTGCACCCAGACTTCTCGGAGAAGTTTTAAAAAGCAAGGAGGTCTCACCGAAGGTTGTGATTCAACAGGAGAGACCACAACCTGGTTATGCTATAATCCATCATAATAGATCATAGAGTTGTTACTTATATACTGCATTGGCTATATTCAGATACTGTATTAAAACTGAACCTAATCATAATCATATACATAATCACTGTTTTCTACTTCTCACATCTGGCAAACCTTCTCTCAACTACTCTGCTGTGAGAATCACAGCAAGATAACACCAGAACGACAAGGATGTGCTAGTGTCATCAAAGTGGACAGTCACAGCAAGGCAACAAACACCAGAATGACAATGCACCCCTTACTGCATGTAATGGTGTTGAAGGTTCAAAGGTGAATAAACTCTGTCTGATTATTTGCTCCTGCCCACCAGGCACATACCTAGCCCCCTACTGAAGGACAGCACTGTCGCAGGTTGGTTGTATCAAAACAATCAGAAAAATTACACAGATAAGTTAAGCAAAACAAAAATAGAAATTAAAGCATACATAAAACTTTCTAACTCTTTCTTAAGGTATGTGTTATTATCAGTCATTTATTTTCCTTCATCACTACACCAAATTCTGCTGAAACCTGAAAATGCATTATATAATACACTGAGAATACCACTTATTTTTTGACACAAGAGCATAATACTAGAAAATACTTTCCAATTCTTTTAGCCCAAACTTATTCTTTTGCAATTACTGCCCTATAGAATTCCCTTCATAATCTTACTGAGTTGCATTTTGAAAGTAATCACTCCAATTAGGAGTTAACCGAATTGTTTTACAAGGAGGTTAGAATTTACCTTGTATTTTTTTAGTTCAATGCATGAGTAATCAGTTTGCTTATTTCTTCTTCTGCTAATAGTATCCTTTAGCTTAAATGCTTCTCTTTTAGTGTATGCCCCACTAAGGTTTTTTCTAATCCTCACAAGTTGGGGGAAATATTTTTCTTAGTTGTTCCTGTCATGAATGATCATAGTGTGGCCTGGAGGGCAAGGGGAATGTACTACCACAATTCCTTCTGACACCAAGCCTACAGCAGATACACTTACTGCTGTGTTCTAAGAAAACAGCTTTATCATATCCTATCTTAACCCATTTCCTTTACATCAATCTTCAAAGTTATTCACATTAGTTCCTTGTACTGACAGCTCGTTTACTCAGGATGTGCATATTTTTAAATGCCAAGATCATTAACAAAACTGTGACACAAGAAAGTTTGCAGAACTGTTTCTTTAGGTTCACCATTTATAATCTCATGCCAGACAAGTCAGCATCTGACACTTAACACTGTTAACCTCTGCCAGGATCGTTTTTAACATTTCATTATTCCTCATCCTCCATGATAGCTTCATGTGCAGTGCTGAATGCCAGATGAATCACAAAAATGCTAGAGCAGTCTAATTTTAATTCTTTTTTTCCCCCAGATTTTTGTCTATAGATTATGAGACATTTTGAATGAAGCAAGTTTTTCCACCACATATGTAGTGATTTGCAATAGTTAAACTTGTACTGAATTTTGTTTTCTTTCGTTTTCCATGCTTCCTTTGTAATTGTTCTAAAATTTGCATCCTATTGAGATTAGAGATTATGGTACAATTTCCAAGCAATATTATTTCCTTCTCTTTTTCCATCCTCAATACCAGTACTGGAGTTGTAATTGTCTAAACATTTGAAGTAATCAGTTTAAACACAACTGCTGCCCTTCATTCACTCAAAACAATATTCATGACAGAGTATTTTTGCAAGTTGCAAATTTTTTTTCATATAGCAATTATCAAACATTCCTATAAGACTGCTAACTAGAAAGAACAGGCTAAAGTTCCATTTTGGTATGATTCATATTTCTTAGAGCTCAAGATACTGAAGTAGTAAAGGTACTTTGCTATTTGGAAAAACACATGTTACTTAAAAAGACAAAAGTTTATTATTTCCCTGAAGCTACTGAAAGCTTGGTATCAGTACCTGTGTGTGTGCAATCTTTCAATATGTGAAGTGAGTGACTGCTACTCCAAGTCTAAATCAGTTACCTTTGCTGAGACATTTTCAAAAATATGAAGTTAAAGAAGGAAGATTCACATATAAGGCTTCCTCACAACCATTTTGCTGATGGATGACCTGCCTCACAAGTATTAATCTGTTCAGAGCAAACTCACAACCATTTGTCCGCTGAGACAATCTCCTACTAAAAAAAAAAGAAAAAAAAAGAAAAACATCCAAGCCCTCCTCTTACCTGAAAGTACACTGCATGTTGCTATGATAAATGTTAAATGAAGGAAGTTCCTGCTGAGACTGAATAGCTATTGCCATAGCAGGAAAAGGAAGGGTTTTGGTTTTTTCTTTCTAGAAGTATCTGCCGTGTAACTCTATAACTCTCTCACATATGTAGCATGTGTGCTGAATACACCCATATAGAGTCACCAAGCCTATCAAATGCCTTTTGATTTTTTAATATAACTTTTTCCCAATCAATCACTAAGAAACAAGATCAATTTTTTTTAAATATTAACACCTCTTTACTTTGATATACAGTTATTTCCTTTTCCTCATATTTTAATATAGTCACACAATATTTTCAAAAAAAAAAATTCAGCTCATTGTTTTGAGATGTAACTACAAAATTCTATAGGAAAGCTATGAATTTCACAAGTTAGCAGAGGCTTCCCTAGACATCTATATAATTAATACGGACAAAACACTTTACGAAAGCAGTAAAAACCAGAAATATTTGATTTAGACATAATAATGAGAAAGGAAATATTTCTAAAAGTAAACCAAAAATTATGAAATTCAAATGTGATTTAAAATCTAAAAAAAAGTAGTATATATACCCTGAGCTACCACAAAACAAAGTGGGAAACTGTGGACACTGAAAAGCTTTAGCAGAGAAATTTCTCAGTTTTCTGCAGCATTCTGTGAGAACTCTGTGTTTCTCAGGAAAGCTATGAAAAACACTGCTACAGGTTTTGTAAAGTAATTTTCTGTTCTTGCACCTGTTGTTATTCAGCAGAGTTGTTTTAGTATTCTGAAGAAAATATTTTCAAATAGCCTCCACCAGTCATTCTGTAGGGTGGTGGGTCAAAGAACCAATGACCTTATGCCATGCAGGTGACCCAAGTTATAAAAACCGATTTATAATTAATTAAAAGTGCCATTTTCTCCAGAACTTAGTTGTGTCGTTTCTCGCCGTTCGCGGTACAATAGCGACAGGAAACTGCCACTTGCTGGCTGCAAAACTCACTAACAAGACTATGCTCACAGCTCTGTCACCTTGATTCGAATCTGAGTAGTTCATTCAGACTGCCATTGTTTTAACTCACAAAGGTTTCTACTGAACAGAGATGAGGCTCCCATTACTGTAGACTATGAGCACTTAAAAAGCATGCTACTGAAATCTATACAGAATCTTTCCTTGGGTAAGGGGAAATAGAAAAAGACAAAAAAACACTCCCAACCTTAACCTTTAAATTGAAAATATTCTTGCTGCTTTAAAATACTATTAAATTAACCAAGAAGAGTGAGTTATAAAATTTCATTATTTCGTTACATGAGGGCTCAGACTTGCTAAAAGATGGTAGAATACATTTACTGAAAATCTTCTGACACCAGCAGTATTGTTATAACTGAGATTTGATGGAGCAGATGCATTCATGAAGCTTAACATTATGAGCTTAGAAGCACTCAATCCCACTGACTATGTCCTTGATGAAGATACTAAATAGTATTGGTCCAACTACAGACCCGTGAGAGACACCACTTACTACTAGTTTCCACTTGAACACTGAGCCATTGATTCATCTTTGGACACAACCAGCTGCCATCATAGGATAGACAAGTGATGTCAAGATGGGCTATTCTTCTCTAACTCTTACATTCGAAACTTGGGAATTAAGAATTAGAGGCAGCACAGATCATATTCTAAAGGTAGTTGAAATATTAAGAAAAATCCCTGTGACCTTTTGAAACTAAACTTCAGAACTGATTATGTATAATGAGTATTATGTATTTGTGAGTTATTAGTATAACTCACAAAACAGTAGGCGACAGAGTCATTTGCATTAATTTCATTACTCTTTTGCCTTTGTACTACTTTTATAGACAGCTTATGCCACCCTTTCCACAGATGTTCTAACAGCAAGTATTTAAAAGACCAACAGAAGTGATAAGAAAGTGGGGGTTATTTTATACTTTATGACATAAACTTTTTGAAATTAAGAAATTGAAAAATTGCCATATACAAATTATAATTCCTTATAATTCTCTATGACCCAATTACAACTAGAAAAAAAGGCATGTCAATGTTAGTCACTAGTAAAAGAGCAGCCTCTCTAATTCTTATCTAAAGAAAATATGAATTCTTTATTTTACTACTAAGTAATTCAGGAAAAGCAGAATATAAAGACTAGTCACTAAAAGCAATAGATGCTTCGTAGTAAGAAATATATCTATCTGATACTGATAAATGAGGCAAGTGGAAATTCATTTGAGGCACTGACTCCAATTAGACTGTCTATTTTTACCTACTTTTTACCTGTGCAGATAGAACAATGGTTGAGTCAGAGAAGGCTTCTGTAATAATAATTTTAAGAGTTATGCCATATTCCAAGAAACAATTTTAAAAGACTTGAGCTGATATGGGATCTGCAAAAATAGTTACTAACTTGCCCCAAAGGGATATTAGCTTCCTCCTAAAGACACCTCAAAAAAAAAAATCTTTAAGGAAGAGAGATACGTAAATTAATAACTCCTAAATTTAAATCAAATATCTAGAGATTGAGACTGTCTATATGTGAGACTGTTATCTTTCACACTGACATGAAAATATGGGTGTTTTCTGCATGTTTTTCAAAGGGGTGAGGTGCAATTTGTATTCTATACATGAATATTCCCCTTTAATCTACATAAGATTAAGATAAATATCATAGAATCATGTCATAGAAGGATATTGGCTGTAAAGGACCTTAAAGATCATCTAATTCCCATCCCCCAGGGCCACATCCAAACTGGCACTGAACACTTCCAGGGATGGGGCATACACAATTTCTTTGGGCATCTTGTGCCAGGGGCTCACCACCTTCAGATATCTTTTATCATACTTAAAAACATAGTGAATGAGCAACTATGTAACAAAACATTTATATCACCGGAAATGAGCTAACTGGGTGATGTAAAATACTATTTTGTCCACATAACAAGGAGTCACATCTGCATTATCATAATTTTCATTCACTGAACTAACACTGTTCAGACTAACATCTCAGACAATCAGCAGCCTTGCTTGGTCCTACTGGCATACAAATTTCTTTAAGTTTGTTTACGAAGTTCAAAATAGTGGAAATAGCACTCCCTAGGATGTTTCAGCAATTTCCTGTAATATCTAAAAATTGCTAGGACACAGAAAAAAATTTCACTCTTGTTGAAAATATATAGCTGAAATAATTTGTTCAGTAAGTGCTATGTGAACATATCATAAGAAACAATTATTTTCTCCTACTTCATTGGTCATGAATATGCCATTTGGCAGAGACAAATGTCATGTGTAAATGCACTACAAAATGTGATTTTTATAATTTTACTCATATAGCATTATAAATGACAGAGCTTATTGACAAAATAGTAAGTGAAATGAGTTAGAATTACATGCAGAAACTTCCAGTTGTGCATTTTTCATTTGTGACATTGAAACTACTTGAATCCACCCCAACACTCTTCATGGAATGAAATCAAAATTTCTATATTTAGAAATTTAACATTTCAGAGCAAAATTATAGCTCTGATATAATTCACTTTATGCTTTTGTGACCCTTGCTTAAGGCATATAGATATATCCATATCCACACACGTGTGTGTATAGATATACATATAGATATAGATGATATAGATATATCCATATCTGCTAACACACAAGTGTGTGTGTGTGTGTGTGCGTGTATATATCTTTTGACTAGAAAAAGGAGAAGGTTATTAAAAAATACAAAAAGCCATCAGCTAAATTACTCTATTAATCCCTTTATTTTCTGCCATTACATTTTTCCTTTCTTTTCTCCAGGTATAGCTTTTTATGTATATCTGGTTTATACTTTTTTATTTATGTGTATTACAGTTACATTATATAAAACTCCTTCATGTACATAGGCTGAAGAATGGCAGTAAGATATCTCTACTCCATATTTTTGGTCGACTTTTAAATCACAATTTGATCTACCCTGGATTTTAGTAGAACAAAAATAGCTGCACTGGATTTCAATCTCATTTGAGCGCTGAATATGCAACTTATGAAAAAAAAGTAAAATGTTTTATTTTCTACATTGAACCGACATTTCTAACCGATGCTGACACGTAACACTCAAGTATGTGTTTTGTAGATAATAAGGCAGTGAGGAAATATTCATAAATGAACATATACAGAGATTCAGGTTTTAGTCCTTAAGCATCATTATTACATGTGCCTACATTTAATGCAGTTTGTCTGTGGCTCTCATTCTGGTTAGACTAAAGTCTTGCAGTGGCCAGTTATTGTGCTCTTTGATGGCAGAGGAGGCAAGTGGGCTCCCCAGTACTTTGCTGCCATCATGTGCCTGGATAAATAAATAAAATTAGGGGAAATTACGATATTAACAAAGGATGATGTTAATAACTTACCAATGAGCCAAACAACTGTACAGCAAAACAGGTTTTTTTAGAAGTGTGACATTTAGTCACTGTTGTTTTCTAAAAATATCCACAACGAATGTCATAGAATCATAGAAGATTGGAAAAGATCACCAAGACCAATGTTTAACTTAATATACCACTGTGAGGAGCCATTTTAGTTTTCCTCAACTCTGGTTGTCACGACTGTCAGAGGCATGTGGAGGAGGGTGCACATACGCCACTTGCAGGAGACAGCCAAGAATGGGGGAAGGTTTGTCTCTGGGGTGATTTCACCTGGCAACACCCCACACGAGGCAGGCAGTAAGAGACACTGTGGAGGGGCTTCTCCAACCAGGTTGCAAGAAGGTCTCCACCAATGGACGGCAGAGAAAGGTTGGACTGGACCAGTGGGTCCCTGCTGCCAGGCAGACTTTGGGAGGGGCCGGGGGTGTATGAAAACCAACTCTGTCAGGGCTCGCCGCTGTTTGCCAGAGCTCACTGCTGCTCGCTGAGGCTCGCTACTGTTCCCTGCTCCCGCTCGCTCGCTCTTTTGCCCTGGCCCCAGCCTGCCTGCCTTCTGCCTGCCTGCCTGCTGGCTCGCCCTCGCCCCTGCCCCTCCCTCCCGTGNTCCCTGCTCCCGCTCGCTCGCTCTTTTGCCCTGGCCCCAGCCTGCCTGCCTTCTGCCTGCCTGCCTGCTGGCTCGCCCTCGCACCTGCCCTGCCCTCCTGTGCTCCTGAGCGCCTTCCTGCCACTTCACCCCGCATCCTTGCCCACATCCAACTCTGCCGCCGCGCCGATCCAGCCGTCACCGCCCACCCTGTCGCCCCAATCCAGCCGGCCGCCGCCATCCTGTCCAGGGTCCTGGTCCTCCCGCCCGAGAAGCCCACTCACGGCGTGTCCAGAGCCGTCACCGCGCGAGCCACTCCTGTGGAGCCACGCTCCTCCGGGAGCTGCGCAGGCTTGCTAACACCCAGCCTGGCCTCAGACAGACAGGCAGCGTGCACACCGCCCCGCCGTCCAGAAGCACTGCCCTGATTCTGCTGGTGGTAATGCTCTGTTTTTTTCTCTGTCCTCTCTATCTCTCCTCCCCCAGTCCTTTTCCCTTTTCCTTTCTTTTTTCCTGGCTCCTCTAGCCCTCCTCTGGTCTGACAACGTCTTTTTCCTCTGCTTTTGTTACCAATAAACGGGTCTGAGATACAAGGTTTGCCTCGTTTGGCTTCATTCCGTTCCCGACCGTTCGTTTTCAAAAGAACTTCTCGCAGTTCCCCATAGTGGAACGCAACAACTACCATGCCCACTAAACCATATTGCCAAGTGCCAAATCATGGCTCACATCTTCTTGCTTTCAGGTTCTCTAAGACACCAGTGTTTAAGCTGTCCTTGGTAACATTTATCATCCCTTCAACTAGCAAAAGCATCTGACTCGGAAGCCTGGAAGAAAAAGTTCAACCTGCCTATAGAAGTAATAGCTATGATCAAAAACAGCTGTTCTCAGAAATACCAGGTTTTAGAGTAATCCTGATGAACTTCAGGTCAATTAAAAATTTATAACACAAAAATAAACTGTGGAACTGAGTCTTACTTAGTCTTACTAATCTAACCATGGTCTGCTGCACAATACAGTTGAAGTGAACGAATCCCACCTGATTTTCTGTGCCCATAACAACTCTGGACAGAATTTCCTCTAGCAGAGGAAATTAATGACTTATCTTTAAAAAAAAATCTCTAAAAGAAACTACTTATATTTAAAAGAAACTACTTGTATTTAAAAGAAAAAATCTGAAAGTTTTTAGTCTGCTTTAAGAGAAATTAGTTTATGTCGCAGTGTCTCGTGGCAAATAAGTCCATACAAAGTTGGAGGGAGAAGCCTAAAACCTGGAGGATAGTTCAGATAATTTGATGCTGACAGAAGGAAAATTATCTGGAGAAGGTATGAGAAAACTAGCCCATATAGAAGGAGTTTGGCTGTCAATTGCAGTTACAATTATGATGTCATTTTCTTAAGAAATATCTAGTATTGTGGTAGCAATCCTTTCCCAGAATTGTTATCTAGCTTGTGGTACATGACATAAGTGTTCTCATTTAACAATCTACAAGGCCACTAGCAAGGGAAAATTGTGTTTTATCCTTCTGCATCTTTTTCAGAAAACGAGAAATTTCATATGCCAAACTCTGGAAAGAATTAGAATCATAGAATATCCTGAGCAGGAATGGACTCACAAGGATCCTGGTGCTGCCCAGGACAGCTTCAAGAATCACACAGTGTGCCTGAGAGCATTGTCCAAACACTATTTGAGCTCTGTCAGTGGTGCTGTGACCGCTTCCTTGAGGAGTCTGTTCCAGCATCCAACCACTGAAGAATCATTTTCTAGTATCCAACCTAAACCTTCCCTGACACAACTTCAGGCCATTCCTTCGAGTCCAGTCACTGATCACTACAGAGAAGAGATCAGTGCCTGCCCCTCTGGTTTTCCTCATAAAAAGCTGTAGACTGCAATGAGGTCTTCTCTCAGCCAAGTGACCTCACCTGCTCCTCCTATGACTTCCCCTCCAGGCTCCTCACCATCTTCACAAGCCCTCCTTTGGACACTCTCTAATAGCTTAATATCTTTCTTATATTGTGGTGCCCAAATCTGCACACAGGACTCAAGGTGAGGTCACCCTAGTGCAGAGCAGAGTGCGACCCTTGCCCAGCTGGCGATGCTGTGCCTGATGCACTCCAGGACACAGTTGGTCCTCCTGGCTGCCGGGGCACTGCTGACTCATATTTACCTTGTCATCTGCCAGGACCCCTTTCCACAGTGCTGCTTTCCATCCTCTTGTTCCCCAGTCTATACACACAACCACGG